>CM008286.1:42307773-42557773 GCA_002319775.1 Fagopyrum tataricum | reverse complement strand
TTTAAACTGGAATGGAAAAAGTAAAGAAAACTTATGACTTATAATATATAATAAGTCATATAATAAAAATTAAAGGAGCAATACCAACCCACTCGATAGAACAAGAAATTGGTTATTGCTCCTTTAATTTCAAAAACTCAACTACACTAAGACCAAGATCTTATCCATTAATAGATGGAGTTTGGGTTGCAGCTAGGTCCAGAGGGAAGTTATGAGCATTACGTTCATGCATAACTTCCATACCAAGGTTAGCGCGGTTAATAATATCAGCTCAAGTATTAATTACACGACCTTGACTATCAACTGCCGATTGGTTGAAATTGAAGCCGTTTAGGTTAAATGCCATAGTACTAATACCTAAAGCAGTAAACCAGATACCTACTACAGGCCAAGCAGCTAAGAAGAAATGTAAAGAATGAGAATTGTTGAAACTAGCATATTGGAAGATTAATCGGCCAAAATAACCATGAGCAGCTACGATATTATAAGTCTCTTCCTCTTGACCAAACCTGTAACCTTCATTAGCAGATTCATTTCTGTGGTTTCCCTGATCAAACTCGAGGTTTCCAAAGAACCATGCATAACACTGAATAGGGAGCCGTCGAATACACCAGCTACGCCTAACATGTGAAATGGATGCATAAGAATGTTGTGCTCAGCCTGGAATACAATCATGAAGTTGAAAGTACCAGAAATTCCTAGAGGCATACCATCAGAAAAGCTGCCTTAACCAATTGGGTAGATCAAGAAAACAGCAGTAGCAGCCGCAACAGGAGCTGAATACGCAACAGCAATCCAAGGGCGCATACCCAGACGGAAACTAAGTTCCCACTCACGACCCATATAACAAGCTACACCAAGTAAGAAGTGCAGAACAATTAGCTCATAAGGACCACCATTGTATAACCATTCATCAACAGATGCAGCTTCCCATATTGGATAAAAGTGCAAACCTATAGCAGCAGAAGTCGGAATAATGGCACCAGAGATAATATTGTTTCCGTAAAGAAGAGATCCAGAAACAGGTTCACGAATACCATCAATATCTACCGGAGGAGCAGCAATGAAGGCTATAATAAATACAGAAGTTGCGGTCAATAAGGTAGGAATCATCAAAACCCCAAACCATCCAATGTAAAAGATGGTTTTAGTACTGGTTATCCAGTTACAAAAACGACCCCATAGGCTTTCGCTTTTGCGTCTCTCTAAAATTGCAGTCATGGTAAAAAAATCTTGGTCTATTTCATTTAATCATCAGGGACTCCCAAGCACACAAATTCTCTACAATCTACAACTAGATTAGAAATAGATAACTGAAAGCTTGTTATTCAACAGTATAACATGACTTATATGCCCATGTCAACCAATCTAAATCCAAGTTCATCCGAATTGTTTGTGAAACAAGGAATTAATAGAAAAGTTGTATACACATAGGACTTCGATATGATAATTCATATGGGTTGCCCCGGGCTCGAACCCGGAACTAGTCGGATGGAGTAGATCTTTCTTTATAAAAATAGAATAAGAGAAAAACCCCTGCCTAAACCGTGCTTGCATTTTTCATTGCACACAGCTTTCCTTATGTACACATATAAAACTCCGTTACTTTCCGTCTAGGAAAGTTGAATGCTCAGTTGATTCAAACCCTACTGCATGAACATTTCAGAATAGAATTAGATATATTCATAATCAATATCAATCATTATGACTGACCAAATCATGAATACAAAAAATATCAAAATACCAAATGGGTCCCCTATATAACCTTCGTGAAATAGAAGAATCTCTTGATAAGATCAAAGAAATAACTTTTTCTTCCTTCGTCGGTTGTGGATTACTCGGATAAACGCAACAATTCGCGAAACAGAAAAGGGCATATACTATAGTTATAGTAAATTTATCCATGATCTGTACAAGAGACGGTTGATTCTTAATCGTAAAATACTTGCGCAAATAGCTATTTTAAATAGGAATTCTATTTATAGTATTTCCAATGAGATCCTAAAAAAAGAAGATTGGAAAGACGCACTCCAGGACTAGAAGTAGTAGGATTGATTCTCATAATTATAAAGTAATAAAGTAAAAAGAATATTATATATTTATATTATTTTTTGCAAAAATGAAAAAAAAATGTCCGATAACAAGTTGATCGTTTAATTCACTACGAAATGCCAGTTAGCATTCGATTTTGTTGGGATCAGACAACCGAATTCAATTGTTTACTTATTCCTTCTTTTTTGTAGTTTTTTGCTCTAGTATTATAATAATAGATTGATGAATTTAAATTTGATTTATTCCAGACAAATTTGAACGTGGTAAAATCACGACACATTCATGGTTATATGATGAACAAACAAGATAAGTTCATGCACAACGTGTTCATGGTTAAAGCACAACACGTTCATGCACGCCGTGTTCATAGTTAAAGATTATTAATCATATACATACATGAGAATGAGTAACGAAGCAAGCCAAACATGTGAACAAAATATTATCATTTTAAAGCACGACACTTTTATGATTATATGATGACCAAACAGTGCACGAACATGAGTAACGAAGCAGCCACTAGTAACGAAGCAAGACAATGCACAATCAAAATTAAGACATGTTACTAGAAGAATATTTATTTATTTAATGAAAATAATCGTTACCACATTGATGAATGAACATTCATGATTTTATTTTGATGCTTACACTATATTAACTACTTACCTTAATATGATTATTTATTTGGTTTAACGTGAGACGTTCATCTATTAAATCAAGGTTTCTTATATGTTCTCATTCTTAGACCAAGACCAAATCATAAGTCGGAAAATCTAAAATCATGAACCTTATACTACCCTATACACTTCGGTCAGGATCAAACTATAATTTTCAGTTTGGGTCGTTCTGTGTGATGGTCCGGATCAGTTTTGCACAACCGTGTTCTATCTTATGGCCCGATCAATTCATCACTAATAAAACCATTTGAATTTCATATATTGTTAGCTTGGTATAAGCTACCGTCATATCACTTAAAAACCACCCAAAATATAACATCTTTTATTTTTATTAACCAATCAGTTAATCAACATATAATACAATAACGGTTTATGACGGTTAACCGAAATGAGGATTAACAGGATTTTAACAGTCCATGAAAGGCATCCTCAATAACCTAAGTGAGAGCTCATAGCCGCGTGCTAAGGTAGGCGCGATACGAGTCTTATAAAAGGCGGTTGTTTTCTCCTTCAACATTCGCCCTCTTCTCCTCTTCTCTTCCAAGGAGAAGACGAAGATGGCGATCGGTCAAATTCTTCGCCCCCCAATCTCATCATCTTCATCCCTATCACATAAATTACTTTGCCCTAATTTCCGCAGAACGAATCCTAATTTACATTTCCAACAAAAATTTCTCCTTAAACCCCTTTCTAATTCTTCAATTTCCCACTCCATCAGGGTAACCTCCTCTCATCTTCGAGCAGCAGATCCCTGCCATGGAGTTAACTCCCTTACTTCATCTGATCCCGTCTCAGCCTTGGAAGTCATCAAACCGTACCTTCTCTCCGAGTGGAAGCCTGTCCTCTATGGCTGGACCTTCAGCGCTATTTCCGTTTATTCCCTATCGAAAATCGTTCCCAAATCGGGACATTTATCATCCATTGCCGGTGATATTGGAGCTTTGAAGCGGGAGGGATCCGTGATTGTTGCTTGGTTTCTTGTTATGCTGGTTGCTAATTCCTTGCAACATGCGTTTCTCTGGGAGGCGGCGCTCAATGCCGCCTACAAAGTTAGGGTTCATGTTTTCAACAAGGTATTATCTCAAGACATGGCTTACTTTGAGTCCGGTGATGGTGTCTCTGCTGGAGATATTGCGTACCGGATCACTGCTGAGGTGGAAGACATCAGTGATACTCTGTTCGCTTTTGTAAATGTGAGTTATATTTGCTAAATTGTCAGCTACTAATTCTTCCACTGTTTTTAAAGCCTTAGAACTAAGTTGCTGGAGAATTTGTCTGTGTGCAGACTATAGTGCCCTGTGCTCTGCAGTTATCAACAATGACAGCCCAGATGCTGGCCATCAGTCCTTCACTATCCCTAATGTCTGCCTTGGTGAGGAAATTGAATGGCTTAATGTTTTGTAGACGGGTTAAGTGATGCTATTAATGCTCTGTCTCCTAACTTTTATCCATTGCTCTGCTTTTCTGAAGGTAATACCTTCAGTGGGCCTGGTCATTGCTTACTTGGGTAGATGCCTTCATCAGATATCTAAGAAGACAAATCTCAGTATTGCAGCTCTCTCAGCTTATTTGAACGAGGTATTGTTTACATTGATTTTGAACTTTGCAAATGATTTAGACTGTTGTTTTTGGATGAATGATGGACAAAGGTAAATATTTTGTTTTTGGATGAATTGTTACTTTTGTAGGTCCTTCCTTCCATTCTTTTCGTAAAGGCAAGTGGTGGTGAGTGGTCTGAGAACCTTAGATTTAAAAGGTTGGCTTCTGTGGACTTGGCTAGACGCTTGCAGAAGAAGAAGTTGAAGGCTCTTATTCCTCATATTGTACAGGCTGTATACTTTGGAGCTTTAACTGTCTTATGTGTGGGATCTCTTGTCCTCTCACGCGGTTCATTTGATGGTTGCAGCATGATCTCTTTCATCACCTCGTTAGTGTTTTTAATTGGGCCAATTCAGGTATGCAGGGTCACCCCCCCTTTGCTGAATTCTTCTCCCAAACCTTTCCTCATCTGTTTTACATGCCTCCTCTTGGTATTTGCTTTGATGATTATTAGCATGGGTTTAAATCTGCTTGTCTTAGTAAATGACAGACTAGTTGTTTGGGCTAGTTCATGTGATTTCTCTATTTTACGGTTACTCATTTTAACATCAGAAACTCATATATACTTGTCAATGTAGAATGAGAAGGCAAGGATTTTTCTTTCAATTGTTTGTTAACTGCTCTTTTTATGATGTTTTGTCTCCACAAAGTGATTGTTGAAGCCTTACCGACAGATTGTGATCTGTCTCTTTGAACAGATCAGCTCTTCTGTATAGTAACTTAGACCAAAGTGAATATTTTCCTGATCCTTTTGTTTCTTATATAAATTATGGAATTGCTAGACCCACAGACAAAGATTTACTAATGCCATGCATAGTAGGACTGCGCGTCAGGTTCAAAACTGATGAGCAATTGCACTGTACGTCACGTTGCATTAGTAATTCCTAGTCCATGTAACTAACATGACCCATAAATTATCCTCCTATTGAGGAGATATCTTTTGTTCCATCTAAAGTAATGAAAATAACTCAGGATGTTGGAAAAGCCTACAACGAATGGAAGCAAGGAGAACCAGCCATTGAGAGGTTGGCTGAGCTTACTAGTTTTAAGCCTCAGGTTAGTATTCTTCAGAATGATCAATTCAAAACCTCGGAAGTTTTATCATTTTTCTTATATAGTTGTTATTTGAATTTGATATTCCCTTTAGTTCCACTTGCACATCTATACTGCAATATGATCAATTAAAATTTTTGAGGTGTGATCATTGTTTTTAATATGCATATTTTTGATTTGATATTCCATCCAGTTTCACTTACACGTCTAATACGTTATTTTGTTTTATTTCAAAATTTTCCAGAATGTAGTAGTGTCGTTACATGTTTTTAAATAATAAAATATATATATGGTCTTCCTTCTATTCTTCAAACAGGTCAGCGAGCTACCAGATGCGATTGATGTAACGTCCATTACAGGAGAAGTGAAGTTTTGTGGTATCTCAATGAGTTATGGTGATGATTTACCGCTTATATTAAATGATGTAAATCTGCATATAAAAGCAGGGGAAACAGTTGCTTTTGTTGGCCCCTCTGGAGGAGGAAAGACCACACTAATGAAACTGCTTCTTCGTCTATATGATCCTTTAAGTGGTAATTTTTGTATTAATATTTCGTCAATGTTATGTATTTCTTCTTAATTTGTATCCAACCTGCTCTACTTTCAACTACTAGGCTGTAGTGGATGCTCATTGGCTTTTGCAATCAATTGAATAAGGCTAGATGCGATCATGTGCATGCTTCAACCTTTTTCAGGTTCAATTTATATTGACGGTCACAATATTCGAAATCTTCGCCTAGGAAGTTTAAGAAGACATGTTGGTTTGGTGTCGCAGGATATTGTGAGTGGCTGAATATCATCTTTATCTTTCATGAGGCTCGCTTTATCTATTTCTGTGCTTTTGAGATGAATGTACCAGTACCCACAATTGAAGCTCCCAAATATTTAGCCTGACAAAGTTGACTTAATTAACTTCTTCTGTTATAAACTTTTTCCACCCTCGTTACTCATTTCATTTCAGCGTTGATAATAGATCTTCAAAGCTCAACTCTGATGATGCTTCTTCGTGTTAGACACTCTTCTCAGGAACAGTCGCAGAGAACATTGGGTATAAGGACTTAACAAACGGAATTGATATGGAGAGAGTTAGGGTAGCTGCTAAAACTGCTAATGCAGATGAATTCATTAGATCTCTTCCTGAAAAGTATGAAACTGGAATTGGACCCACAGGTGTAACTCTGAGCGGAGGCCAAAAGCAAAGGTATGAAACCAAATTCAAATTTGGCTGTTGGTTATCTTCTTTTACTTGCCTTAATTCATAACATGGGAAGAAAAACCCTCTCCTTGCTTACTAGAAGAGATCTTAGCTTTGATATGGGAACATAAAAAAAGGCTCAGAACCTGATCATTAGATTCGAGAATGTGTTTTTAGTACTTTTTTGAGTTTGAGCACAAAATGCTAGACTATTGTTCTGATATGGACTTTCCTACCTATGTTGCTAATGCTAGACTATTGTTCTATTATGGGAGCATAAAAAAGGCTTAGCTTTGATATGGACTTTCGTACCTATGTTGCTAATGCAGACTAGCCATTGCAAGGGCTGTTTATCAGAATTCATCAATATTAGTTTTGGATGAAGCCACTTCTGCTTTAGATAGCATGTCCGAGTTGTTGGTTAGACAAGCGCTGGAAAGACTGATGGAAAATCATACTGTAAGGACTAACTCTCTTGCACTAATTTTGACCTACTGTTGATATTCCATTTATGAACTTCAAGAGTGCCACATAACTTGTTCTTACACCTGTTTTATTGCTATGACTAGATTATGAATTGTATTTCCCAAAATTATTATTGATTACTAATTATGCACGTTGTTATTTAAATCTGTAGGTATTGGTCATCGCCCACCGAATAGAAACAGTTCTAATGGCAGAACGGATTTTTCTTCTTGAAAATGGGAAATTGGAGGAGATACCCCGTTCTTCTCTTGTTAACGGGCGACATAATTCTGTAGCATCAGCTGCACTGGTGATATGAGATTTATATGACACAGTAGGCAACTCATAGCTTTGAAGATGCAAGGTTCATGCTGTGCACTCGCTCAAACTTGTGGATGATGCTTTGATCATATGCAAAGGTTAGCTTTCTGTATGATCGACCAATTTTGTCCTTTAAAATACACTATCAAGGCTTTAAATTCTTCAAGCCTGACTCAAAAAATACGTTTTAGCATAGAAGTTTGTGTTTTTCTTCCACATTTTGGCAATTATTTTTTAGTGAAGAATAGCTACAGAATACCCTGTAAAAAAAAAACTTTTTAGCATAGTGTTTTTCTTCTTTATTTTCTTAAATTTGAATTTAAAATGTAAAATTATCTGTTTTTTAAATTTGTAATTGTTCTCCTTCAAAAGAGAAGGGACTCCTTTGTTTTAACAAAAACAAAAGGCAATAGCATAACAAATCTATGACAATAATATACTTAATACGATACGCTTTGATTCGAAATTAATGTAGAGAGAAAGGACAATTTGTTGCATCATGGCTAGTTCACTGAAAAACGAAAATTGAAGTCGTATTTTTTGGTTGATTGAACTGATATATTTCGAGTTTTCGGTTATGGTTAATCACACTGAAAAAATATTATGGTTTGGTAACCGTTTATGATAGTTGTTTTTAGTTGTTAATGTCTAGTGTTTTATGTTTCACATTAACGTATGAGTAATGTTATTCGGGCGGCCCAAAAAACGCAAAAGAAACGGTGGAATCGGGTTGCGCATGCGTCCCATCCAGCATGCGCCGTTGGGCGCATGCCCATTCCTGATGCGCCTCAAGAATTCTCAATCTGAATATGCCCAATAGATGAGAACTCTTGCTTCATGAGGCGCACTGCCCTACTGCGTCTAGTCCACTCCGCATGCGCTCAATATATTTTCATTATCTTTTTATGGGAAAAAAAAACTCGGGCACATGTGGAGTCCAATGCGCATGTCTGGTGCTCATACGGAGTTTGCATTGTTGACACAAATGTGAAAATGTGTCTGTCCAAATAACTTTCTTAACGTAT
The DNA here is from genome assembly GCA_002319775.1 of Fagopyrum tataricum. Lineage (NCBI taxonomy): Eukaryota > Viridiplantae > Streptophyta > Magnoliopsida > Caryophyllales > Polygonaceae > Fagopyrum > Fagopyrum tataricum. The sequence continues at coordinate 42,549,389 of CM008286.1, read as the reverse complement.
ATATCACATGTTAAATATTTTGTTGCGATTTATGGGTGTGAAATGAAGGAATAAGTCTATTCGTTCAAAAGATCCAATAGTCTCGACGTGGTGTTAGAAAAAACATACGAAGAAGAACTATCCTAACAATTGGGACAACCTAATATTAATTTCAACTTTTCTACATGTTTGACTGGATATAAATATACAAGGAAGTCTAATTTTAAGAATTCCACTTTTTCTAATAAAACATTTGAGTAATCTCCGTCACAAGTCACAACCCAATTGATCTGCAAATCTTCCTTAGTTAATATGGAACCCCATAAAAGTGTTTCTATTGATTAGGGTCAAATTGGTTAAACTATGATACTTAACATTGGTTTTTGGGTCATATTATTTCAAAATGATCAACAATTTGGAAATTATGACTCATGTCATTAGATTTCAAATAAGTTTTGAGCTTAGTGGGAGGAAGTTTGAACATTTCTAGTACGGAGAATTTTTATTTATTTTTCCTTCCGGTATTATTTAGGATATTCGAAGACCCTTAGTAATGCAACCATAGTTGGATTTATTGATTAACGTATTGAAGGCGTCTAATGCATAGAATAAAAAAAGAGACCAAAAAGTCAAAAGGTGCTCAATCTCACATTACTTAGGGAAAAAGAAATTCACCCGGGACGTTTTATTTACGGAAAGATGAATAGTGGCTTCCACAACCACGGTTTTCGTAACGATGGAGCCACTATTCATCACATAATGCATTTTATGTCTTATTTTGAGTTATAATGCATAAAATTCATTATTTTGAATTATTTAGCATAAATTAAATTAAACTAAATTCGAATCAAAATTAAATTAATTTAATTTCAAATTAACTTTTTATAGTACATTTATTTAAATAAAATATTAAATTAATTAAAGTACATTTAGTTAAATAAAATATTAAATTGATATTATTCTAAAAGTAATTAGTAATTATTTACATTAATAAAATTTAATTTAGTGTAGATATTAGAGGCGATGGAGCGTCGGCGTTTTACGATCTCGGCTCGTAAAGCCCCCGTAGAGGCTCGAGTTACTACGACACAGGACGTGCAAACACCTGTTCAGGTGCCTCGACCACACCGACCTTCATCTTCGGATCCATCTCCATGTGCCCGAGATGCACAATTACCTGACCCTTCGTATCACACTGAGGACGAAGGCGAGGACGAGGAGGTTGTTGGACTGTCATCTTCCCCTGCTATACAACCAGAGGAGCACGTCCGGTTAGTAGTAGAGGAGGATGTTACTCATTTGCACGAGCATACAGACATACCGGTCGAAGAGGACACGCAAGATATTTCATATGACGACCATGTGGATGATGCTTCGGCCGATAGAGGCCGGGTTGTTACTAACACTGGAACACCGTTGACTCAAGAGGTGCTAACATGTTATGCTACTCACAGGACACGCGGTGTATGGCTCGGCGAGGTAGATAAATAGATCACACTTGTAACAATTTACCTTAAATTATAAAGTAATGAAATGTTTAATTGAATGTAAACATGTTTATGAAGGGGGATTACAAGAAGCCTGTTACAGCATTGAGGCAACTGACAAAAATCGGCCATTTGAGGGGGTGGATATCCGATGTTGATAGAGTCGACCCCGTTTCTTGGTTTGGTCTAGCATCTCAGAGTGGTCTCACTGATCTACTCGACATTTCCTACGTCGGTGTTGATCATGCCCTCATCCATGTATTTCTAGAGAGATGACATCTAGAGACTAGTAGTTTTCACCTACCATGGGGTGAGATGACCATTACTCTCCATGATATTGTTATTATTATGGGGCTTAGGATTGATGGAGATGCCATGTTTACACCACTCAGCAAACGGGAACATACTGTATGGTTGGCCAGGATATTCTGTATGATTGAGGGTGAGGAGGATGCACATCATTCTGCTGTGTCTATCGATCTTAGAAGGGCATCCGAGATTATACGTTGCTCACCAGACACCCCAACCGGCGAGATTGCTTCTGTCTTCCTCCTATTTTTCTTGGGGTTCACCTTGTTCGTCGATAAGTCGATGAACAATATCCGGGCGTGGTTGGTTGACTTTGTTCGAGAGCACGAGCGCACTGGATGAAATGCATGGGGCACCGGAGTCTTGACATATGTCTGTTGGTACTTACTACTATAGGATGATGGGTGATGCTTCACGACTTAAGGTGAGGTCCATCGGTGGTTGACATCTCTTTTACAGGTTTTATTTTTTTAAATGAATAAATACGATTATGTTATAATAATTGCGTTCAGTTTTTGGATAATAAAAAATAATTGTATTTAGTTTTGGATATATGCACATTTCCCATCCCCGGGGTGTTCTGCGGCCGAGGATTCCGCACTACATAGAGCAACTCGATGGCCTTCGAGAATAGGTGTCCCGAGGACACCATCACAGTCACTAGAGAGGTTGAGATCTCTACGTACCCAGTTAGACCAGATGAGAGTAGAGGACATCAAGTTTATGTCCTATGGGGATAGAGTTCTAGATTTTGAGGGCGAGTTTGCGCTGTCTATTTACAGAGGTACGATCCGGATTGGGGACATTCTTGAGCCATACATGCCAAACAAGGTTCTCCGACAATTTGGATTTGTTCAGACCATCCCACTAGAGAGGATCATACCATATCTCGAGGTTCGTCTGGAGACCGGAAAAGGTTACAAAGTCCGATTTAACTCCTCAGAGGACAGATGGAAGACACGAGGCCACAAGCAAAATATCACTAGTTGGTCGGATTCCGGTGCCTAATCCATGGACTGTATCGGCGAACTACAAGGACTAATTCAGTTCCCGGTGTCACCCGTTAGTTTTACCGTCCTCGGCGGTACAAATTCCTCCATCGGAGCCTCCAGTTCAAGTTTTAGATACTGGGGGACATCTGCATTAAAGTTCGTCTTTAGATTTCTTATTTATTTAAATAAGTATTAACAAATGTTTGTATCATTACAACGTCTACACATAGTACAAGCACGTCTCAGAGATCTTCTTACATGCGGTGGGCCATTTACTGAGGAGAATATTCGGGAGATCTATGACGCGTCATTTGCACGTCAGATTCCTATTGCACAATCTCTGGTAAAGGCTTCGTAGCCCATACGTGATTAATTAAATTAGTTTTTGTATTTTGGATTGTGTTCTTGTATTTTGGTTGGTTTATATATTTCCTTCGGATTTAGTTCTTATATTTGGTCTAACACATTATACGAAGGTGCAAAATAACAACAAGTCCATCAATTACTTAATAAATAAGAACAATACACGACAAAGGAGTCCACGTGGATAGAGCAACAACACATCTAAATACTCCAAAGCGTCTACATGGATCAATACTTGTCTTGGTATGACGCCTATTGCCATGAAATGAATGAAGATAAAGGAACAAAACAAATACTCACAAATATTGCACAAAAATGACTAAGAAAAGAAATGAGATACTCACAATTTTGTAAAAATCCTTCCTCGATTATAACTCCGATGTCATATATCCACAATGTCCATCGCCTTTTACATCTATAGTTTGGAGGATGAACGGTTTCATGAACTTCTGCAACTAACCATCCTTGAAGTGATAAACCTTAGGTCGTCGAGAGGTAGCTTTCTTGGAACGTGGTTGAGTGCACGGAGTTTGTTCATCTGGTTCTGGCTCTTCGACCTTAACTTCAGCATAATGACCTGGTTCGGGCTCCTCAATCTTAACCCGGTTGTCGGCCTGATTTTGGTAGGCAACCCCAGGTTCATGGACGTGTTGACCATAAACCATGCTCGAACCCACGTGGTGCTCTCCTTGTTGAATGCAAACCATATTTTGTTTGTCTTCCTTTAGTTCTTACTTGTTGTGGTTCTCTCATGTTTGCCATCCCCGTATTTATCATATCCTCATATGCGTAAGCCATCCTCTCAATCTGATCTTCGGTTAACAAATTGTTATCCAAGCGCTCCTTGAAGTTGTTTAGTGACACAATGTTTGGATCAATATGGACAACATCATTTGCTACGATCGGATTCACTTTCTCCCATCGTACTTGCTTCCAATATGGATGGATCTGATCCAAATGAATCGGCACCCGGGCCCTAATAGCAAGGAAGAACTTGTGTGCACAAGGCAATCCATGGGCTTCTTTCCAATATGAATCTTGACATGTTGTTATGCTCCTAATTTTCTTCGCCTTTTCGTAGATCTGCAACAACTCGAAGCATGCATTGCTTACTTTGTTTCGGAGCAAATCAAATATTGGAACACGCACATCCAACAACATTCTCTCGCGTGAAGTCTCTATGGGTGCCTCAATCTTTCCAATTTGATCGACTACCATCAAGTCGATGTTGTCCACAACCAATTGAAATCCTTGCACACTAGAACGCAATGTTCTCTTCAACAAAGAGTGTGCGGACTCACACCTACAAATCACTATAGAATCGATGCACTATTACAAATTTACAATTAATACTACAAACTTTTAGTAAATATAGGATTGATTTCTTACGCGTTTGTTGTCCTTGTGCCAAAATGAAGATACAAGTCACACCATGCGTGAATAATTGCCTCATTTTATGGAATTAGCCATGTGGTCTCCAAATACTCCATCAACCTCGGGTAACTTTGCCAAGCTACTTTCATCTCAGCTAAACGCCTCTCGTAACTCGCCGATGATCGGGATTCAAACAAGGCATTGTATTGTGATATAAATTTCGCTGTGCTTCTTGGGATCGTGTCACTGCCCAAGCTCTTTGGTTAATGTTGCACTTGGCATGAAATGTGGAAATCATGTGCTTCACATCCGGAAAGACAACACCTAGTGCACTTATAAGCCCAAGCTCTCTATCCGTCACAATGACTCCCAGTATAACATTTCCGCACACATGTCGGATTCTCCCTAATGCCCACTAGTAGTGATTCGAGTTTTCCTTAGCCATGGAGAAAAATGTTATTGCGAACGTCTTCTTCGTGCTAGTGATTTGATAACATGATTTATCGACCTAGTTTAGTAGAACATATAGGTAGATTTTCCCTTTCCGCATGCATGTTTTAGCCTTAGTTTGTGTTTTTTATGCCTGTTTAGTGCTACTTTGCAAGTATAGATGTCTACACACTCTTTTGGTGTCATTGTAGGTGATTTGGCGCATTTTGGAGCTAAAACGATGCATTTGAGGATCAAGCCTCGGAGTGGATGCTCAGGAGAAGTCATACGAGCTAAGGAAAGGAGAAGAAGTCGATTTAGGAACCAAAGAGACCAAGTGCCCGAGTGAAGAACCATCTCGGCCGAGATCCACAAATCTCGGTCCATGATGGTAGCTACTGTTCACAAATCTCGGTCCACATCTCGGACCGAGATCGAGGGTGACTTGACCGAGATCCCAATGATGCTGAAGTGCAAATATCTGTCACGTAGGGTTCGTTTGGTTCGAGGATCCCACCGAAGTGCAAAGTTCAATTCAAGACCTAAGGAGAACTCTTCTCCTACCTTTCTTGTTCGCTCTATTTTCACCATTGTTAGATCTTTAGTGTAGTAGAAAGATCCAGTCGTTTTAGTTTGTTTCGAGTTTAGATACGATTTGGAAGTTTGAGACAGATTGTTTTGAAGATTCAATAAAGTTGGGTACTTTCTTCACCCCTTTTTCTTATTTTGAATATATGCTTTGTTTGATTAAATTGAATTCAGGTTTGAATATGAATATCATTGGCTAGAAACCTTTTGCGGTTCCAAGGTAGTTAGAGATTTGTTTATACCTTGGACGATGATGGATTAATTGTTCTTTATAATTGGCTATTAAATTGCTTTAAATCCTATGGAAAGGTTTGATTTTTGTCAAGTTTAGAAATATTGTAAACTATTAAACTAAGTTGGAATTGAGTCGATTGAGATATCCTTCTTAGATACATAAGAGAACTTGTTCCTAGGTAATAAAGGCTTAACATTTATTGGATTGAATGTGCCATTATTTCTTCTTTAAGGAAAGTAATTCTTGAGACGTAACTGTAAATGGTTATTTGATCATTAATTAAGAAATAAGGTTTGTTTGCGATTTCTCCCTTTTACCTTAAAAGCAATAGATATTAGGTTGCGGATTTATATGTTCTTGAGACGTAACTGTATTAGAACTTTAGTCGAGAAACATTCATCCCTGGAGCTGAGCTTTTCAACCATATATATACCATCGTGAGATTTATATATCCTGAGTCCAATGTTTATAAACAATGATCTTAAATCCTTGGCATGAAACTACATTTTCTTCCATACATATTTGTTTGTTTGTTTGTTTTTATTTGATTTTCAATCAATAAGTGACAATTGATTGCGAATCCACCACACCTCTTCTCAATCCTTTGATTCTTTTTTCCCTTCTCTTTTCCAATCTATTTCTTATTCTAGATTTAAACTATTCAAATCATCTTTCACGATCATCTAACTTAGTCCTTGATATCGACCTTGGAATACTTGCTCTTATTGCGATTGATCTATACACTGTGGGTTCGCTGCATTCAGAGTAGATATTACAAGTTTATAAATTTAAAGAAGACCGTTGTTTTACAACCCTGTGAATTTCTATATCTTTTGATAGGGATTTATAGGGGAGTAAATCAGCGAACATGATTCCAACAATCTCTAACAACGACATCTTGTACCTATAGATTTTGAGGCACAATCAAGACTCTAATATCCAATTGAACTGAAATTAAATATTCATGTAATATGAAAAGACTAACAAACAAAATGAATGTTAAAACTTCCTCGTTTGCATTGTATGTCGTGTCCATTATGAAGAAATAAGGGAATAAGTTTAGGAGATGCCTAGAATCTGGATGCATGATGAAAAAATATGAAATTTCATCTTACTGCGGACATCTCCTCACATTAACAAAGTAATGATGGTTTTGTAGACTGTGTAGTGCTTGTTGGAGTGGGCCTCGTCATTCAGATTGTAGCATCCTGGTCTTCAATCCAACATTGTATACTTGTCTTATGGAGGTGACATTGTGGAGATCATCAAACTGTAGTGACTTTAAAATATTGCACGGCTTGAAACCCGACCCGAGCTCACGTCCGACCTTCCAAAATTGTGTCGGGGTCAATCGGCTAGCAAATGTGTTATCATGTCGCTTCAAGGTTTGTGGAGTTGTCCGTGGGATGTCGATGTGATTATTTGACTCCAGACTATATCTGTGTCTTTTCTTTACGAAATCGAAATCATACATGCTTTCCGAGAAATCAACTATGTTGCTGATCAGTTGACCCACCTGGGAATTTCGACCCCAAACACCAATTTTTCCGATGATCCTGAACTACATGTTCTCATCTGTAAGGATGCTTTACGTTGAACTACCTCTAAAATATAGTCAAACCTAATCGTTTTCCGTTGTAAAGAAAAATATATAATAGAAGAAACAAGAGAATCAGAATAGACGAGCAATAACAAGGTGGTATTGCGAGATTGTACAAGAGTTTTCAGATTGGAGAAGTTGTTTCCAAGTCTATCAATCATGCGGTCTTGCCGGAATGGTCTAGATCGATGGTATTCGATCAGAACACGTTAGTAGCAACCCAAGTGATCTAGATGCTAGAAGAACGGAAGTGGATGACGAAAATGGCACGAGTCATGCAAGCTTTGTTCCAAGAGAAGAGAAGAGCTCCTTGAAATAAAGACCACGTTCTTTTAAAAGGTTTGCAATTGTTATCCCAAGCTAGCGGACACTTATTGGAGTCTTCTGAACCAGGCCAAACTAATAAGCGAACAATAGATTGAATACGGGAAATGCAGGACTTCTTTGGGTAAAGAAAGGATGTCGCACTAGAAGGTTTGAATGTCGTATAGGCTAGAGCGAATTATTACCATACGTCATGCAAACGAGATATTTCTGAAAGTCGAAGGTGCATGAGACCTTAGAAGTCATTTTCTCGACCAGACATGTAAAGTCACGGTGGATTCCGCTCTGTGTGAGCTATTATTGAAACCACATATTAGGTTAGGTAGCCGTCGGTTTCACATGAGCTAATTTCAAAGTCGAGGCCATGCATCACGGACGTTAATGTTGTATCAAACTATTGTAAAGATCATATGTCACATAATTATTTATAAACCGTCTCGTACTATAATCTTTACTTGTAACATACACACCCGTGTGAATTCACTGATTTATCATTTTACAAAAAAAAAAAAAAAGTAGAAAACAAGGGATAATAAAATTCTATAATATACTTGACATAAAATTTACATCATATGGAGAGAGAAAGCTAACATAAGGTGTAAAGAATACGAATGGCTTCTGAACATAGGGATTTAGACCCTAGTTCTTAGTTACAAGAAGAGAAAAAAGATACATACCGTTCGCTTGAAGATAAATAAAAGGATGAAATTATATTTTTTTTTCTTCATCCTTTTCCTAATAAATTATGAAAATTACGGAAAATTATGGGAAATTTAATCTTCATTCCCCTAGAAACCGAACCCGAAGGTGTCTAAGAAACTATAGTTGAATGAATGATTTTCTGTAACATCATTAAACATTTCCTGCTCGATCATATGGTACAATGGTAACCAATAGAGCCCAAGCATAAGCATCATCTATCATTGAAACATGCCGTTGCTTGATTATTTAAGACCCTAAATTCTTCTCTTCTTTTTTTTTTTTTGTCGGAATATTGGGTGTTTTACTTTTGGCTAAGTTATCATGGGTCTCCTGAACTAAGTGTTTAAACTTGGAATACTAGAGTGATGAATCATGTCGATGTAGTTTGTATCTCCTTTCCGTCGAGAGGCTGTGCTTGTACGGGCCTTGCATTCTTTTTGTTCGACTTTCCCAAAGGTACGCTAAGGGCTGTTACTTGTCCCTTGCATATTGTTTGTATCTGATATGTACGTACACAAGTTTGTTATAGACATATATAAACTAAAGCAAGCCTAGGGTGTGAGCGTGTATGTATGTATGTATACATACACGTATATATAGAGAGAGATTGAAGTGCATGCACATACGTACCTTCTTAAGGACATACCAGGTTACCTCCATGCAAGGCGGAGTAGTGAGAGATCCTCTATATGTGAAATACTCTCCCATGGGGATCTTCTTTAGGACCTCAGTTGGGAAGGTTTTCATTGGTATATCTTCTGCTTTGAGTTCATGGTCATTGCCATCACATTTCGCCGCGAGTGTCTCGTATTGAGGTTGAAGCTGTCAACAAACAACATGTCACATGCATGCTTATATGCACACGTCAATAAATCAGCGGTTCTTTACTGTTAGAATTAAAGTTATATTTATAATTTACTCTAATAAAGAATAAAATATAAATATAACCCTAAATTTTAGAAGATATCGTGTATAGTTTGATAAATGCACGATCTTGTTTATTCATTGAATAGATTATAAATACATACATGAAGGGAAATCATTAGGTTAATCTAATAAAGAGTAAATTATAAATATAACCCTAACCCAAACACCTACAACACTATGCCCTAATCATATGTTATGTGTCCTAATAGTTTGCCCTAACCGTATATGAATTTTTGAATACTAAAACACTTACCGCAGTAAGGATAGGATCGGCTTCTCCAACCTGGTAGAGGGTGGATACGATCACAACAGTGTTATCATGGGCAGCATGAACTTGGTGCATCTCTGCTGCGTATCTGAATTCAAGTGATCGATATACATATATATAAATAAATAAAAATTATTTATGGAATAATAATAGGATGAAATATTAATTCGATATAGGTAAGAAGTAAGTGTTTTGATATCTTACTGTACACCGTCAATAAGGTGCTCGGAGGGTGCATGCCAGCGAATATTCAAAAGCCTGTAGGGTTCGCCGTCAATGACCAGGTCACTCTTTCCCTTGATGAGCAACTGCAATGCATTCACGTTAGAGAAACAACAAAACCCTAATCTTTGTTGACGAGTTTCATGTTTCACGGCGACTATAATGAATAATGTGAACCTAAACTCTTCCAATTAACCAGCTTATTACTAATTGATTTTAGGATGGAACCAAAGACTTGTCACTTCTTAGACTCGTTGGATATGAATATTTACACACCTGAACAACGAGGCCATTGGTCATGAGGGTAGCGTTATGGATTAAGTAATCCTCTTGGAGTGGCTTAAGGGTAGCGTTTACAACGGCATTCTTCGTTATTATGTTCACCGGAGACTGTTGTATTTTTCCGGAGGAGCATAGTTTATAATCCTCTTCGAGGTTTGCCCAACTGTTTGGGTCCGCGTAGGTAAACGCCTTCGCTTTAACCCCTGTTCTCATTTCAAATCAAATTAATGAAAATATAATGAGCATTAACAAAATTGATTGAGATTCGAGAATGATAACATCATACCAGGCTTAGGCGGATGAGCAGAAGCATTCTCGGAGAAGAAAGCAATCCCAAGGAAGAAGAAAGAGATCAGGGAAGCCATTGCCAAATTAGCCATTTTTTTGGTTTTTTTGTTTTTTTTTAATGATTTTGGAATTAACAATTTGTATAATGGGGTAATTAGGGCCCTTTTAACCTTAATTACCTCAACTCTTCTGGGGTAGCCGTGTTCCTCTCGTTTCTTAACCACACCTTTCCCTCTGAGAGGAGTTACTCTTGTTCTTGAAATAGATATTTAATTACTTTTCCCCTTTTTCATGCGATTTAATCCAAACTTAGAAGTCATCTTCAAATCTCATACCAAGAAATAGGGTGTTGTAGATTGTTACAATATCATATCTCTTGTAATTTGTATATGGATTGCTAAGATCATGTAGTTCTTCAATGAACGGGACAACACATTGTGTAGCTTTCCTCCTTTCGTGTTATCAGATAGGGTTGTTAAATGGGCCATCGGGTCGGGTTCGGGTCGGGTCACAACAACCTCGGGTTGAAACGGGTCAGTCTGTCAGGTAAAAAAAAAGACTTGGTTAATAATCGGTTTGTTTCGGGTCGGTCGATTTGGGCCGGGTATTGATTATTCGGGTTATAACGGATTATTGGGTAGCCTCGGTTCTCGGGTCATAATGGGACAGTTTAGTTTGGTTATTGGTAACGGTGTTAAATGGGGCTGACGGGTCGGTTCGGGTCGGCCACAATAGACTCTGGTTCAAATTGGTCAGGTCAAAACAAGCTCTCTTTTTAGCTTTGTTTCGGGTGGGGTCGGTTTGGGTCGGGTATCAATTGTTCGGGTTAATACAGGTTATCAGATAGCCTCGGTTCTTGGGTTATAATTTAGTTTGGTTCTCGGGTCATTCGGGTTGGATTACTTTGGGTTTTAATGGCTTCGGGTAGAGGTGTGTCAACTAGGGTGGGTCGATCGGTTTTGGGTCGGGCAAGTTTTAACAAACTAAATAAAACCACCTATTATATATAATAAACTACATAAAATCACCTCTTATTTGCTCTTTTATTTTCACGTACTTAACCGCTCATTATACTTTTATTTTCATTTAAAAACTCAATATTTATAATCCGTAAACTATTAACCACCTTATTAATATTCCATCCAAACTAATAGACTATCCAATTTTCCATCCAGATTTAATGATTTCACTAAAAAGTAATTAATCACTTTAGGATACGGATTATAAATATGGATAATTTGGGATACAAATTAATAAACGTGGTCCTATAAATTCTTTTCGAATCTTTGAACGTCACTAACAAATCCTTATTTTTAGTTAATTAATTTGATTACGATCAATAAATCGACATATCATTAATTTAGTTTTATATTAATCAATTATTACTTTCTTCAACTAGTGGGAAACACAATATAAAATATTTTACACTTTATTTGAATAAATTGAATGTAACACTTTTCTCGAATGTAACTATGTATCACTTTTCACCGAATCGAACAATAATTCATGGATATTTGGTTGATTTGTTTGATCCAAGTTCTAAAATATGGTATGTGAAAACGATTTTAGTTTGATGGATAATTTTCCGTGTATATTTGGGTGATTTGTTTGATCGGAATGAGTTTAGTTTGGTCTGTTTGATTGAAACTGACTTTAACCGGATCTAAATATCCTACTGATCCGTTTGAACCAAATATGTAATGTGAATGATCCATATATGTTTTTCCTATTTTGTTTGTTGTAAAATATAAACTGAAATATACCATAGTCAATCAATCACATAACTTAATCCAAATGAAAATGAAAAATGTATAGCTGATACAAGTTTTTTAAAGACTTTAACACATATCTTATCTCTAACACGCTTAAAAATATAATATTTAAAAAAATGTCATCATATATACTTGTACAGTTATACTATGTATTATGCAATATGTATACCTCAATACTTCTATAGGAAATCGGAAATTGAAGCTGGAAAGTATTTTTAATAAGTAATTAGTAAACCATAAGTTAAAATCAAAAGTTATTTTATGAGTTAAAATTATCGTTACGTTACATTTATCGCACCGGAGTTGAAGAATGTCATTATAGACTTATAGTTATAATATGGATTATGTAATGTATATTATGTATTTATGTATATGTAGACAATATAGTAAATCAAAAACTTATCTTTAAAATGTCTATTCTTAAAAGTTATAGTATGAATTATGTATTTATGTGAAAACACCTTTAGTCGGATTGGATAATTATCCGCGAATATTTGGATAATTTGTTTGATTGAAATGATTTTAGCATGATTCCTTTACATGAAATGACTTTAACCGGATCTGGATATCCGACTTATAGTATGGATTATGTAATATGTGTTACATAATATGTCATTATAGACTTATAGTATGGCTTATACCATTATAGACTTATAGTATGAATTATGTATTTATGTGATTATAGATTTATAGTATAAACTTATATGTATAAATTTATAGTATAGATTATGTCATTATAGACTTATAATATAAACTTATAGAATGATTATGTCAATGTAGACTTATAGTATAAACTTATATTACGGATTATGTCATTATAGACTTAATATATAAACTTATATTATGGATTAATGGATTATTTTTGTACATAGTTTTTATTTAATTTTGATTTTCTTACGTTCATTTTTGTACACGACACGTAGCTAAATTTTCAAAAAGTATATTCTAAAAAAAAATTTATTTAATTTTTTATATTTTAAAATTATTTTAATTTGGGCAAGTTACTTTGAGCTATCGGGTCATTCGGGTCGGGTTACTTCGGGTCATTCGGGTCGGGTTATTTTGGCAATCGAGTCATTCGGGTCGGGTTACTCCGGGTCATTTATTACTTCGGGTTAAATTGGTTTCAAGCATGTCGGTTCCGGATATTCTCTTTTTTCAAAATTTTCGGGGTCAAGTCGGTTTCACGTGTCGTGTCGACTTTGACAGCCCTAGTATCAGACGATTGATCCAATAATCTATAACCTTCTTTCCATGGCCCCCGAACCATCTGTTGCTCCTGTTGCGTTCACCGACCCTTATTACCTTCACTCTTATGATAGTCCGGGTCGCACAATATGTCTAGTTACTTTTAAGGGTGATAACTACTCGTAATGGGAAACAAACATGAAAATTGTGTTTTGCCCCAAATGCAAACTCAAGATTCTTGAAGGATCCATTCCTACACCACAATCTACCTAGGGATGGAAATGGGTGCACAATCACCTGAACTAACCGTCAACAGAATTGAATATGCTAGTAAAAACCCAAAGATTTACGGGTGATGGGCAGTTGACGGTTAAAATTTATGGGAGGTGGGGCGGGTATGGGTGTAGGTACAACAACCCACCATCCGAACAGTCACCCACCCGTCCCGTTTCACCCGTATAAATTAATAATAAAAAACATTGAAACCCTAAAATCTAGGGTTGGGCACAAATCCCGCAAATCCCGGGCCCATCTCGGTCCTGTCCCTATCCCGTCCCAATACTTGTGGTTTTTCATCCAAAAATTTTAAATCCCGTCCCGTCCCACCAAAAATATTGCGGGAAGGGATATGGGCCTTACCTTCCTCGTCCCGCATATATTAAAATTTAAACATAAATTAAATTAAATAGAAAAACACAAGGAGTAGTGACCATCATGTAATTTTGTTCTTATAAAGTTAACAATTGTCCAAATCAATCTACAAAGGGCAAATGAAAATTGAACTTAGTTGCGGCATTGTCTAAGGAGTAGGGATCATTATGTAGTTTTGTTCTTATATTTTATTTTGGATGTTTAGGCTTAACAAGTTAATTATGTTTTTTAAACCTTGTTGCGACATTCTATTTTGATGTCTTTCGTTTTAAGATATCAACGAATATTTCTTTTTGTAAATTGTTAATTTAAAACCAAAAAGGTGATAACATGATTTATCAACTTGTTTTTGTTATGAATTTAGGTAGATTTCCCCTTTCCGCATTCATATTTTAGCCTTAGTTTGTGCCATTTATACTTGTTTAGTTCTACTTTGCAAGAATAGATGTCTACACACACTATGTGTGGCTTTGTAGGTGATTTGACACATTATGGAGCTAAAACGATGTATTTGAGGATCAATCCTCGAAGTGGATGCATTGGAGCGAGCATACGTGAACGGGAAAGGGCTAGGAATCAAGCTAAAGGCATGAAGGGAACGACCAAGGAGCATCTCGGCCGAGATCCACTTATCTCGGCCTGAGATGAAGCTTTTGTTGCAATATCTCGGTTGGCATCTCGGGTGGAATCTCGGGTGACTTGACTGAGATCGATGACGTTGAAGATCGAAGACGAAATCTCGGCCCGACGTTGACCCATCTCGGCCGAGATCCAGCCCGAGATTTCTTCCCTGAGCGTTATATTTTATTTGCGGGCTTTTTCCTTTTAGGCTCAATGTCTTTTAGCTAGGTTTTTTGTTATAAAAGGAAGCCTTGGATTCATACCAAGGGGTGCTTGCTGGGAGTTGCCCAAAAGTTACCCTAGAAAGGGAGGAGCCGTCTCCTACCTTGTCCTTTTTCATTCATTCTTCATAGTTTAGTTAGTTTAGATTCAATTTGGAGACTTTTTGTATTGAGATTTGTTGGAAGACATTGTTGAGTTGAGATTTGAGAAGATTGCAAGTTTTTATTCATTGAAGTTGAGTTTTTATTTCCTTTTTATGTTTTGTTTGTTTGATATGATTGTTATTGGCTAGAATCTTGAGGTTCCGGGGAATAACAAGAAGAATTGTTTATACAAAGATCAATGAAGGATTGTTTTCTATAATTATTGAATCGCTTTAAATCCTATGGAAAAGTTTGGTTTTTGCAGGTTTAGAATAATTCTAAATCCCTTAACCTAAATAGGAATCTAGTTGAAACTAAGATATTCCTATTTAGATACATAAGAGAAGTTGTTCCTATGTAATAAAGGTTTAATCTTTATTGGACGGAATGTGCCATTATTCCTTCCTTTGAGGCAATAATTCTTGAGACGTAAGTGTAAAGGGTTGTTGTGATTTCTTGATTGAAAGAATAAGGTTAGTTTATATATTTCTCCCTGTATTATCTTGAAAACTATAGATTTTAGGTTACGGACCTTTGTGTTCTTGAGACGTCACTATAAAAGAGCATAAGTTAAGAAACATTCATACCTTTTTGCTTTTCATTCATATATGCTTTGTGAGATTGTCCTGAGTTCTTATGTATAAACCATGATCTTGAATTCCTTGGAATCCATTTTTCTTTCCTTTAAATTGAATTGTCTTTGTTTATCTTTCTTTTTATAAAACTGCTCTTGATTGAAGGTGACATTCAATTGAGAGCATTCCAAAACCCTTTCAAAAACCTTTTGATCCTTCTTTCCCTTATCTTTTTCAACCCCCTTTCTTATTCTAGATGTATACTATCCTTAATCACTGCTGCAGATTAATCCTCCCAGTCTTTGTGTTCGAACCTAGAATACTTGTCCTACTTCGTACGATCCATACACTGTGGGTTCGTTGCTATTTAGGGGAATTATTTACAGGTTATAAATTTAAAACTATCCCTTCCTTGTTTTGCTACCCAGTGAATTTCTATCTATTTGTTTTTGTAAATTGTTAATTTAAAACCGAAAAGGCGAAAATAAAATTTTGCACAGATCATGCGGGATTGGTCTCATCCCGTCCCGGTCCCAACCGGGATAGGACCCAATGGTTTTTAGTAAAAAAAACTCAAGGCTAGCCCCGATCCCGTCCCATATATAATGGACGGGATGGGACGAGAGATGGCCTTAATCCGTCCCGTCCCGTCCCATGCCCAACACTACTAAAATCCAAACAAGCTTTTAACATTTGTCGAGACACAAATCTAGAGAAGGGCTCGTGTTTTGCCCAGTCCACCCCATTTTAAAATAGTTAGTAATGAATTAGTATGATACATATGCATAAATTACTCCAATTGGTTCGAATGACAGAGGATAGAATGAGCAATGCACCAGGTATAGTGCTTGAGACACCCTAACACACCTCCATTTTTACTTGTAGCCTTATAAAAGCAAAAATTGACTAGGAAGGGGTCTACTTGTAGTTGCTACAAAATAGGAGGATGATAGACCTCTTGAACCAATTCCAACTGTAAGAGCCTTAGTCTTTGGAGCTTGTTTTGGTCTTAGCCGCCCCCGCGGGTTCGTGGAGCCGCCCCTGTGGCTTGTGCCGTGTTCTGCTCCTGCGGCTCAAAGAACCGCCCCTGCGGTTTCTTGCAGCTGCAGCCGGCTTTGTTGACCGGTTGACTCGTGCTTTACCTTCTCTTCTTACCTTGGGGAGCAAGGGTTTCTTCTTCAGTCTTCATTCCATTTCCATCTTCCCTCACGTCCTTCTTGCTTCCCTCTTTCTCTTTGATCTTGTTTGAGTTTGGATGAGAGTTTGTGGTGTGGCCTTGCTGAGTTTGCTGAGCTTGAGAGCCAGCTGAGAGTGTGTGGTTGATCCTTTCCTTGCCTAGGACCAAGTTGTGGTAAGCTTCTTGCTTCTTCTTTCTTTCTTCTTCCTTGTTTCCTCTTCCTAGCTTAGGATTAGATGTATGTAAAGGTGTATTGATGTTGGTTTATGTATGTATATGTATGTTCTTGGTTTTGGATGAGAGAAGACGTGGTTTGATCACGTGAAGAGCCGAAGAGGAATCGCGGGATCACCTTCTGCACTGTCACCGCCCCCGCGCCTGGAAGCCGCCGCCCCTGCGGGAGCCGTGTCACAGCGCCTGGGCCCGTGCCTGCGCTTGCTTGCGGCCGTTGTCACCGCGCCTGCGGCCGAGTGTCGCCGCGCCTGCGGATTGCCTTGTTCCGCCCTTGCGTACCTCTTTTTACGCAGGTGCGTCTTGTCCCGGGTCTACCTAAAGTAGGGTAGATCCTTTCCTTTCCTAGTATGAGCGGTAGTAGCTTGCTAGGTATATGTTGAGAATAGAATGATGATGAGTATGATATCGTTTACGTCGGTTATGGCTTTGAGGTTGATGAGTTAGGATACGATCCTTATGGATCCCTTGGGTCTAGGTGTGACCCTTAGATGGATAGGAGTTTGATATCTTGTTATGCTTTGTTATTAGGCAGTGTTATCCTCCAGATTGGAGTGGACCAGGTTGAGAGTTGATCGTAGTTGAGACTACTTATGAGTTTGAGGTAAGTCCATAGAACTTACATAGCTACCATCCTTATATTGGATGTATGCATGAGTGGTGACTGTATATATGCTTGATAGCATGCGATGTTATGGTTACCTACCTATGGCTTAGTGATTGCCCACTGTAGGGCCGTGACAACTTGCCCATACATCCCGCTGGGAGTCTGAGAAGTTCTCTGCGGATCGTCCAGATTTGGTAAACGGGACGGGCACTGTCTCCACTCCCATAGGGTACACGGGGAAGTGATCCCAGATTACCACTCCAGCTGGCATTAGCACCGAGAGGTGAGGGTTATATTCCTCGTGTCACATATATTCATATTCAG
Source organism: Fagopyrum tataricum (assembly GCA_002319775.1). Taxonomy (NCBI): domain Eukaryota; kingdom Viridiplantae; phylum Streptophyta; class Magnoliopsida; order Caryophyllales; family Polygonaceae; genus Fagopyrum; species Fagopyrum tataricum. The sequence goes on along the minus strand of CM008286.1, from coordinate 42,531,509 downwards.
ATATATTTATATGATTTGAGTGCTGAACTTTATAAAGATAATAAACCGGGTAAATGTGTGAAAGCATGATGAGGTGTTATGATTCTTGATGTGTGTTGTGCTCTTGCATCTCTATATATATGTGTATGGTTAGCTAACGGTTTTATACCGTTTTGTATATCATTTGCAGGTTAGGAGAGCTGCAAAGTGATCCAGAGTGGGTGATCCGCCGAGGGCTCCGTACACGGGGTCGTTATCGGGGATTATGGGATCTTTTGTTGTACAGTTATGTTTTATTTGTACTCAGCGGTACTTCCGTATTACCTTTTGATATATATATATATATATATATATATATATATATATATATATATATATATATATATATATATATATATATATATATATATATATATATCAGTTTCATGTTTTGTATTTAACCTACCTGTGCCTTGTTGTAAGATCCAGTGAACTTGTTGTCAGGCTAGGGTCAGGATCCATTGTCAGATCCTAGCCCAGTAGCGCCTCGAGTCCTACGGATTCGGGGTGTTACACCAACTGTTGATTCAAGTATAGGAAGTATTTTTTTGTTTTCTCTTTTCTTCTATCACTTGGATAGTTTATAGGATAAAAATTTAGGTTGAAATGAAAGTTGATGAAGGGTGGTGATGGTAGTGATAAGGTGGTCGGAATGGTGGTTTTGAAGCGGTTTCAGGTAGTTCTTTCCCAAATAACACAAACACAAGAAGTTAGACTCAAAAGGACTATATTTTGAGATTTTATGATGCAAAGGAAGGCACAACAAATAAATGACTCAAATATGACACAAAGTGAAGACACAAACCGTCAATGGTGTAGGAACCTTGAACTCAATATCATCTAGTTATGCTACCAATTTAATGTAGGGTTGATGCCGCAATGACCTGATCTAGACAAAGAGTCCTATAACATCTTACAAGAGACAATTTTCTTCACAAAACAAAAGCATATTCAGCAATGAAGGTGACGAAAAGGGAAGAAGGTAGAGAGAGAGGAATATGGACTAATGGAAAAGAGAAAGAAAGAACTAAGGAGATATCACTTGTAGGAACCTTAATCTAGATAATCAAAATCCAAACAATGTCTTATATCAACCCTTTTCCAATACAACCTTACACAAGCTTTAATGGAGACAAGCACAAGGAAGAAGCTAATGAATAACTAGGAGCACTAATTTTTGAGGAGATTATAACCCACAAGATCAATCAAACAAGTACAACACAAAAGATTCAATCAAACCCTCTTTTGATTGATTTTTCGGCAATGTGGAAGCAATGCACGTTTTTGGTCTTAAAATCAATCTACCTACAAATGAATCTAGAAAAGTTTTTTTATATGTCTTGAAGGCCTTTTTACCTAAAAGGAAAATATATAATAAAATAAAGATAATTAAAACTAATTACAAAGCTAGTTATAAAACCTTTAATATGCTCAAGAGTTTATTAAGGTTAAATAAAATATCTTAGATGACGTTAAATAAAATGATCTAATGCAAAAATGGTCTTCTTTCATACTACCTTCTTTAAGGACCTTCCCTTGGCTTGCATGGCATCTTCCTCATGTGTGCATGGCACCGCTTCCGTTCTTAGAGGATGGATTAGTCACCATCGTTACTAAGGATATTTTGCTTACCTTGGTTCCCATGATAGTGTTTTGAAGACCTAGGTACATAAGCATGGTTGCCAACTCTTGTTAGAGTTTTTTAACCCTTGATCTTATTACACGCTCTTTTATTTTTGGGCCTTGAAGACTTATAGGGTATGTTAGGGATATCTCTCATCACAAATCTTGATCGTTGCTTTGATTTGATCTCATGCTTCTCTTCACGGATCCAACAATTCTAATCACTATCCTCTAATCTTTGATTAATTCATGAAAAGTGGTTATTATATTACAATGATTTTTGATAAGTAAATACTTAAAATATCATTAGGATTGTTATTATAGTGTCTCGCATGTATGCAAATGCTTGTTTAGGCTAATAAATGTGGTAATCAAGGAGATGAAAAAGGTAAATTTCATAAGCTAATATTAAAAGTACTAAAATTGCCAAGTATTGGTGGTATGTCTTCTGAATCGCATACTTTTGGTGTAGATATGGTAAAATTAGTTCGATTCACATGTCTAAGTTCAATTAGGGAAAGCAAGATTTGTAATCCGCAAGTAATTGTTAAGATCAGAAATAATAAAAGGGTATGCAGGTTGAAGAAAACCAACCCAAAATTGTAGGTTCTATGGTTAGTGGCGCAACGTCTCAAATTATTAATCTGTTTATCCCTTGTGTGTATGATTTTTATGTTAAGATTAAGCTTCTATCAACGACAGGTGCAACATATGCCCAAGTTTATGTTCACAAGATCACGGTTGATGGTCTTTGGTCACCTTTGAGATAAGATTTGTGTTCATTTCCCTGTAATTGTTTGGTCGTTGCTTTGATGAGCATCAAACTATTTTCTAGTTGATGGGTCCGATCGTCATTTTTTTTCTTCACTACTAATTTTGAGCACGAACAAATTGTATTTCTAATTCGGTATTGTTTTGGTCGAGTTTATGCAATTGTTCTAATTCGGTATTGTTTTGGTCGAGTTTATGCAATTGTTTGCTTGTCTAGATGATATTATAGGCTTTGGTGACAAAGTTAGCATCTTTTAAGGTTCCTATTAACTTTGGTTGCTTCGGATAAAAGGCTATAAACTTGTGAAGGTAGAGAGTTCCAAAGCAGCCTTGAAGGTTTCTCCACGATTTTGATCGTTTTGTGGTAGACGAGCTTGAAAAGACTAGGGCAAGCATATGGTCCATGAACATTCGTTTGTTTACTACCCTTTTTCCCCAATTGAAATACAATAAAGACTTTTGAAGCTTCAAAACTTCAAATTTTGCCGCATCAAATTTTTGCTCGTCGGGAAGAAAATAAACACATATTAGTACTGACTTACTAATAACCGATCGAATTCCAATTTAACCTATAATGAAGATCGTTTGCTCCCTCATTCAAAATAATTCAAACCCTATTTGATGTTGAGTGCATTCCGTTTACGACGCCTAGCATACCACAAAACATGGTAGAAAATCATATCCTGCTATCAGCGATAAACCAACTACATCAATTTTGAATTTTCAGCTCTGAATTTTCCATATCAAACCCTAAATTTACTCACAACACATGAAGTACGACTAACTTTCTTGAGTTAAAATTCATTAAATACCTTAGGTCTAGGACAGTGCCGATGTAGTGATGATTTACCCTCCAAGATCGTCAAAAACGACTTCCATTCGGCATGAAAATGATCGTTCACTGATCGAAAAGTGCACAACATAAATAAGTAAATTATAACGAAGCAAGCACTAAACACTTAATGCCTCCCTCTCCTGCTTCATATGCCAAGCTACGACGTCTTTGTAGGATAAGTTGCCCCCGAAAATATCCAACGCACTGCCCACAGTTACGTCTACGCGTCCTCTTCCTGCTGACTTTATTGTCTCAAGATCATCCATAATTGTTACTCCGCCTGCATAAGTCACTGGAATCTGAAGGTCCGAACACAGATTAGGTTGCATGTCAGAAAACATTTGCAAGGAAACCAGGTCTTTTATGTCAATCGGGATCTCCTGTATACATGTATCCTTTGTATCTCTATCACGTGATTGGTGAAATTTGGATCTCCTATATACATGTATCCTTTTTATCTCTATCACGTGATTGGTGAAATTTGTGTTGTTTATTATTTTTCTTGTAAAGCACTAGTACTTTAATCCTTATTTATTTAACTTCAACCAATCACATAATAGGGGATACATGTATCAGTGATACAGGATATCTTGATTTCTTTTCATGTATATAGCAACAACATTTCATCATTAGCCTAAACATTAGAGTCAATGCTTGACTTACTGGGGAGTATCTGCCTAATAATGCAACAAGTTCTTCGTCAATCCCCAGCCTACACAAGCAAATTTGCAATGACACAGTGAAATTGTCACCTGAAAACTGATCAAACAATAAGTGATTAAAAACTCACTTTTTGCCTTCAACATCAACTCCATGAACCAAAAACTCATCAGCGTGATTGCCAAGAAACTCCATAGTCTTCTTGTCAACATAAACCTCGGTGAACTTCTGCCATCTATCAGTAACGATTGCATATTCACCCTCCTACACATGAAGGTAAGTAATGCTGAGGAAACAATTTCCCACTGATTAATAAAAATAATGATAGTACTTGATGTATGAACATAGTAACCTTCTTCCTGCAACTTAAATCAAGCACCAGCCTTTTTTTCCCAACCTTATGGACCAGATCCTTGAGCCTTTCGAGGTCCATTTGCCCATTACTGAACACATACTGCCCTTGTATGCAACCAATAGGCACCCAGTTAGCATTTTAAGAAGATTTCACAGGAGAAAGGGAAAAACTTCAAACAGGAGAAGCTATAATCAGATTTTTTTCTGCAAAACCAAAGGGCAATATCAATGAAATTAGGGGGATCATACCGAGGTTACAATAACATGACTAGCTCCTTCGTGAATGTAACTCAATGCATTGTCAGAGTTGATCCCGCCTCCGACCTGCAGACCACCTAGATGTTACCAACCTATTGCAGTAAGTTCAGCAGAGCAAAAACATAAAATAACTTCACAGGTAGTATAAAGGAAAAAAAAAAAAAAAGAAGCTAAGATAATAAGAGAACATATTAACTCCACCAAAAACTCTTTTCCATTCTATATTATGTGCTTCATGCCACTAACATCTGCACAGAGGAAGTTTCTTGCTAATTGAAATAGTAAAAGTGACGGACAGGAATCATCCTTGGATGAGTTCCATTCTATATTATGTGCTTCATGCCACTAACATCTGCACAGAGGAAGTTTCTTGCTAATTGAAATAGTAAAAGTGACGGACAGGAATCATCCTTGGATGAGAAGACAAAGTGAAAAGGTCCAGTTGGAGTAAACCCAAGGAGAAGTATTCAAAGCTAAATTGTCTACATAATATGGCATGAATTGTTCATCAATAAACATAATAAGTTATATATTCCTCGTAGCAAGCAACTGTATGCATAAGAAGAGCTCAATTAGGATTCAAGTAAAATTCTCAAGAGCAGCTCAAATGGTAAATCCTACAAACGAACTCCAAAGTCAGTATCAAAATGTTCTTAAAGACATTTCAAACACTTGATTTGCTCATAATCTCCCCGTCTTATCACATTATACATGAAACAAAATACCAACGAAAAGGAAGCCGTTAGCGTAAGTAAAGATTGTTACACACGTTTAGAAAATTTATTGTCACATACAAGCATTTCGGATCAATTCAACCAAACAGTCTATATAGCTCTCTTGTTCAAATGAGTTAATATTGCAGTCGGCACGGTGAAGTAAAGTATGATCATGTGGTCAGCTAGAGAGCATGAAACTATGCCAATCAAGTTCACAATTGAAACGATATCAACCAAAAGCCAACAAGAACTAATATCAACCAACCAGGATAAGCTTGAAGTGCTTCAATCGCGGCGGCTCTACTCAAAGGATCAGCTCCGAGCATGATAGCATGACCGCCGGTAAGGCCATCCTCCATATACGTCTTCGCATACTCCGCCGCAGACTTATCAGATTCGAAATTGGTAACCAGACTGCCGTCCGTGGAATCAGAAAGCGTAGAGCCGACTATTTGCTTCACCTTGCCCTAAAATTGAAATCACAGCTTGATATCAAACTTGAGTGAAATAGAAACAAAATTAGAATCAGTTTGATAGAAGAATATCAATAAGATCGGATATGTGACAGACCTTGTGAATGTCAATGCACGGGCGGAAACGGACCGCGCAATGAATCGATAGGCGGCGGTGAGATGAGAGGTGACGTGGAATCCTGAGAATTGGCTTAGTGAAGCCATTAGTGGAGGAATTGAGAGGGTTAGCGAGAAATGAGGGATCAGTGGAAAGAGAAGAGCGGAGAGAACATAGCTTCATCGTTTTGGGCTCCTAAACCTGTATGTTTTGTGGCGCAGAGATGATATTTCTGTTCTGGTAGTGTAATGGCGAGTAGGTAGGGTTTAGTCTTTCCCTTTCCTTTTTAAGCGGTTTGTTTCGGGTTGAAATGAGTTATCGGGTAGTTTAAGTTCTTGGGTGATAACCTGATTGAATTAGTTCGGTTATCGAGTCATTTTGGGTCGGACTATTTTGGCTTTTTTGAAGGATTCAGTTAGAGGTGTCAATTGGGGCAGGTCAATCAGGTTTGAAGTAAGGTAAATTTATATTCGGGTTGTGTCAAAACCGGTCAAATTGTGCAACATCTTGATCCGGGTCGGACAATTTGTCAGGTTAAATCTGGGTTACCCGGTTGGGTCGGGTAGCTCTTATTCCTCTTAGATATACACTTTTTTCATTAAATTTTAGCGAAAATATTAATCTTATCTGGATATCCGAATTCTTATATATAGGAAACTCTAATCCGGATATGATATGTATTTATATCCAGCTAACTATTTGTTTGATTCGTATTTTAAGTCATGGTATCCGAAGATGATTTGACGGGTGATGAAAGTGACTTTAACCTAATTCGGATGATATATTTTCTTGAAAATTACTTTAACTAGATCTAGATGTTTGATTGTCCGTTTAATTAGAAATGACTTTAAAATATTATTTTAAAAAATGTAGAACTTCGTTATGAGGTTCGCGTCTTATCCCTCGTCAAGTCATCAATGTATTTTATCTTTAGAATTTCTATATTTTAGATAGTATTAATCTATTGAAAATCTCGTCGACTTAACGACCAATGGTTAAGTTAATAATGGCTCTGATGGGCGGTTTTGCTCGAATAGGCAATAATGAGATCACAGTTTTAGTAAACGACGCTGAGAAGGGTCGATTATTATAAACGGTAAATCACAAATTAAACTGGATAACCAATTCTTATTTTTCCTATTTCTCTCTTAACTACATTCTAATCCTAACAACCAATAGGATCAATATACCCACTAGCACATCAGTTTGCTTTGTTGAAGATAGACGTTTGAAGGACAACACACACAAACTTAGTTGCACCTTATTCGAAAGCCTAGTAATCCCAACAACTTAATGAAAATATTTACTACCCCGTGAAGGGAAAACCCGAAAAAGAACTCCTACGTATGAAGGAAAAAAAAATGAATTACATCGACAATAACAAGTAATTGTCATGGCATTGAAGTGCCTAACAAAATGATTCTAAGCCCTAGGAAAATGGGAGCGACCTTTCTTCCTCAGAAACTCGGGGATCAACATCGAACTGGCTGCCTCGGTGAACGATGGCCGCTGCCCACTTCCATATCTCAAATCTCCCTCTGCTCGCTGCCCAGTCTGCAATTGTCAACCAATCTTTAGAGCATGTACATTAGTGGTTTTTTAACCCGATTTTTTACAAATACAAAATAGTATGGTATGTGTGCTTTATTTGGCTTCTAAAGAGTTGTAAGCAACCAAACTTTGATTGTTTAACAAAAAATATAACTTTTATAAGAAATTAATATAAACAATGCTTAAAAACCATTACTGTATGTGCTCTTATGGACTTTTACAACTTCTTTGTTGGTATATTCAAGAATACATGCATTTCATATGATACCTGGAGTGGCCGGCTTTCGCTTTCTTCTTGTCGTTTGAACCCGGTTGCAATCAAAGTTATGCTTACCTGACAAAACAAAATATGGTCAGGATTTTCTTTATCACTCTTACATGTATACTTTGTATCTCTGTCACGTGATTGGTGGAATTTTTGTTGTCTATTATTTTTCTCGAAAATCACCAACACTTTAATCCTTATTTATTTAGCTTCAACCAATCACAAAATAGAAATACATGTATCAATGATACAAGAGATCTCAAGATGGTTAACTGAGATAACTCACTTGTCCGGTAAGAGACGGGTCTATGACAGCTCCAAAAATCAAGTTTGCATTTGGATCAACAAGATCATATATAACCTCTGCAGCAGCATTCACCTGCCAGACCTCAATGTTAGTCTTTGTACAACAAAATGTATAAAAATGACTCCGGGTATCATCTACACCTCCAAAAGAGTCAAATCCGTTCCACCGGTAATGTTCCACACAATTCCGGTGGCTCTCTCTATACCAATATCTAACAGAGGTGACTGAATTGCATTTAGAGCAGCATCTCTAGCTCGAGTTTTACCTTCAGACACACCCAAAACAAATCACTTGCTATAAGCTCAAGTATCATCTTTTTAGGAGATGAGGGGAAGGAAAAAAGAAAAATATAAATTTGTCCAGCAAGTAAACAATGTACCAGTAGCAGTTCCTATTCCCATCAACGAAGAACCAGCTTCTGCCATAATGGCGCGAACATCAGCAAAATCAACATTCACTAATCCCGGAATCTGCAGTCATAAATAAGGCAAATAACCTACAGATGGAAAATATATACAACAAAATGTGCACTCCAACTTGCTCATCAACATTACATATGATGAGTGCTTGCTTGTATGGGTTTGGTCATTGTATACATACTCACAATCATTTTTTCCAAATTCAGTGCAAGCCACAAATATATTCAGCTTACAGTATATATATATATATATAAGTTGGTTCAGATGAGGAGGCTCCTTAATGAATAAAATTTCACCTATTTCTCTCTTCTTACCGTAAGAGAAACATATATATATATATATATATATATATATATATATATATATATATATAAGCGGGTTCAGATGAAGAGGCTCCTTAATGAACAAAAGTCCACCTTATTCTCTCTTCTCACCGAAACCAACGCATGTGTATATATATATATATATAAAAGCTCGTTCAGATGAGGAGGCTCCTTAATGAACATAATTTCACCTTATTTTCTCTTCTCACCGGAACCAAAACATATATATATATATATATATATATATATAATGAAACTTGATATATTGGAGTCGATGACATACAGTGATTATATCGGAGATACCACGAACACCTTGCCTAAGAATGTCATCAGCAAGGTTAAATGCTTCAGTAACAGGAGTAGACTGGGAAACTGCTGTCAATAACTTGTCATTAGGAATAACAATGAGTGTATCCACATTCTCTCTCAAAGCTGCAATTCCTTCTTGAGCTTGAACTGATCTTCTCCTCCCTTCAAACACGAAGGGGGTAGTTACAATGCCAACAGTCAAAATTCCCATTGCTTTTGCAACCCCTGCAATTACAGGAGCCCCGCCGGTACCAGTGCCACCGCCCATTCCAGCCTGACAACAACTAATCCAAATCTAACAATATCCTTTCTATGGAGAATAATACATTTTCAGATATTATAATCATACAAAAAATTTTAAAAAATCAATGATACCGTGACGAACACCATGTCAGCGCCGGTGACTGCCTCTTCAATTGAGGCTCTACTTTCGTTAGCAGCATTCATGCCAATTTCCGGATTTCCGCCAGCACCCAAACCTCTAGTAAGCTCTTCGCCAATCTGTAAGCGGTTCTGTGGATTGATAGGTGACATTCTAATGGCTTGAATATCAGTATTCACAACCCAGAATTCAACGCCCTTCATCGAGCTCTCAATCATTCTATTGACTGCATTTGAGCCACCGCCCCCAACCCCAATAACCTTGATTTTTGCTTCATTGTAATTGTTAGTAGGCGAGACTTGTCCCAAACTCTCTGTGATGATTCCACAAGAGCCTTCGTTTATAGGGTTTTTCAATACACTCTTCTTGTCACCCTCTCTAAGCAGAGAGATCTCAGGATGTAGATTCAGAAAAAAGTCTGTGCTATTATTCGGACTCATACCATTAGAATTGACCGCACATTTCAATTTTGGACGGTATGATGCAATTCTGTGACGATTGCTCCAGAGAAGTGTCTTTTCATCAACAAATCTCGAGCAATTAGGACTACCAGATTGACCATTAACTGAAAGTCTACTGTTACCACCAAAAAGAGTCAATGCAGCCACAGAACTTGCAACATCAGAACAAGCAAGAGAAAGTGACCCAGAAGTTGCCATTTGAGAAATTGAGTGGAAGTCCTAAACAATTACAACACCCAAATTCACGATATCACATCACACACTAAAATCCTGGATGTATAAACACCCACATTTCAGAAGGAATAAATAAATAAATTCAAAAGTATATAAGATAAGATGGTAATTCAAAACTGGAAAACCGAAATAAGAAAAAAGCGAATCAAGATCAAATGGTGAGATGGGTGGAAAGATAGAGAGATAGTTATACCTTGAGCAAATGCAGGGCTACTGAAACAGAAAGCAGATTTGGAGAAGCATTTGAGAGAGAGAAAATGGTGAGTTTTACGGCTTGTTTGGTTGGGGGTTTGCTCTAGCAGTCTTTTGTGGGGTCCGTTGCGTGTGATTCAGTAGAATTGAGTAGAATTGCATCGAGGACTTAAAAATCTGATCTTTGTACATCAAAATAAGCAATTGTTCAAAACCAAAATAATAAAAAAATATATATAAAAAATAAATAGTCGTTGGATGAAGATGGTAATAGGATCTTAGTGACACGAACAATCAAATCTTTTTGGTGAAAATGGTAAGTGTGTATATTTTTTATCTAGGCAAAATTTTATAGAAATATTAACCATGTACTCTTTGATTTGTGAAGGGACCCAACGTTATACTCTGTTATCCAACTTGTTACTCAACCCTGTTACCCAATTTTATTACCCAACGTTATACTCTATTACCCAACTTTGTTACCCAAATTCACTTATGTTACCTAACTTTGTTGTTACCCGATTTTAATACCCAACGTTCTACATCCAAATTCACTTATGTTACCCAACTTCGTTGTTATCCGATTTTAATACCCAAAGTTCTACATCCAAATTCACTTATGTTACCCAACTTCGTTGTTACCCGATTTTAATACCCAACGTTCTACATCCGAATTCACTTATGTTACCCAATTTCTTTGTTACCCGATTTTAAAACCCAACGTTCTACATCCAAATTTACTTATGTTACCCAACTTCGTTGTTACCCGATCTTAATACCCAACGTTCTACATCACTTATGTTACTCAACTTCGTTGTTACCCGATTTTAATACCCAACGTTCTACATCCAACTTAACTTCGGTTACCCAATTTCGTCGTTACCCGATTTTAATACCCAACGTTCTATATCCAACTTCACTTCTGTTACCCAACTTCGTTGTTACCCAATTTTAATATCCAACGTTACATATCCAACTTCACTTCGGTTACCCAACTTCGTAGTTACCCGATGTTTTTCTAGATTGTGACCGTGACTCTGTATGTATTTTCTTATTAAACTTAACTATTTTTCTGATCATTTCTAAGTAAATGCATGTCTCTAATATCGTCACAAACTGTATTAGGTGATATACCTAGGGAAGCTGGATGGACCGACTTGCCACACAGGCGCAAAAACATGCTATTACACCTCAGTTTTTGATTATCCTGTACAGGAGGTATCTTCACTACTATACCAAAAGTAGCCACATTTATCAGTTATTATTACTAAATATATAGACTTGTTGTACCATGGTTCCAGGTTGAAGGCAATGAGTTAGCAATGACTACCTTATACTCATTAGAATCAACAATTTCACAACGAAAAGCTGAAATATCAACGTCACAAAGGAAACCCTCGTGGACGAAGAAATTATTGCTTGACAGTGGTCTACTTTGCTAAAAAATCAGGTACCTTTAGAAATCAAATAAGAATGGATGAAATAAGTGGGAAAATGATGGAATGAATGAAATCTGGATTTTAAGTTGGAATGGAATTGCGGAATATTCTAGGAATGAAATTGATTCCCATTCGAGTCAAGATAATCAATAAAGCATTAGATAAATACAATAGATGCAATTTCAGAACATACATATTTAGAGTATTTTATTTTCTAACATAAAGTGATCCATGTTAAGGAGGAGGCAGTTGAGCTATGCAGAACACTAAAATGAAGACCAAACTCGGGCTGCCTCTGAGATGGCTGATGCTCTTTATCATTCAATGGTCCTTCTAGCTCTCAAAAATGTTAACATGGAAGAGGTCCTAGAAATTCTCCGGAAGAGATTTTCCTAGTCTGGCATTGAAGAAAAACAAAACCGTAAATCGTAGAAATTCCTGGTGTTACCAATTTTGTGATGTAAAGTTCTCAAGTTTAGCTTAATAGTAATATTCTATAACTTGGAACTGCGGACATAATGTGAAATATGGTAATGTAGACTTATACCTTAAAATTCCGGATGTGTGTTTTAAAACCCATTGATTGTGCAACAACTTCCATACTTGTGAGAACAACCCTGGCCGGTTTTTGAGAAACAAAGCGTGTTTGATGCTTCACCGTGTCCTGAAAGAGAAGCAAGGAAAGTTAGCTGAAGGAATATTTTCAGATCTTTGAAAGTTACCACAATGAAAATTTTCAACAATAGGACCTATAGACAGAGCATACTATCAGTCTGAAAAGAAACACCTTTCTTCTAAGTAAATAACAGCAGTTCTAGATGGTGATTGGTGTCTGTGTATGTTTTTGCAGTATTGATAAAATGATGCATGGTAAAAACCCAACAATAATGAAAACGTCATAGTTAAATCCAATACAATAATTCCCAGTAACACTTTCACACATGACCAATTCATTAATTTTAGCAAGGCAGATGACTAGGACATTGCTTGTTGGAATTTCTGCCACCAAAAAGCACCCTTACTTCAGATGATACACATGATGCATAACAAATCCTGGATATCTCCTCTCATGAGCATTGATAGAACTAATATGCCACTAAGAATTGCACAGACCGAGCAAGAATTGCACAGACCGAGGAATTTACTTCAGAGGCGAACAAAAATTACCAGCAAAGTATAAAAGAATACTAGAAGACATTGCTTCATCGTTCACTGTTCTTATATCCAAGTCAGAATCATTGAAAAAGTGTAAAGATGTTACCACGAAGTCCTGGTACTCCACTATACTTCCACCATAACCACGGCTAATGGTTACTTTGAGGATATACCTATCAAAACAAATGAAATAGATTTGAGTATCAAACAGGAAGTTCTTTTAACATATCAAACAAGCATGTTGCCCATACTTGGCTTTGATAAATCCCTTCAGGATGTGATAAACTGCACCAAGAAAAAAAGCTGATTTTTCAACAATATTCATTCTCCAACAAACATAATTCTCGTCTAGACTGACACAAATACCTTCACACCCCATACAGAGGGCCTCTTGACACCTGTGGTGGTTTCCTCAGAAACACCGACCAACCTATCCTTCATCTTGTGGTACACCCTATTAAATATTGAATCGGTTTCTGGAACCCTCCCTGAAGGATTTCGTATAATTTCGTATAAGCAATCGTTCCCCAAAACCAAGACAACGATCAGGTAAATCCTATTAGATGTTGAATCGGTCTCCAAATCGTTCAGAAATTGCGTACATCCCACCGATTGAAATTTTAGGGCACAATCTTAAATCTGCGAGTCTTCGAAAGAACGAACGAACCTCTCCACCGCCTTAGGTCTAAGAATCGCCCTCCAAACCACTTCCCAAATCTCTATTTTCAAAGATCGATTGTGGTTTCAGAAGAAGACGGAGAAATGAGACGAGCGAAGCCACGAATCGCTAGAAAATCCCCGAAGTGAGAAAGGGAAGAAAGAGAGCAGAATAGGTAAAAAATAAAATAAAAATCTTATTTATACCTGCATGCTTTATACCTTGTATAATTTTACATGCATACTTAGTGTCCCACGTAAAAAAAAGTGCGTTTATAGCTCAATTATCTCAATCTTTTTCAAAGGCAAAATACACTAACCAATGAGAATCTTCTCTATAATCTAAAAACAAGTGTAACACTTATTTAATTGAATTTTAATTTTAAAATAGATTAAAATTACAATTTTTTAAATGATATTTAAATTTAATAATTTTAAACTATTATTTATATATATTAAAAATTTTAATATATATAAAAATATATAAAACATTAAGTGGTAATAATTTTAAACTATTATATTATATTATTTATCTAATTATAAAATAAATACATTTGATGAATTATAAAGGTAAAATTTGCTATATGGTAATATAATTGGAGAAAATAAAGATAATTAATTTTTTTGTCAAAATGTATATAAAAAAGATGTAATTTACATAATTTTTGAATAAAAAGTTGATAAAAAAAGAGATTTCGCTCGAGGAAAATGGGCCAAAAAGGCTTTTTTTTTGTTTTACGGGTACCAAATGGGCCCCTTCCCCTTTTTAATACAAAAAAAAGTATTTTCCATTGAATTACAATCCTACACGGAGGGGCAACATTGGTATTCTCTCTTCTAAGCGGCAAAAAGCAGGAACGACGTTTCGTTTCCTTCATCGTCTTCGTTCTTCGTTCGTCTTCTCCACAACTTCTCCCCAGTTTTTCCCCATCTTCTTGCTTTCCTCTCGTTTTCTCCTTGCTTTACTCTCTCCTTCTCCACAACGTTTTTCCTCCGTCTTTTCGCTCACTCTCTCCTTCACTCTCGACATCGGCTTTTCTTCGACTTTATCTTTGTTTGACATCATCTCCGACACTCATCCTCTTCCCTTCTTTTCGACTACTAAATAGTAACGCATTCTCCCGATCCTTTTTATTTCAGTCTATTTTATACTTTTGTTGTTGTGTTTCGTTGAGATATTAGGTTTTCATTTTTTTGGATAATGTAGTTTCAACATTTTCATTTTACGTTAAATTCTTAGGTTATTAGGTTAAGTTATTAGTAAAGGGTGTGATATTGAGCTTCAATTTTGTGTAGATTGTTTTGTTCTTTGTCGATTTTAAAATTGACACAGATTAGGCTCAAGTTTGTTGATGTTCAAAATATTGATGTATTACCCCTTTTAACTTGTTTTATTACCATGCATGTTATGTGTTTGTTTTCGTTTATCTGTTCTATCGTTCTATGTTGATCATTGTTGTGTTATTCAGTTTATAAACCATCACCTTTTCTTGGTTCATATCATTGTTGTGTTATTCTACGAGATTTTGCTACATTTTAACTTTATGTATTTCATTTTGTAATATGTAGTATTATTAAAAAATGCTCCGGCCAAAAGTAAAGTTTGTAAAGCCTTCAAAGGAAAGGTTTGTTGCCATGAAGATTCCTCCTACTTTACAAGAGGTATATTTATGTATTGTTGTTAAGTTTCTGATTATGTCTGCTTATATATTATTTGTGTTATTATGTGTGTGCACTTTATGTAGTCTTATGTATGTTATGTGTATGTTTTACATTGTGTACTGTTTGGCATTTTGTGATTAACTTATTTATGTTACATATTCTTTTGTATGTGTAGCTGACTTCCATCTATGTGTAGCTAACTTCTAATGTTCATATGCTTTTTTATTTTCAAGTTTACATATCGTTGGCCAGAGACGATTTCCAATGTTTCTGCGAGGCTCAATTGTTATAGTCGGATGTATCTCATCCCACATATATTGGAGCAATTGTCAGATGTCGGTAAATATAGATTTCAATCATGTGTTTTCTGCTCTATTGTAACAATGGTTACCAATTTGAAGATGTGTAATCAGATTATACACTTCATGCTGATGAGGGAAGTTATAGCTTTGAGAAACTATGCAATGTGGTTTGCCATTAATAATGTTCTTCTCCGTTTTAGTTTGACTGAGTTTCAAGAGATTACAGGGCTTAAATGTGGTGATGAGGGCATAAAAGAGGCAGAAGTATTGCTTATGTTGATATGCGTATTGTCGTGGGGTACGACAGATGTACAAACGGTCAACTAGAACATCTATTTGAAAAGGAGCCTAAAGATTCTGAATTTAAGTATAAGATGACTCTTATAATATTTGTTGAAGGAGTTCTATCCTCCAAAGACAAGAAGACGATGGTTAGCTAGCAAATCATCAATCTTGTTAGCGACTTGTCTATTTTTTATTCTTACCCATGGGGTCGCCAATCATTCCTACAAACTAAGGGGTTCTTGCAGTCCTATGAGGCTGGTAAAGAAAGATCTAGTCATGACTATAATATTGGTGGCTTTCCTCTTGCCCTTCAAGTAAATTGTGTATTGACATGAAATTTATTTGTAAGAGCCTTAGTCTTCGGAGCCATTTTGGCCTTAGCCGTCCCCGCGGGTTTAGGGAGCCGCCCCTGCGGCTCGTGTAGTCTTCTGCCCCTGCGGCTCAGGGAACCGCCCCTGCGATTTCTTGCGGCTGCAACCGGCTTTGTTGACCGGTGGACTCGTGCATTACCTTCTCTTCTTACCTTGAGGAGAAAGGGTTTCTTCTTCACTTCTTTCTTCGGCCTTCTCACGTCCCTCTTGCTTCTCTCTTCCTCCTTCTTGGTCTTGCTTGAGTTTTCCTTGAGTTTGACAGAGTTTGTGTGTGGATTTTGGTGGTTGATGATGTGTGATGTGTAAGCTCCTTGCTTTTCCTTCCTTTCTTTCTTCCTTGTTTCCTCTTCCCTAGCTTAGGATTAGATGTATGGAAGGTATATTGATGTTAGAATGTGTATCTATATGTATGTGCTTGTCCATGGATTGATGAAGGCGTGATTTGATCACGTGAAGAGTGAAAGAGAACTCGGGAGGCTACGTTCTGCACTGTCGCCGCCCCCGCAACTAGAAGCCGCCGCTCCTGCGGGAACCTTGTCACCGCACCCGCGCCCGGAAGCTGCCGCCCCCGCGGCCACGGTCCCAACGCATGCGCCGTGCCTGCACTTGCTTGCGACCACTGTCACCGCACCTGCGGCCGAGTGTCGCCGCGCCTGCGGTTTGCCTTGTTTTGCCCCTGCGTCCCTCTTGTCACGCAGGTGCGTCTTGTCCTGGATCTACCTAGAGTAGTGTAGATCCTTTCCTTTCCTAGTATGAGCGGTAGTAGCATGCTAGGTATGTGTATGAGGATAGAATGATGATGAGTATGATATCGTTATATGCCGATTAGGGCTTTGAGGTTTATAAGTTGGATACGATCCTTATGGATCCCTTGGGTCTAGGTGTGGCCCCTTTGATGGATAAGAGTTTGATATCTTGTTATGCCTTGTTGTTAGGCAGTGTTGTTCTCCAAAGTTGGAACTGGTCGGGTTGAGACTACTTCTGAGGTTGAGGTAAGTCCATATGACTTATTTAGCTACCATCCTTATATTGGATGTATGCATGAGTGGTGTGTGTTATATGCTTGATAGCATGCGATGTTGTTATTACCTACCTACGGTTTAGTGACTGCCCATTATAGGGCTGTGACAACTTGCCCTTTCATCCCTCTGGGAGTCTGGGAAGTTCTCTGCGGATCGTCCAGATTTGGTACAAGGGACGGGCACTGTCTCCACTCCCTTAGGGTAAACGGGGAAGTGATCCCAGATTACCACTCCAGCTGGCATTACCACCGAGAGGTGATGGTTATATTCCTCGTGTCACATATGTTCATATTTATATGTATATATATATATATATATATGATTTGAGTGTTGGACGTTATAAAGATAATAAACCGGGTAAATGTGTGATAGCATGATGAGGTGTTTATTATTCCATGATGTGTGATTGTGCTTATGCATCTTCTATATATATGCGTATGGTTAGCTGTACCGTGTTGTAGATCCTTTGCAGGTTAGGAGAACTGCAAAGTGATTCAGATGGGGTGATCCGCTGAGGGCTCCGTACATTGGGTTTATACGTGGTTTATGGGATATTTATATTGTACAGATATATGTTTTGGTTTGTACTCAGCGGTACTTCTGTATTACCTTTTTGATATGCATATATACAGTTTGATGTTTTGTTTTAATCTATATGTGCCTTGTTGTAAGATCCAGTGAACTTGTTGTCAGGCTAGGGTCAGGATTCATTGTAAGATCCTAGCCCAGTAGCACCTCGAGTCATGTGGATTCGGGGTGTTACAAAGTTGGTATCAGAGCCTTAGGTTGACAACAATGGCACTTGCAATCTGCGATAAAGGTCGAATAGATAAATAAACAAAACCCGAAAGGGGTCTGACTTTTCAAAAGGTGTTGGTTTTGAAATGAGTACAAATGTTTTGGGATAGCGTGTACGAGAAGCCATCACTTCTCTGAAGATCTCGACAATATCGATATATATAGATATTATGCTGTGATTGACTTGATAGATATCTATACATATGACATATATATAGCCTTCTAAGTCAGGTTTATATCCTCTGCCGATGGTTCAAACTAGAGTCTTATCTGCAGTTGGACGAGGTAGGGGTAGGCCCCCTCTAGGTAGAGGACGGGGTAGGATTCTCGCTGCTGATCCACGTGCAGCGGAAGAGATTCACGAGGACGTTGTTGAGAGTCTCGTTCCTGAGACTGGGAACAAGGCAGTTGAGAGACAGGGATCACAAAGAGTCCAGTCAGATGACTCGGATCGTGTCTCTATGGAGGGACCAGCATTCCGCGAGTATATCAGACGTGTGGAAGAGGCTGCCAAAGCAGGTAGACGTGCCCCTGATCTGCCAGCACAGGAGGGATCATCTGAGAGATCCCATGGAGCGACTCAGGTGCCAGCTGCACAGACACATGTTGTTGAGATTCCTCAGGTTCCAGAGGAGTATAGAGGGCCTCGACCAGATACTTGGTTGAAGGCGTTTCATCAGATGGGAGTACCCCCTTTCTCTGGGAAGGTGGGGCTAGAGGTGGAGTTGTGGATAGGACATGTAGACTCAGCTTTGAAGTCTATTAGATGTTCAACAGATAGGCAGATAGAGTTGGTGCAGACTTTGTTCAAAGAGTTGGCACAATACTGGTGGAGATCAGTACGAGGTCAGGTTACCAGATGAGAACCATGATCAGAGAATGTTTCTGCCCTGCCTCACTGAGGAGGGAGAAACTGCGAGATTTGTCGAGGATGGATTTGAGGATGTACCAGTCTCAGAGGCCATCAGGAGATTCCAGGAGGAGCTGGCTTTACTGGGTCCAACTGCACCTCTTGCAGATCAACATGTATATCTTTTCTCCCGACGACTGAGGGATGCTACACGGACTTACATGGCGGGGTTTCACTGTGAGACCTTGATGGATTATCAGGATCGGGCTTTTGATTATGAGAGGGAGAGAGCTGGACAGAGGAGAGCTTCTCAAACCAGAGGGTCTGAGAAGAGACAACGTACGGGCAGACCAGTGGAGCTGCTAGTGTTGGGCGAGGCCAGAGCCGCCAGAGTCATCCCTCATCTGCACGAGTTACAGATAAGGGGTGACAGTGTCACACCTGTGGTAAGTATGGACACATTCGATCAGATTGTACGAGGCAGACAGTGATGTGATACACTTGTGGCAAACTAGGTCATAGGGTTGTTTTCTGCCGACAGGGCAGAGCTTCATCTCAGTAGGGTTCTTCTCCTGCCATTGTAGTCGGGGGTGGGCAGAGGCCACCTCAGCAGCAGCAGACTCAGGGACAACAGAGAGTCCCAAACCGTCCTACGACTCAGGGATCTACTCCTAGGCCGAGTAGAGGCAGAGGTCGTGGTGGGAGTACTTCGGACACCAGAGGACCTCAAGGTAGAGTTTTTGAGCTGAGGAGTGCAGAGGAGCCAGTTGCATCGACTGCTACAGGTACCATTCTGATCCATGGTTTACCTGTTAGAGCTTTGTTTGATACGGGTGCGACGCATTCTTTTATATCTGATGCATGTGTTGAGCGTCTGAGTCTAGATACGACTGAAGGGATACCCTTTAGTATAGGGTTACCCGATGGTAGTAGGGTCAGAGGTACCCGTGAGATTCGTGACTGTCCCATTTCTGTAGGGACCCGTGTATTGCTTGTTGACTTCTTTGTCATGCCATTAGAGCATGAAGAAGTTATTCTAGGTATGGATTGGATGGATAGACACCAGGCAATATTAGATGTAGGTAAGAGGACTGTTACCCTCTCTACTGAGTTAGGTCAGATAGAGGTTTTCCGAGGTTGGGACCTTGGAAAATCCGGCATGGTTATCAGTGTGATACGGGCAGCGAGACTGATTGCACAGGGTTGTGAGGCCTTCTGGTGTTATGCCATGAAGGAGGGGGAGAGTCCAGCATTAGAGGATATCCCAATGGTCTGTGATTTTGCAGATGTGTTTGCTGAGCCGTCCAGTTTTCCGCCTCAAAGGAGTGTGGATTTTGGTATTGATTTAGAGTTTGGTACGAGACCTATCTCGAAGGCCCCATACCGGATGACGCCTGTTGAGATGCTGGAGCTGAAGAAGCAACTCGAGGAGTTGGCTGAGAAGGGCTTCATCTGCCCTAGCGTGTTTCCATGGGGAGCACCTGTCCTCTTCGTACGGAAGAAGGACATATCGTTTAGATTGTGTATAAATTACAAAGAGCTGAACAAGGTGACCATCAAGAACAAGTATCCATTGCCTCGTATTGATGACTTGTTAGATCAGTTTCAGGGAGCGACAATGTTTTCCAGGATTAACCTGCGTTCAGGGTATCACCAGTTGAGGGTGAGAGAGCATCATGTGCAGAACAACATTCCGGACAAGATATGGACACTACGAGTTTGTAGTGATGCCATTTGGGCTTACGAATGCCCCAACAGTTTTTATGGAGTTGATGAACAGTATATTCATCGACTTCCTGGATCAGTTTGTGGTGGTCTTCATAGATGATATTTTGGTGTACTCTCGCAGCAGAGAGGAGCATGCAGGACAACTGAAGATTGTATTACAGGTTTTAGGAGATAGAGAACTTTATACTAAGTTCTCTAAGTGCGAAAACTGGATGCCAGAGGTAGCATTACTGGGTCATGTTGTTTCAGCTGAAGGAATCAAGGTGGATCCGGCAAAGATCGAGGTAGTAGCAGCTTGGACGACACCGACGAACGTCAAGGAAGTACGTAGCTTTCTTGGCCTAGCCGGTTATTACCGACGCTTTGTGGAGGGATTTTCTGTGATTGCTCGTCCACTGACGAGTCTGCTGAGGAAGACTACCAGATTTGTATGGTCTGATCATTGTATGCAGAGTTTTGTGGAGCTGAAGAGACGTTTGACTTCTGCTCCTATTTTGGCACAGCTAGAGGGTACAGAGGATTTTGTGGTTTACAGTGATGCATCCAAGCTAGGCTTGAGATGTGTATTGATGCAACGAGACAGAGTGATTGCATATGCGCCTAGACAGCTGAACTACCCAACTCATGATCTGGAGTTGGCAGCAGTAGTTCATACATTGAAGATCTGGAGACATTACATGTATGGTGCTACATGTCAGATCTTCACAGACATAAGAGTCTGAAGTACATTTTCACGCAGCGGGAATTGAATAACCGCCAGCGTAGGTGGCTTGAGCTGATCAAGGACTTTGATCTGGAGATTCTGTACCATCCGGGGAAGGCAAACGTTGTCGCCGACGCCCTGAGCAGGAAGACCTCTCGAGAGCAGGCGATTGCGAGATTGACAGTTCAGCATCAGTTACAGAGGGATCTGATCTGGTTAGAGTTGGACATCCAGTTTCCTGATGAGGATGGCCAACTGAGTACTTTAGAGGTTCTTCCTGATCTGTTGGGTGAAATCCAACAGAAGCAGGAGACCTGCCCGACATTGACGAGGATACGAGATAGGATGTCTCGGGATGAGGCACCACAATTCCTTCTAGGAGCAGATGGAGTGTTGAGGCGCCGCGGTCGCGTCTGTGTACCCACTGATGCGGATCTACGCCAGAAGATTTTACAAGAGGCTCACTGTACGCCTTATTCAGTACACCCAGGTACGAGTAAGATGTACCAGGACTTGAGCGTTCATATTGGTGGGAGGGCTAAAGCCCGATGTGGCCAGATTTGTGGCACAGTGTGCGACCTGTCAGCAGGTCAAGATAGAACATTGCAGACCTGGAGGTGAACTCCATCCACTTCCTGTTCTACAGAGGAAGTGAGAGGATGTCACCATGGACTTTGTGACTGGGCTGAGACCGAGCGGGAACTTTGATGCCATCTGGGTTATAGTGGACAGATTGACGAAGACGGCACATTTTAACCCTATCCGGGAAACGTGGCTAGTGAGCAGATTAGCTGAGGAGTACACTAGACAGATAGTCAAACTCCATGGGGTACCGAGGACGATCGTCTCAGATAGAGATGGACGATTTACCTCGAGGTTCTGGCAGCAGATTCAGACTGCCCTGGGGACGAGTTTGCACTTTACTACCTGCGTTCCATCCTCAGACAGATGGTCAGTCAGAGAGGACCATTCAGACACTGGAAGATATGTTGCGAGCTTGTGTGTTGGACCGGGGACAAGTGTGGACGGATCATCTCCCACTAGTTGAGTTCTCGTACAACAACAGCTGGCATGCATATATTGGGATGGCCCCATATGAGGCACTGTATGGACAGAGATGTCGTACACCGTTATGCTGTGATGAGCCGAGCAGTGTTAGTGGTTTGACACCTGATCAGATTCAGGATGATGTTGCTCGAGTAGCATTGATTAGAGAGAGGATGCTGACTGCACAGGGCCGTCAGAAGTCTTATGCAGATAGGAGGTGTAGACCCCTAGAGTTCAGAGTGGGATCCCATGTGTGGCTGAGGGTGTCTCCGATACGAGGTGTTAGACGTTTTGGCATTAAGGGGAAGTTGAGCCCCGATATGTCGGACCGTTCGAGATTCTGGACCGAGTTGGGAGTGCAGCATACAGATTAGCTTTGCCTTCGATATTAGAGGGTGTTCATCCTGTGTTTCACGTGTCTCAGCTGAGGGAGTATATACCAGATCCGAGGCATATTGTGAGTTATGATGATTTGGTGGTCGAGCCGGACCACACCTTTGTTGAGCACCCGATTGCAGTCCTAGAACGAGGTATGAGACGCCTGCGTTCGAAGAACATTCCTATGCTGAGGATACAGTGGTCAAGACGAGGACATGATGAGGCTACATGAGAGACTGAGGATAGTATTCAGAGGAACTATCCAGAGTTTTATGCCGAGAAAGATGTACTAGTAGGATCGACGAGTAGATCTTATTACTATGTTGGTGAGTGTTGTGTTTATGTGCTTATATGCTATGATGTGTTTATTTTCGTACTAGCTATGATGTGATTGTGATCTTAGTAGATCTTGTTGTGCTAGTACGACTGATGTTTATAGCTGGAGATGGCTCTTTCCTCCATGCTATTGAGATATGATTAGGTTTTAGCTGGAGATGGTTATTCCTCCATGCTATTTTGATGGACATACTGTTGCTGGAGATGTTTTTCCTCCATGCCCTTTCTGTTATGAGTATGCTACGGCTAGAGATGTGATTCCTCTATGCCTTGTGATGTGTTGATGGGTTGGCTAGAGATGGTTTTCCTCTATGCCTTGGACAGTATACTGATTTTGTTGCTGGAGATGAGGATTTCCTCCATGCTTGTGTTTGAGGTTATAGAGAGAGTTGTACCTCGACTTATGAGTCCGAGTGATTTGAGGATCTCACAAGTTTCGGGACGAAACTTGTTTTTAGGGGGGAGAGATGTAAGAGTGTGAGAGCCCTTTTCTTTCGGACCGAGATCGGACCATAGCCGAGATTGGCTTTGTCCGAGATTGGACTTGCCGCACCCGCGGGCACGTATGCCGCCCCTGCGGGTTCCCGCCCCTGCGGCCATGTGATCCGCCCCTGCGGGTTACGGCGGCTGCATCCGGTTTTGTTGACTTCCTTGACCCGTGCTTTACCTTCTTACCTTACCTTCTCTTACCTTGCTGAGCAAGGGTTTCACTCCCTCACTTCACTTCTCCAACTACCTACGTCCACCTTGCTTATCCTTCTTCCCTTGTGAGCTTGTTCTTGTTTTCCTTGGAGTTGGCTTTGGAAGTGTACTTGTGGTTGTGTGCTGATGCTAGTGTGTGTTTTGCTGTGCTTGGAATCCAGCCTTGGTGTTTGATGATCCCCCTGCAGCCTATAACCTTCTGCAGTGGTGAGTGCTTGTTCTTCTCCTTCTCTTCTTCTTTGATTCCATCTCTTTAGCCTTAGGTTTAGATGTGTGTTGATCCTAGTTTGATGTTGGAATGTGTTTTGATGTGTATGTGTATGAATCTAGAAGAGTATAGACGTGATTTGATCACGGGAAGAACCGAAGAGAAACCGCGAAGTTGCCTTCTGCACTGTCGCCGCCCCCGCGGCCAAGAGCCACCGTCCCCGCGGCTACCGTGCCACAGCGCCTGCGTCGTGCCAGCGGCGTACCTGCGCTTGCCTGTGTTCCGTGTCACCGCCCCTGCGGCTTCTACCTTCCGCGCCTACGGGTGACCTCTTCCGCCCCTGCGGTCTTAGTTCACGCAGGTGCGTTTTGTCCCGGAACTACTTATAGTTAAGTAGTTTCCTTCCCTTTCTCGTATGAGGGAACTAGTATCATGCTAGGTATCGGTTTATGACGAGCATGATATAGATATGCCGGTTATGACCTTGAGGTTACGAGTTGGATTTGATCCCTTATGGATCCCTTGGGTCTAGGTGTGACCCTTCGTGTGTGATAGGATTGTGATATATATATGTGTGCCTTGTATAGGCTGTGTTGTCCTCCATTTGGAGTGGACGTATCTGAGAGTTGATCATAGCAGGGATTACTTCCGAGACTGAGGTAAGTCCATAGGACTTACTTAGCTGCCATCCCTATATTGGATGTTGCATGAGTGGTGATTGTTTTATGCCTGATAGCATGCGGTACTATTATTACCGACCTATGGTATTATGTTGGCCCATTGTAGGGTCGTGACAGCTGTCCCTTTCATCCCTTCTGGGAGTCTAGGCGGTTCTCTGTGGTTGGGTCAGACCTGGTAAACGGCGGGTCACTCCCCAATCCCTCAGGGTACACGGGTGGGTGTGACCCAGGGCCACTCCAGCTGCCATGAGCACCCGGAGGCGATGGTTATATTCCTCGTGTCACATATGGTATATTTGGATATTTATATGATGGGTGATTGGACTTATATACAGATAATAAACCGGGTAATTGCGTGATATCATGTTGTGGTGTTTATGTTTTTATGACATGTGTTTGTGCTTATGTATATTCCTATATATAGGTGTATGGTTAGCTACTAGTTTCATACCGTGTTGTAGACTTTGCAGGTTAGGAGAACTGCAGAGTGATCCAGAGTGGGTGATCTGTTGAGGGCTCCGTACACTGGGTCGTTCTCGTGGGATATGGAATTTTGTGATCATGTATATGTTATGTTTTAATTGTACTCAGCAGTACTTGTGTAAACCTTTTGACACCTTTATATCAGTTTTATGTTTTGTATTTAATCTGTTGGTGCCTTGTTGTAAGATTCAGTGAACTTGTTGTCAGGCTAGGGTCAGGATCCATTGTGAGATCCTAGCCCAGTAGCGCCTCGAGTCCTACGAATTCGGGGTGTTACAAAGTTGGTATTAGAGCCCAGGTTGACAACAATGGCACTAGTAATCTGCAATAAAGTTCGAATAGATAAATAAACAAAACCCGAAAGGGGTCTGACTTTTCAAAAGGCTTTTGGTTTGAAATGAGTACAAAGTGATTTGGGTTATCTTGTACGTGAGCCATCACCTCTCTGAAGATCTCGACATTATAGTTATATATATATAGATAGATACTATCTGATGTGATGTTGTGATATATACCTATACATACGGCATATATATTGTCTTCTGAGTAGGTTACATCCTCTGCAGATGGTTCAGACTAGAGCTTTACCTGCAGTTGGACGGGGTAGAGGTAGACCCCCTCTATGTAGAGGACGGGGTAGGATTCCTACTGCTGCTCCACTGGAAGAGGTTCATGCTGATGTTGTTGAGAGTGTTGTACCTGAGACTGGGAACAGTGTAGCTGGGAGACAGAGTCCACAACGAGTCCAGTCAAATAACTCGGATTGTGTCTTCATGAGAGGACCAGAGTTCCGCGAGTATATGAGACGGGTTGAGGAGGCTGTCAGAGCAGGTAGACCTATTCCGGATCTGCCAGTACATGAGGGGTCAGCTGAGAGATCCCATACTGTTACTCAGGTGCCAGCTGTACCGGCACTTGCTGCTGAGATTGCTAGAGTTATAGAGGAGCATCGAGGGCCTCGACCAGACAGTTGGTTGAAGGCATTTCATCAGATGGGAGTACCCCCTTTCTCTGGGAAGGTGGGGTTAGAGGTCGAGCTGTGGATCAGACATGTAGACTCAGCTTTGGAGTCTATTAGATGTCCAGAAGATAGACAGGTAGAGTTAGTACAGACTCTATTTCAGGATTTAGCACAACATTGGTGGAGATCTGTGCGAAGTCAGGTTGCTAACTATGACCAGATGAGGAGCATGATTAGAGAGCGTTTATGCCCTGCCTCTTTGAGGAAGGAGAAACTGCGGGATTTTGTTGAGGCTGACTTTGATGATGTACCAGTCTCTGAGGCTATCAAGAGGTTCCAGGAGGAGCTTGCATTACTGGGTCCAGCTGCACCTTCCGTGGATCAACCTGTGTATCTTTTCTCCCGACGATTGAGGGATGATACCCGAGCCTATATGGCGGGATTTCATTGTGAGTCCTTGATGGACTATCAGGATAGAGCCGCCGATTACGAGCGAGAGCGGACTAGTCAGAGTAGAGCTTCTTAGACCGGAAGGTCTGAGAAGAGACCGCGTACTGAGCAGACCAGTGGTGCTGGTGGAGCTGTTAGTTCCGGGCGTGATCAGAGACGCCAGAGTTGTTCCTCATCTGCACTAGTTACGGATACGAGACGACAGTGTTTTAATTGTAGTGGTTATGGACATATGCGACGAGAATGCACGAGGCAGACAGTGACTTGTTACATCTTTGGCAGACTAGGTCACAACCATATATTCTGTAGATATGGTGGAGTTTCGTCTCAGTAGGGTTCTACTCCTGCTAGTGCGGCGGGAGGTGGGCAGAGACCACCTCAGCAGTAGATACAAGGACAGCAGAGAGTCCCGGATCGTTTTACTACTCAGGGATCTGCTCCCGGGTTGAGTAGAGGCAGAGGTCGTGGCGGGGATGCCATTGATACTAGAAGACCACAGGGTCGAGTCTTTGAGCTGAGGAGTGCAGAGAAGCACGCTGTACCTACTGTTACATGTACCATTCTGATTCATGGTTTACCTGTTAGAGTTTATTTGTTATGGGTGCTACGCACTCTTTTATATCTGATGCCTGTGTAGAATGTTTGAGTTTTGTTATGTCTGAAGGGTTACCCTTCAGTATCGGGTTACCCGATAGTAGTAGGGTCATAGGCACGCATGAGATGTTGTTTGTCCCATTTGTGTAGGGACATGTATGTTATTTGTTGATCTGTTTATCCTGCCGTAGAGCATGAGAGTGTCCTTTTAGGTATGGATTGGTTGGACAGGCATCGGACTGTGTTAAATGTAAGTAGGAGGACTGTTACAGTCTCTACTGAGATAGATCAGATAGAAGTTTTCCGAGGTTGGAACCTTGGGTTTTGAGGTATAACTATCAGTGCGATACGTGCCGTGAGTATTGTTTGTGCAGGGTTGCGAGGCCTTCTGGTGTTATACCATGAAGGAGGGGGAGAGTCCAGCATTAGAGGATATCCTAGTTGTTTGTGAGTTATAGATGATTTGCTGAATCGTTCAGTTGCCGTCTCAGAGGAGCGTGGACTTTGATCTGTGGAGTTAGAGCCTGGTACGAGGTCTAACTCGGAAGCCCCATGCTTTAGGGCGTCAGTTGAGATATTAGAGTGGTGTAAGCAACTCGAGGAGTTGGTTGAGAAGGGTTTCAATTGCCCTAGTGTATCCCCATGGTGGGCACCGGTCCTCTTCGTATGAAGGAAGGACGGTTTGTTGAGTTTGTGTCTAGATTACAGAAAGCTGAACAAGGTAACCGTCAAGGATGAGTATCCTTTGCCTTGTAGTGATGACTTGCGAGATCAGTTACAGAGAGCCACAATGTTCTCCCGTATTGACCTGCGCTCAGGATATCACCAGCTGAGGGTGAGAGAGCAGGATGTGCACAGGACAACATCCCGGACCGGATATGGACACTACGAGTTTGTAGTGATGCCATTTGGGCTTACGAATGCCCCAACCGTTTTTTATGGAGTTGATGAACAGTATCTTCATCGACTTCCTGGATCAGTTTGTGGTTGTTTTCATAGATGACATTCTGGTATATTCTCGTAGCAGTAAAGAGCATGCAGGACATCTGAGGGCTGTACTACAGGTTTTACAGGATAAAGAACTTCAGGTTAAGTTCTCTAAGTGTGAGTTCCGGATGCCAGAGGTAGCATTCGTGGGTCATACTGTTTTCGCCGATGGGATCAAGGTGGATCCGGCGAAGATTGAGGTAGTAGAAGCATGGACTACACCGACGAACGTCAGGGAAGTACATAGCTTTCTTGGCCTAGCCGGTTATTATAGACGACTTGTGGAGGGATTCTCTGTGATTGGCCGTCCACTGATGAGTTTGTTGAGGAAGACTACCAGATTTGTGTGGTCTGATCAGTGTAGGCAGAGTTTTGAGGAGTTGAAGAGGCGTTTGACTTCTGCTCCTATTTTGGCACATCCAAAGGGTACTGAGGATTTTGTGGTTTACAGTGATGCATCCAAGCTAGGCTTGGGACGTGTTTTGATACAAAGCTGAGGCAGAGGATTTTACAAGAGGCTCATTACACCCCTTACTCGGTACATCCAGGTACGAGTAAGATGTATCAGGATTTGAGAAGTATATACTGGTGGGGAGGGCTGAAGCCCGATGTAGCCAGATTTGTAGCTCAGTGTGCGACTTGCCAGCAGGTCAAGATCGAGCATTTCAGACCTGGAGGTGAGCTTCATCCCCTTCCTGTTCCACAGAGGAAGTGGGAGGACGTCACCATGGATTTTATGACCGAACTGAGGCTGAGCCGGAGTTTTGATGCCATCTGGGTTATAGTAGACATATTGACGAAGACGGCACGTTTCATTCCTATCAAAGAGATGTGGCCGGTGAGCAGATTAGCAGAGGAGTACACTAGGCAGATAGTGAGACTCCATGGTGTACCGAGGACAATCGTCTCATACCGAGATGGACGATTTACCTCGAGATTCTGGCAGCAAATTCAGACTGCCCTGGGGACGAGTTTACACTTCACGACTGCGTTCCATCCTCACACAGATGGTCAGTCAGAGAGGACCATTCAGACGCTGGAGGATATGCTGCGAGCTTGTGTGTTGGATTGGGGGCAAGTGTGGACGGATCATCTCCCACTTGTTGAGTTCTCCTACAACAACAGCTGGCATGCATCTATTGGGATGGCCCCATATGAGGCACCGTATGGACAGAGATGTCGTACCCCGTTATGCTGGGATGAGCAGAGCAGTGTTAGTGGTTTAGCACCTGATCAGATTCAGGATGATATGACTCGGATAGCATTGATTAGAGAGCGTATGCTGACTGCACAGAGCCGTCAGAAGTCTTATGCTGACAGGAGGCGTAGACCTCTAGAGTTCAGGGTTGGAGCCCATGTGTGGTTGAGAGTGTCCCCGACACGAGGTGTTAGGCGTTTTGGCATTAAGGGAAAGTTGAGTCCCCAATATGTCGGACCGTTCGAGATTCTAGATCGAGTTGGGAGCGCAGCTTACAGATTAGGCTTGCCTCCGAGATTAGAGGGTGTTCACCCTGTGTTTCACGTGTCTCAGCTGAGGGAGTATATACCAGATCCGAGACACATCGTGAGTTATGAGGATTTGGTGGTTGAGCCAGACCACACTTTTGTTGAGCATCCGATTGCAGTCCTAGAACGGGGTATGAGACGCCTGCGTTCGAAGGACATACCTATGCTTAGGATACAGTGGTCGAGACGAGGACACGAGGCGACTACATGGGAGACTGAGGATAGTATCCAGAGGAACTATCCAGAGTTCTATGCCGAGATAGGTGCACTAGTAGGATCACCGAGTAGATCTTAGTACTAGTTTGGTGAGTCTTATGTGCTTATATGCTATGATGTGTTTATTTTCATGCTAGCTTTGATGTGATTATGATCTTATTAGATCTTGTTATGCTAGTATGATTTCCTGTTTATAGCTGGAGATGGTTCTTTCCTCCATGCTATTATGATACGATAGGTTTAGCTGGAGATGGTTCTTTCCTCCATGCTAGTCTGATGGACATAGTAGTGCTGGAGATGTACTTCCTCCATGCCTTTCTGTTATGGTTATGTTACAGCTAGAGATGTGCTTCCTCTATGCCTTGTGATATGTTTATGGTTTGGCTAGAGATGGTTTTCCTCTAGGCCCTGGATAGTATAGTTTACTGCTGGAGTTGATGATTTCCTCCATGCTTACGTTAGAGGTTATATAGAGTGTTACCTCGGCTTTTGGAGTCCGAGTGTTTCAGGATCTTGCAAGTTTCGGGACGAAACTTGTTCTTAGGGGGGTGAGATGTGAGAGCCCTTTTCTTTCGGACCGAGATCGGACCATAGCCGAGATTGCTTTGGCCGAGATTGGACTTGCCACACCCGCGGCACATATGCCGCCCCTGCGGGTTCCCGACCCTGCGGCCCTGTGATCCGCCCCTGCGGGTTACGGCGGCTGCAACCGGTTTTGTTGACTTCCTTGACCCGTGCTTTACCTTCTTACCTTACCTTCTCTTACCTTGCTGAGCAAGGGTTTCACTCCCTCACATCACTTCTCCAACTACCTACGTCCACCTTGCTTATCCTTCTTCCCTTGTGAGCTTGTTCTTGTTTTCCTTGGATTTGGCTTTGGAAGTGTACTTGTGTGTTGTGTGCTGATGCTAGTGTGTGTTTTGCTTGCTTGGAAGCCAACCTGTGTGTTTGATGATCCCCCCTGCAGCCTATAACCTTCTGCAGTGGTGAGTGCTTGTT
Organism: Fagopyrum tataricum; assembly: GCA_002319775.1. Lineage (NCBI taxonomy): Eukaryota > Viridiplantae > Streptophyta > Magnoliopsida > Caryophyllales > Polygonaceae > Fagopyrum > Fagopyrum tataricum. The sequence continues at coordinate 42,500,742 of CM008286.1, read as the reverse complement.
CTTCTCCCTTCTCTTCTTCTTTGATTCCATCTCTTTAGCCTTAGGTTTAGATGTATGTTGATCCTAGTTTGATGTTGGAATGTGTTTTGATGTGTATGTGTATGAATCTGGAAGAGTATAGACGTGATTTGATCACCGGAAGAACCGAAGAGAAACCGCGAAGTTGCCTTCTGCACTGTCACCGCCCCGCGGCAAGAGCCACCGCCCCCGCAGCTACCGTGCCACAGCGCCTGCGTCGTGCCAGCGCGTACCTGCGCTTGCCATGCGTTCCGTGTCACCGCCCCTGCGGCTTCTACCTTCCGCGCCTGCGGTGACCTCTTCCACCCCTGCGGTCTTAGTTCACGCAGGCGTTTGTCCCGGAACTACTTATAGTTAAGTAGTTTCCTTTCCTTTCTAGTATGAGGGAACTAGTATCATGCTAGGTATCGGTTTATGACGAGCATGATATAGATATGCCGGTTATGGCCTTGAGGTTACGAGTTGGATTTGATCCCTTATGGATCCCTTTGCGTCTAGGTGTGACCCTTCGTGTGTGATAGGATTGTGATATATATATATGTGTGCCTTGTATAGGTTGTTGTCCTCCAGTTGGAGTGGACGTTCTGAGAGTTGATCATAGCGATTACTTCCGAGACTGAGGTAAGTCCATAGGACTTACTTAGCTGTCATCCCTATATTGGATGTTGCATGAGTGGTGATTGTTTTATGCCTGATAGCATGCGATACTATTATTACCGACCTATGGTATTATGTTGGCCCCATTGTAGGGTCGTGACAGCTGTCCCTTTCATCCCTTCTGGGAGTCTGGCGGTTCTCTGTGGTTGGGTCAGACCTGGTAAACGGCGGGCCACTCCCCATTCCCTCAGGGTACACGGGTGGGTGTGACCCAGGGCCACTCCAACTGCCATGAGCCCCCCGGAGGCGATGGTTATATTCCTCGTGTCACATATGGTATATTTTGGATATTTATATGAGGTGATTGGACTTATATACAGCTAATAAACCGCGTAAATGCGTGATATCATGTTGTGTGTTTATGTTTTTATGACATGTGATTGTGCTTATGTATATTCCTATATATATGTGTATGGTTAGCTAACGGTTTCATACCGTGTTGTAGACTTTGCAGGTTAGGAGAACTGCAGAGTGATCCAGAGTGGGTGATCTGCTGAGGGCTCCGTACACTGGGTCGTTCTCGTGGGATATGGGATTTTGTGATCATGTATATGTTATGTTTTAATTGTACTCAGCAGTACTTGTGTAAACCTTTTGACACCTTTATATCAGTTTTATGTTTTGTATTTAATCTGTTGGTGCCTTGTTGTAAGATTCAGTGAACTTGTTGTCAGGCTAGGGTCAGGATCCATTGTGAGATCCTAGCCCAGTAGCGCCTCGAGTCCTACGATTCGGGGTGTTACAAAGAGCCTTACTCTTTGGAGCCATTTTGGCCTTAGCCGCCCGGCGGGTTTAGGGAGGCCGCCCGCGGCTCGTGTAGTCTTCCGTCCCCTGCGGCTCAGGGAACCGCCCCTGCGGTTTCTTGCGGCTGCAGCCGGCTTTGTTGACCGGTTGACTCGTGCTTTACCTTCTCTTCTTACCTTGGGGAGCAAGGGTTTCTTCTTCACTTCTTTCTTCAGCCTTCTCACGTCCCTCTTGCTTCTCCCTTCCTCCTTCTTGGTCTTACTTGAGTTTTCCTTGAGTTTGAAAGAGTTTGTGTGTCGCTTTTGGTGGGTTGATTATGTGTGATGTGTTGCTGAGCTTGGGAGCCAACTGAGGTAGTGGTTGTGGATCATTTCCTTGCCTACACCAGCAGTAGAGGTCAGCTCATTGCTTCTCCTTCCTTTCTTTTTTCCTTGTTTCCTCTTCCCTAGCTTAGGAATAGATGTATGGAAGGTATATTGATGTTAGAATGTGTATGTATATGTATGTGCTTGGCCATGGATTGATAAAGGCGTGATTTGATCACGTGAAGAGTGGAAGAGAACTAGGGAGGCTACGTTCTGCACTGTCGCCGCCCCCCGCGTCTGGAAGCCGCCGCCCCTGCGGAACCTTGTCACCGCACCCGCGCCCGGAAGCTGCCGCCCCGCGGCCACGGTCCCAACGCCTGCGCCGTGCATGCGCTTGTCTGCGGCCACTGTCACCGCGCCTGTGGCCGAGTGTCGCCGCGCCTGCGTTTGCCTTGTTTCGCCCCTGCGTCCCTCTTGTCACACAGGTGCGTCTTGTCCCGGATCTACCTAGAGTAGTGTAGATCCTTTACTTTCTAGTATGAGAGGTAGTAGCATGCTAGGTATGTGTTTGAGGATAGAAAGATGATGAGTATGATATCGTTATATTGCCGATTAGGGCTTTGAGGTTTATAAGTTGGATACGATCCTTATGGATCCCTTGGGTCTAGGTGTGACCCCTTTGATGGATAGGAGTTTGATATCTTGTTATGCCTTGTTGTTAGGCAGTGTTGTTCTCCAGAGTTGGAGCTGATCGGGTTGAGACTACTTCTGAGGTTAAGGTAAGTCCATAGGACTTACTTAGCTACCATTCTTATATTGGGTGTATGCATGAGTGGGTGTGTTATATGCTTGATAGCATGCGATGTTGTTATTACCTACCTATGGTTTAGTGACTGCCCATTGTAGGGCTGTGACAACGTGCCTTTCATCCCTCTAGGAGTCTGGGAAGTTCTCTGTGAATCGTCCAGATCTGGTACACGGGACGGGCACTGTCTCCACTCCCTTAGGGTAAACGGGGAAGTGATCCCAGATTACCACTCCAGCTAGCATTACCACCGAGAGGCGAGGGTTATATTCCTCGTGTCACATATGTTCATATATATATATATACGATTTGAGTGTTTGGACATTATAAAGATAATAAACCGGGTAAATGTGTGATAGCATGATGAGGTGTTTTATTATTCCATGATGTGTGATTGTGCTTATGCATCTTCTATATATATATGCGTATGGTTAGCTAACGGTTTTTATACCGTGTTGTAGATCCTTTGCAGGTTAGGAAAACTGCAGAGTGATTCAGATGGGGTGATCTGCTGAGGGCTCCGTACACTGGGTTTATACGTGGGGCTATGGGATATTTATATTGTATAGATATATCTTTTGATTTGTACTCAGCGGTACTTCTGTATTACCTTTTTGATATGTATATATACAGTTTGATGTTTATTTTTTAATCTATCTATGCCTTGTTGTAAGATCCAGTGAACTTGTTGTCAGGCTAGGGTCAGGATCCATTGTGAGATCCTAGCCCAGTAGCGCCTCGAGTCCCGTGGATTCGGGGGTGTTACATTATTTTTAGTTTAAGTTAATTTGTTTTTACCGATGTCTAACTCATTTTATTGTTTTAGATACTTGCATTCCATTGTATGCCGAAGCTTGCAATGAAATTTGCAACTCTTTCAGATACTCCTACTGATCACCCGTGTAACAAGTGGGTGTCGAAGTCATTGAAGGTCAAACCCTTCCATGGATATTTTGACATAAAAGTCTTTGTTGATAGCTTTACAAAGGAAGAGATCAAGACTGTCCACGGACATTTTGAAAATGATGATTTTGATATGTGAGAGGATGAGTGTGATGATGACAGACTAGCCTTTTTATTTCGATATGGATTTGAATTATGTAATAGTCAGGTATATCGTCGTGTTTTTGACAATTAGAAAAAAGGACATACAAGGTAATTATGATTGATTTTATTTTATGTATTGTGTTTATATTTGCCTTATTTACTTGTTTCTATTGTCCTTGTGTATTCTTCATGCATGATTATTATTATGTGTGCATTACACTACTTATGTTTATTCAAATCTTATATATATTATAGGAGTAGCACTCCTTGTCATGTGTCACACAGAAAAATACTCACTGCCACGTGTCATTTCAGCATTTAACCGCAACCCACCAAAATATTAATTAAGTTTATTCATTACAAAATTATTGAACGAAATATTAAAATCAAATCTTAATTAAATTCATCCCTTCCAATCACCTTTTTTTGTTACGTGAGACATGTATAACAGATTAGAATCACATCCATAACACATTTTAGCAATACAAAAAAAAAGAAAAATATTAATTAAATCCACTTTTAACAATTAAATATTACGGTTTTTATCCCTCCAATCACCTTTTTTGTTACCTGAGATTGTATTATTTATTAAATTAATTTATATATAACAATTAATTTAACACCATATGCTACCAATGTACTATTTCTATTAATATATGAATCAATATAATAAGGGGAAGAAAAATCAAATATGAATTATTATACTGTTAGATATTTTATTAATGTATTATATAATATCATAGGTAAAATGTACAAATATTTATTGCTTATTATCAACCCTATCTAATGACAAAAAAATAGTTTATATATAATCCCTTAAAGAAATATAATAACAAATAATATTTTTATCAAAATCCCGTGCAAGACACGGGTAATACATTAGTTATACTTATGCATATTCATATGTATTGCATATTCATGCTAAATGTCTAAACATATAATACTTATGCATATTCATATCATAATTATGTTACTATATATAAATTTCTTATGTATTGGTTTTTTTTTAATCATATTCATTTGAATAAACATAAGCAGGGTAATTATGACTGATTTTTTTTATCATATTTATTTTCAGAATTTTGTACAAATTTTTATTGAAAACAATATTCAATTTTTTTTAATCTTGTAACTCAACTAAAGATTTTTTTTCTTCAACTATCTTTACAAAAATTTATGAAAAAATTACTTATAATTTGAACTATGCTAAGAAAAAAACAGAAGAAGCAAAAAAAAAATAAATTCAATGTGGAAGATTGCATAGAGTACATTTTAATAGCGGTCATTATCACTAGAGGGAGGGAGTTTCCTAGATGGTAGTCCAGTATTTAGGAGTCCCATGTGTTTTCAACTATGTAAATGTTCCTGTTATTTTTGTTAAGTAGTTTTATGAGGGGTTGATCCGACACCCACATGTTTTTTCCAAAACTTAACAATCTTGCCATCACCTACATTCCATTGGAAACCTGACTAAAATTCAGGTCTAAGATTCATAAGTCTCTTTCATTGTCAAGCGGTATTTTTCGTAGTTTTGTAGTTCCATAAAAAAGGAACTTTAATGTATTTTTCATTTATGACTTTAACCCAAATATTATCAAGTTCGGCCATAATTTTCCACAATAGTTTCATTTGGAGAACCTTATTAATGTCATCTACTTTTCTAATATCCACTCACCTCTTTGATTAGACTTACAAATTTTATCCCATCCGATAAGAGGGTGGTAGTTAGGACCTTTGTTCCAAAAAAAATATGAGAAGAATGAGGCTATGCATCCTTTTTTGTAAACTAAATACTAAGTAGGCCTCTATTAATTTTAAATTAGTTTTTAATTTTAAAAGGCAATTATTTAAAGGGGTAAAAGGGAGAATTAGAATAATAAAAATCATATATATAAGGGCTTAATTTACCCAAAACCCTAGCAAATTAAAACTGCCCATTCTTCTTGCTCCATTGAACTGCAGATTGTCGATAACCACCAAGTCAGCCAACTGGAATTAGGGCCGCCATCTTCTCCTGTGGCGGCATCTATGGAGGTTCTCAGCGACGGCGACCCAGTTCCCGACAGACATGACGATGGGGCTTGGTTTCTTACTGTCCCCTGTTCGCGTTCGCTCGCTCACCGCCGTCTCCCACTTATTCCATGGAGTTCCCTCGGCTTCTCTCAGCGGTTTCCGAGCGTTCTCAACTCGCCATACCCAATCATCGATGAATGACTCGAACCCTAACTGGTCGAATCGACCCCCCAAGGAGGCGATCTTGCTTGATGGCTGTGACTTTGAGCACTGGTTGGTGGTTGTGGAGAAGCCCGATGAAAATGCGACCATGGATGAAATCATTGCTTCCTACATCGAAACCCTTGCTAAGGTCGTCAGAAGGTTCGTTTGCTAATTTCCCCCTCATTCACTCGCTCCTTCAATTTTTTTTCCAGTAATCTATTTATATGTCATTTACGATTGGCTTCATAATCTGTCTGCTTCTGATTCAATGGTGGTTGTACTTGTAATATTGTTAGCAAATGACTGACTCTCATCTTGATTAATAGGAATTTGAGTTCTCAGCTTGCAATTTCTATGGTGGTTCTGGCAATGTTAGATAAGACATGATGTTGTGGGGTTATTGCTTCAGTCCAAAAAACATAACCATTTAGTATTTAACATTTATCTTACACTATCAGAGATTCATAATCTTGTGGTATATATAGTTGATGTAGATGTTGAGTCTCCTTCCATGATTGTCATTATGTGTCTTGTAGGCAAGTCTTTCATTGATGGGCAAGATGTTCCATATGACCCCAAGTATCATGAAGAATGGGTAAGAAACAATGCAAAAACTATGGAGCTCAACAGGCGAAATGATAGGTCTCGTAATTTTGACCGGTCAAGAAATTTTGAGAGAAGACGACAGAATGTGCAGGGAGGTTCGCAAGGAGATTCAGGATGAAACTGATCGAGTCACTGGGAAATCAAAACAAATTGATGGGGCTTGTGTAACAAATTGATGGGGCTTGTGTAACAAATCGATGGGGCTTGTGTAAAAAATCGACAGTGTTTGTGTAAAAAATCGAGTGCTTGTGTAAAAAATCGACAGTGCTTGTGTAAAAAATCAATAATGCTTGTGTAAATCGAGATGAATTGTGTAAATCGAAAGAGGTATTTGATAATTAAAATCAACAGTGCTTGTGTAAAAAATCGTAAGTGCTTGTGTAAAAAATCAATAATGCTTGTGTAAATCGAGATGAATTGTGTAAATCGAAAGAGGTATTTGATAATTAAAATCAACAATGCTTGTGTAAAAAATCGTAAGTGCTTGTGTAAAAAATCAATACTGCTTGTGTAAATCGAGATGAATTGTGTAAATCGAAAGAGGTATTTGATAATTAAAATCAACAGTGCTTGTGTAAAAAATCGGTAGGGCTTGTGTAACAAATCGATGGGGCTTGTGTATATAGATCGGGATGGCTTGTGTAAATCGATACGAATTGTGTAAATTAAAAGAAGTATTTCGTAATTAAAAAATTTTGTTAAATCGAACGTTATATTTGTGTAAGATTAGTTTGTGTAAGTAGAAATTAAATATAACTTTTAAAAAAATAATAATATATTACCAAGTTTAATTAGTCTAGCTGGTATAAGGGTGAGAGGGAGGTCTTGTAATCGAGAGTTCGAAACCCACCAACTCCAAGATTTGTATTTTCGACGAAAAATTTGTTTTGGACTTTGAATAAATTGAAATTACCAATTAACCCTTCAATTAATCTTTATAAATAATTAGGAAGAGCCTACTTTGTCAAGAAATTTAATTATAAGCTTTAATAGTACCCAAGTTTTCAAAATGAGCCTACTTACCCAATTTCTCCTAAAAATATCTAATCGTTCCAATAATAGAAAGTAATGTAAAATCGTTCCAAAAAAATATAGTAATTTAAATATATAAAAAATTTGATGACTAAAATAATTTTAAAATAAAATTTTATTGGCGTTAATTGTGGCAATTCCATCGCTAAATATTGTTTCACGGTGCGCCGCGTTAAAAACTTTAACGTATTGTAGACCCGCCGTTTCAAATAATGAGTTTTACGAATTATATCTCTATTTTTTTTTGACAAACGGTAAGCAACTAGAGACAGGATCATCTCCTCGAGACTCTCCACCCTACAGCATCCTTTCGGATGAGTTCCTCCACAAGATCGGAGGAAGGACTGACCACCAAAGGATCACCAAATCCAAGTTGAGCCAGTGCATCTGCAACTCCGTTTACTTCTCTAAAAACATGTCTAACTCTAACCTGAGAGAAACCCAACAAAATAGAAGAAATGTTAGACAAAAGCAGGTCTAAATTCCACGGAGGTTTCCAGACTCTATTGACTGAGTTGATCAATACCAGACAATCACCCTCAACTTCAATGTTCTCAAATCCAAGATCAAAGGCTGTGACCAGACCTTCTCTTAGCGTGCATGCTTCAACATGAAGGGCCGAAATGTTACCACAACGCCCAAAGCCAAGAGAGATCTTGTTAGCAGGCTGATCTCGGATAATGAATCCATATGCATAATCCCCATTTGCCTTTTTAGCTCCATCAAAATTTATTTTAACAAACCCAAACTCAGGTTTGGCCCATCTAATATTTTTTGTTTTCTTGTTCTTAGTTCTCAAATTCACTGTACTTTTATTCGTTTTACTTACTACTTTATTCCATTCCACGATTTGATTTCTGACTTTTAGGTTAATATTTTCTGGATCTTTGTTATTGAAAATTTTCTGATTTCTGGTAGACCAAAGGAGCCACCAAAACAAAGCAAGATAAATGAATTCAATTTCAGGCATATTAGACCATAACCAGAAAATTCTCGCGGAGATTTTATCACTGATCTCAATGCTGCTTCTCAAGGACTCCTTTATCACCGGGTTAGGGAGGGAGTTCTTCAAGAAATGGCACTTAAAAAAAAGGTGATCAGCGGATTCAAAGTGGTGGTTGCAGAGGCAGTAGGTCATAGGAACCGCTACTCTTTGTTTTTCTAAATTTTCTTTTGTAGGTAATCCATTAATAGATAGTTTCCATAGAAAATTTTTGACTTTTGGCAAGGAATTTAAGTTCCAAATCCATTCATTCTCACACTCCTCAAACCCTTTTTTCATAAATAGCCTTCAAAGCCGCTTTAGTTGTATAGTTTCCCCAATCATCCGAGGTCCAGTAGAGACGATCCCGAATGAAAGTTTAGGTAGTTGATAGGATAAAATGGAATCTAAAATACCCACAGGTAAAAGACTACCCACTTCATCTCTAAGTTTTCTTTCATCCCACTTATTTTCATTTATATAATCTTTAACTATAAGCTCTAAATTATCTGGCTCATTATTAATCACATGCTCAATCAAGGGTTTGGGCAAGAGCCATCTGTCCTTCCAGAAATTGATAGAGCTACCATCACCAACATTCCATCTAAATCTCGCTTTAAATTCTAGTCTTAGTTTCATAAGTTTTTTCCATTGCCAAGATGTGTTTTGCTTAATCTTATAGTTCCACAATAAAGACCCTTTAAGATATTTTTCATTAACTACTTTAACCCAAATGTTATCAGGTTCGTTCAAGATTTTCCATAGTAATTTCATTTGAAGGACTCTATTCATATCTTCTGCTTTTCTAATTCCCGTGCCTCCGAATTTTCTGGGTCTACAAATTCTATCCCAGCTAATGAGAGGATGATAGCCTGGTCCTTTATTCCAGAAGAAGTCCCTGTTAATTTGGTCCAGTTCTTTATGGATACTCGATGGAAGCATAAAACATTGCATAATGTAATTTGGTTTCGCGTTCAGATTAGCTTTTATAAGCGCAGTTCTTCCTTCTTGAGAAAGGGACGAAGCTTTCCATTTGGTTAGTTGCTGTCTAGACTTAGAAATGACATCAGAAAACACGTTTTTATTAACTCTGTTGTTGATGATCGGGCAACCTAAGTATTTTTTCAGACATGAAGAATAGTCAATGCCCATGCAATTCTTAATAGTATTTTTCATACTATTATCTACGTTTTTAGATGTTTGGAATGCAGATTTTTGAAGATTAATTTTTTGTCCAGAAATTTGACAATATCCATTTAAAATTTCTAAAACCTTAGAACCAGCACCCACCGGCGCTTTTGCGAAGATAATCACATCATCCGCAAAGGCCAGGAAGGGTATAATGCTTCCTTGTTTAGAAATGGGAAATCCTAAGGATTTATTATTTAGGTTGCATCCTCTCTGGATATTTCGTGCGAGGACCTCCGCTCCAAGATTAAAGAGCAAAGGCGAGATCGGATCACCTTGTCTCAACCCTCTGGAAGGGAAAATTAATTCCGACGGGATATCATTAATTAGGATTGAGTACGACACCGTAGTAATACATTCCATAATCCATTTTATGAATTTGTCATTGAAACCAAATTTGGTTAAAACAGCCTGGATAAAGTTCCATTTGATTCTATCATATGCTTTTTCCATGTCCAGTTTTATCGCCATATAGCCCTCCTTTCATTTTTTGGTCCTGAAACCATGGAAAATCTCGTGTGCAATTAGAATATTATCTTAGATTGCTCTATCTCGGACAAAGGCACTCTGAAGAGGATGAATCAACTTGGGTAAGACAACTTTTAGTCTGGCTGCAATGATTTTAGCTATAATTTTGTAAACCGTAGAGCAAAGGCTGATAGGTCTAAAATCGTTCGAATTGAGAGGATTATCTATTTTCGGAATAAGGGTAATGAAAGTATGGTTAAATTGTTTTAGAATCTTACCAGAATGGTAAAAGCTTTTGACGGCCTTACACACATCCTGCCCAACCACTTCCCAATGTTTCTGGAAAAATCCAGCCGACATTCCATCAGGTCCCAGAGATTTTTCGCTTCCGATATCAAAAACAGCCTTCTTGATTTCGCTACTCGTAAAATTTCTCGTTAACATAAAGTTATCTTCCTCAGTGACTTCATTAGAGATAACTTGGAGGAATTGATCACACAATAAAGGATTACGTCCAGATGCCTTAAAACGGTTCTTATAGTCTCTTATAAATTCTTTGTTGATATCTTCCTCCTTACTAGCCTAAAGGCCATCGCTACATTTAATTCGGTTAATTAATTTTCTATTTCTTCTTCTTGTCGCTTTCCTATGAAAGTATTTCGTATTTTTATCTCCTTTTTCAAATTCTGTGGATTTTGCTCTTTGTTTCCAATATTTTTGTTGATAATCAATTAAGCATTCTCTCTTTTTATTTAATCTAGAAATCTTTTCCTCACGCGCTTGATTGTAGTTTTTATAATTAGCATTTTGAAGATTCTCAATCTCAAAATCTATCTTCTTGACTTGTTTATTAATATTTCCGAAGCTATTCTTGCTCCATATTTTAAGTTTTGCTTTAGTAAGGTTAATTTTCCTACACAGTTTGAACATAAGAGTACCGGGGACATGGAGACGCCATGCTTGTTTAATAATAGATTCGCAGTCTTTACGCTCATTCCACATCATCTCATACCTAAAAGGCTTATTCCTATATTTTTGCTTCGTTTGGCTTAGGTTAATGGAGATCATGCAATGGTCAAAAGAGGTGAAAGCATGGTTCCAAATATGGATCTGGTTGTATTTATTGACAATTTTGAAGTGTGCTAGAGCTCTATCTAGTTTCTCGAATGTATTAACAGCTCCTTCTCTCCTTTTCCTCCAGGTAAATTCATTACCTCTAGAAATAATATCTGTCACTCTTGTATTACATTGTTGATTCTTTGAAACCTGATATTACAAGGGAAACACCCCCCAACTTTATCAGACACATCAATTAAGTCATTAAAATAACCCATAATCATAGAGGGGTTATCTAGATTTTTTGATATACTTATAATTTCTTTCCAAAAATCCTCCTTATATTTCTCCATAGAAGGGGCGTATATAAAGATTATATTGCAAATAAAATTCATTTCATTATTCCAATATTCAATAACCACAAATCTCTCACCTGACAGGACGATTTTGATTTTTTCATTTATGAATCTGTATTCTTTCCATAGAAGGCACAAACCACCCGCTCTTCCAACAGAAGGAATAAAGAAATAGTTATCAAAACCAGCACTATGCCAGCAATATTCAACAGGTTCAGTGTTTGTTTTGATTTCAGCCAACATTATCACATCAATGCATTCATTTTGGACCGTAATTTTGAGATCGGTCCAAAATATTTTTTCCCCATACCCCGACAGTTCCAAAAGGCGATCTTCATTTACACTTATATTGTGATCTACTTAGTTCTTGAATTCTATGTTCGGATTTGTTCTTTGCAATTTCGAAAAAGCTCAAGACCACGCAGTCCATCGAGTTTAGGAAATCCTCTCTGAGCTTAATGTCTACCATGTCCAAAAATAAACTAATCTTGGTTTTGGGGTTTTTTAAGGGGTTGTTTCTAATACCTTGCGACGAGCAAAACTTTTTTATAAATGCCGTTTTGATTTTACGATCCCAATAAAGACTCATACTATTAGTCCTAATTAATACTTGATCATATCTTAAATTTTTCAAATTGTAATTTTCAATACTCATGATACAAGAAAGTGAGTAAAAGATGCACCAACCATTCACGAATTTACTCAGCTGGTTGGTGCAGAAAAAGACTGACCCTCTAGAAACAAAGCCAAAGATATCAGCCTTAGCTTTATTTATAGATCGAGGCGGATCAATCCAAAGCTGCCAACACGAAAGCCCAACAGGTTTCTTCAAGCCGAACTCCCATTCAAAAAGCCAGATCAAATAAGAGATCATCAGATCACAATGCCAGGTCAATAACTCAACTAATGCTAAACTGGAATAATAACACCACCATTCTATTAAACTCTTACTATAGACACAATTATGGTTAACACAAAGAATCAAATTGATGAGGTATTTTATCATACTAAACCTAATGTTCATCAACAATGGGTACATAATTACAGACCGGAAGCAATCCAGCCAAACCAAAGGAGAACATCTAGGGATCAACACAACATTACAGTTATGGTTATATTCTTTAATAGTAGTTCCATGTAAGCCGAGAAGAGGTTGAAGACTGAAATCCAATTGTACTCCTGCCCACAAACAAAAGTACATCCAGAGTTGCAGTTTAATCCAGAGCAAAACATACTTCTTCCAAAGCACTAACATTCTACTCAACAGGTCGCAATTATGGTTATAGTCTTGAAGCAAGACTCGGTTCAAGTTGTTCTTGTTTGTAATGAGGAGGCTTTTGTAAAGAAGCCAACTTCTAAGGTTCAAACATATACCAGAGCATATGTTAGGGTTGAAAATCCGATTTTCAAAACCAGATAAGATATCAAAAGAAGATATCCAACTACGATATAGTAAAGGAAAAACCTTTCCAAATTTACTCAGATAACTAGTAGCATTCAATTTACCTTTGTTCTGGATGGTATTTTTTGGATCAAAAGACAACATATCAGTATACGGCAACAATGTTAGATCAGCTTTAGAAGGCTTCATCGAAGTCTTTTCGGGGGGGAGAACACAACGGCAACCCGAAAGGATTCCCTTTTGTTCATTATTCTCCAGCAACGAATATAGTTCACGTTCACAATACTCAAATAAGCAAAGAGATAGGAGGTTAGAAAGAAACCACATACACTTTGTAAAATTCGCTTTACAAGGTGCCAGGACAAAAGATTGGGTGGATTAAAATCGAAGTTCAAACATATCATATTACATGAGATACAAATTAATAAGCAGTCCTCGAAACTACCAGAAAGATCAGAAAGGATCGTACCAGTAGAGAGGAGAAGCGACAGAAAGCGGAGCATAAGAACCATGAAGCAGGTTTCACAATCAGGATTGATAACTTCACCATTACACGATTTGAGACAGAAAAATCGCCCAAACCCAAAGCAGATAGTACACCAGAACCACCATGGCCAAGGGAAGAGATTCAAATACCAAATCAACGATGTTCGACAGGCCCTATCCCATATCCAACGGGATAGGGCATGAAAGAAGTTGGAGCCAACCGTCCAGCACTCCAGAGGCCAAACAGCGGGTGATTCGAGATATCGTTCGAGCATAACACAAACGAAAATCTTTAACAAGATCATCTTCAACGAATTGAAGGAAATAGCAGGGAGAAGCCCTAGTCAGAAGAGAAGAAGAGGGGCACGTGAAGATAGCTGAAAGCGCGTTCTTTTAATTTTTTCAGGGTTTTGGTTTTTTTAAAAAATTAAATTATGCATTACGAATTATATCTCTATTAATTTTTAGGAGTAATCCAGTTTAAACTGGGGTTACTTTTTCTTTTTTTAAAATAGGTAAACCGCATTTCTAAACTGCGGCTACCGTGAGTATGTGTCTTTTCCTAATTTAAAGCCAAAATCTTGCCTTTCTTATTTAGTGGTATTAGAATTCAATTTTGTTATAAATTACCTTTTATATTTACTTACCTTAATTTAAAGCCAAAATCTTATGGGTTTTAATTACCTTTTATATTCAATATTTACTATTTATGTTAAGTATTTTTTTTTGCTGAACTTGCTTCACTTAATCGTTTAAAAATAATCGACCCTGTTCCTACAATTTCAAACACAACACTATTCCGCCTATCAGTACATCATTTTGATCCCTCTGCAAACCCTACCTTCTTCTTCGAGCGGAAGAAGACATTACTGGTATGCTTTCCTGTTAAAGTATTTATTCCACCATATCTCATACAATATTTTCGGCGTTAATTTATTGCAGAATCTCATTTGTTTGGAATTCGTACGGTTACTTTCTTGTTTGCAGTGAGTTGCTAATTTAATAACGTCAGAAGAGATTTCGTTGTCGAGAGATAGATTAGCAAGGCCCGTGAACATATTCACACTCATTCCTAACGCCGCTCGTAGGATTAGTTTCATAGTGGATGAACCGGGGTTACACCGAGGACTCGGTGCTAGCTCCTGTTGATAATGAGGCTGAATAACTATTCTTCAAAACCACCTTTAATATTCAACTCGAACGAACGAGGGACCATTATAAACTGAACTAAAGAGAACAAAATAATTCGGCGCACAGGATCTCGGGCAAGGAATCTTGGGTGGCACCCGAGATTTTTGTCCTTGTGTTTGTTGTATGTACGTTTTTTGTTTATTCCAATAATGGTCGTTTTACCCGTTAAATCCTTAGGCCTCTCGAAACCATATAGCTTGTATGATAAACATATTAAATATATTTTATAAAATACATTTTGTTTATTCTCCTTATGGCCGTTTCGTCCATTCTCTTTATAGCCGTTTTGTCCACTGAATCTTTTGGTCCACTAGGGATGACAGTCTCAATCACAATCGATGGTTATTCGATAACTGAACCATATGGATGGCTAAATCCCTAAAATATAAGGTTGGAATTCGGGTGATGGTTGACCGGGTGATGGTCCGGTTGCTGTTTCAGTTGAAGATATTTAAACCATTACTTAACCCACCACCTGGTCCACCAACTGACCCAACATTGACCCGACACGTTAATAAGAAAATCCTGAAACTACTACCTCCTTCTAATTAAACCCTAAATTGCTAATCTTCTCTAAATCAAAGTAATAAACTCAAATAAATATCTTGTTAATTTTATCTTTATTTAATTGTTTGTAAGATCTTTTGGATTTTTAAAGATCACATTGATCATTTTTAAGCTCAATGAATTGATGAAATTTGATTTCTAATCAAGTTGAAGATCCATATAAAGCAATTCGAATTATGATTTACAAACTTAGTTTCAAACTAATGTTCTTTTGGATTTTAAGGAGACATGTAATTTTGAATTGTCAGTTTGCCACTTGGGTAATCGAGTAATCGAATTATATTATAATTGATTGTTTGTTTTGAAATTCGCTAAAATTTTAGGGTGACCCCAAAAAAAACCTGACCCACCCGTTCACCCACAGTTATGGTTTACGAATAAAAGGATCCTTGGATGGGTGATTGTAAGAGCCTTAGTTTTTGGAGCTTGTTTTGGTCTTAGCCGCCCCCGCGGGTTTAGGGAGCCGCTGCGGCTCGTGTAGTTTCCCGCCCCTGCGGTTTCTTGTGGATGCAGCCGGCTTTGTTGACCGGTTGACTCGTACTTTACCTTCTCTTCTTACCTTGGGAGCAAGGGTTTCTTCTTCAGTCTTCATTCACTAGTTTCTCACGTCCTCCTTGCTTCTCCCTTTCTCCTCCTTGATCTTGCTCTTGTTCTTCCTTTGAGTTTGGAAGAGTTTTGTGTGGCTTTGGTGGATTGATGTTGATGTTGTGTGCTATGATGAGCTTGGGAGCTAGTTGAGTGGTGGTTGTGATCTTTTCCAGCTTGGTTAGGCTACAACAGTAGGTGAGCTACTCTTCTCTTCTTCTTTCTTCTTGTTTGATTCCTTTCCTTTGCCTTAGCTTAAGATAGATGATCTAGGCTTGTATTGATATTGGTTTGTGTATGTATATGTATGTGTTTGGTTTTGGAATGGAGAAGACGTGATTTGATCACGTGAAGAGTGGAAGAGAAGTTGGGAAGTTACGTTCTGCAGCGTCGCCGCCCCTGCGCCTCAACGTCGTCGCCGCCTCTGCGGGAACCTTGTCACCGCACCCGCGTCCGGAAGCTTCCGCCCCCGCGGCCACGGTCCCAGCACCTGCGCCGCGCCTGTGCTTGCCTGCGGCCACGGTCACCGCGCCTGCGGTGACCGTGCGGTTTGCCTTGTCCGCCCCTGCGTCTTTCCGTTCCGCAGGTGCGTCTTGTACAGGATCTACTTAGAGTAGTATGATCCTTTCCTTTCCTAGTATGAGCGGGTTAGTAGCATGCTAGGTACGTGTTTGAGGTTAGAATGATGATGAGTATGATATCGGTTATGCCGGTTATGGCTTTGAGGTTTATGAGTTAGGATATGATCCTTATGGATCCCTTGGGTCTAGGTGTGACCCCTTTGATGGATAGGAGTTTGATATCTTGTTATGCCTTGTTATTAGGTAGTGTTGTTCTCCAGAGTTGGAGCTGATCGGGTTTGAGACTACTTCGAGGTTGAGGTAAGTCCATAGGACTTACTTAGCTACCATCCTTATATTGGATGTATGCATGAGTGGTGTGTGATATATACTTGATAGCATGCGTAGTGATGATTACCGACCTATGGTTTAGTGACTGCCCATTGTAGGGCCGTGACAACTTGTCCTTTTATCCCGCTGGGAGTCTGGAGGTTCTCTGCGAGCAGGCCAGATTGGTTCAGTGGGCCGGGCTTTCTCCACTCCCATAGGGTACACGGGGACGGTGACCGGATCACCGCTCCAGCTGGCAATAGCACCGAGAGGCGAGGATTATATATTCCTCGTGTCACATATATTCATATACATCTATATACGATTTGAGTGTTGGACTTTATAAAGATAATTAACCGGGTAAATGTGTAATAGCATGATGATGTGTTAATATTCCCTGACTTGTGTTTGTGCTTATGTATTATCTATATATATGTGTATGGTTAGCTAACGGTTTTATACCGTGTTGTAGATCCTTTGCAGGTTAGGAGAGCTGCAGAGTGATCTAGAGTGGGTGATCCGCTGAGGGCTCCGTACACTAGGTCGTTATCGTGGGACGTGGGATCTTTTGTCATGTAAAGTTATATATTTTGATTGTACTCAACGGTTCCTTGTATAAACCTTTTGATTTATATATTACAGTTTTATGTTTTGGTTTTAATCTATTTGTGCCTTGTTGTAAGATCCAGTGAACTTGTTGTCAGGCTAGGGTCAGGATCCATTGTGAGATCCTAGCCCAGTAGCGCCTCGAGTCCTACGGATTCGGGGTGTTACAAAGTTGGTATCAAAGCCTTAGGTTGACAACAATGGCACTTACAATCTGCAATAAAGTTCGAATAGATAAATAACAGAACCCGAAAGGGGTCTGATTTTTCAAAAGGCTTTGGTTTTGAAATGAGTACAAATGTTTTGGAATAGTGTGTACGAGAAGCCATCACCCCTCTGAAGATCTTGACAGTATAGATATATATATAGATATTATGTTGTGATTGACTTGATATATATATCTATACATATGCCATATATATAGCCTTCTAAGTTAGGTTTATATCCTCTGCATATGGTTCGGACTAGAGCCTTATCTGCAATTGGACGAGGTAGGGGTAGACCCCCTCTAGGTAGAGGACGGGGTAGGATTCCCGCTGTTGATCCACGTGCAGGGGAAGAGATTCACGAGGACGTTGTTGAGAGTGTCGTTCCTGAGACTGGGAACGGTGCAGCTGAGAGACAGGGATCACAGAGAGTTTAGTCAGATGACTCTGATCGTGTCTCCATGGAGGGACCAGCATTCCGCGAGTATATCAGACGTGTGGAAGAGGCTGCTAGGGCAGGTAGACGTGCCCTTGATCTGCCAGCACAAGAGGGATAATCTAGGAGATCCCATGGAGTGACTCAGGTGCCAGCTGCACAGGCACATGCTGCTGAGACTGCTCGGGTTCAGGAGGAGTATCGAGGGCCTCGACCAGACACTTGGTTGAAGGCATTTCACCAGATGGGTGTACCCCCTTTCTTTGGGAAGGTGGGGTTAGAGGTAGAGCTATGGATTGGACATGTAGACTCAGCTCTGGAGTCTATTAGATGTCCAGCAGACAGACAGATAGAGTTAGTGCAGACTCTATTCAGAGATTTGGCACAACACTGGTGGAGATCAGTACAGGGTCAGGTTACCAGCTATGACCAGATGCGGACCTTGATCAGAGAGAGTTTCTGCCCTGCCTCACCGAGGAGGGAGAAACTGCGGGATTTTGTGGAGGCTGGATTTGAGGATGTACCAGTCTCAGAGGCCATCAGGAGATTCCAGGAGGAGATGGCTTTGCTGGGTCCAGCTGCACCTCCTACAGATCAACATGTATATCTTTTCTCCCGACGACTGAGGGATACTACCCGGACTTACATGGCGGGGTTTCATTGTGAGACCTTGGTGGATTATCAAGACCGGGCTTCTGATTATGAGAGGGAGAGAGCTGGATAAAGGAGAGCTTCTCAGACCGGAGGGGCTGAGAAGAGACAGCGTACCGGGCAGACCAGTGGTACCGGTGGAGTTGCTGGTTCAAGGCGAGGCCAGAGCTGCCAGAGTCATCCCTCATCTGCACCAGTTGCAGATAAGAGACCACAGTGTTACGACTGTGGTGGTTGTGGACATATGCGGCCAGAGTGCCCGAGGCAGACAGTGATGTGTTACACTTGTGGCCGACCAGGTCATAGGGCTGTTTTCTGCCGACAGGGCGGAGCTCCATCTCAGCAGGGTTCTTCTCCTGCCAGTGGAGCGGGAGGTGGACAAAGGCCACCTCAGCAACAACAGATGTAGGGACAACAGAGAGTCCTAGATCGTCCTACCACTCAGGGATCTTCTCCTGGGGTGGGTAGAGGCAGATGTCGTGGTGGGAGTACCACGGATACTAGAGGACCACATGGTCGAGTTTTTGAGCTGAGGAGTGCAGAGGAGCCAGCTACACCGACTGCTACAGGTACCATTCTGATTCATGGTTTACCTGTCAGAGTCTTATTTGATACTAGAGCTACACATTCTTTTATTTCTGATGCTTGTGTTGAGCGTCTGAGTCTAGATACGACTGAGGGGATACCCTTTAGTATAGGGTTACCCGATAGTAGTAGGGTTAGAGGTACCCGTGAGATTCGTGACTGTCCCATTTCTGTAGGGACCCGTGTATTACTTGTGGACTTCTTTGTCATGCCAATAGTGCATGAAGAAGTCATTTTAGGTATGGATTGGATGGATAGGCATCAGACAATCTTAGATGTAGGTAGGAGGACTGTTACCCTCTCTACCGAGTTAGGATAGATAGAGGTTTTCCGAGGCTAGGACCTTGGAAAATCAGGTATGGTTATCAGTGCGATACGGGCAGCGAGACTGATTGCACAAGGTTGTGAGGCCTTCTGGTATTATGCCATGAAGGAGGGGGAGAGTCCAGCATTAGAGGATATCCCATTTGTCTGTGATTTTGCAGATGTATTTGCTGAGCCGTCCAGTTTTCCACCTCAGAGGAGTGTGGATTTTGGCATTGATTTAGAGCCTAGTACGAGACCGATCTCGAAGGCCCCATACCGGATGACGCCTGTTGAGATGCTGGAGCTGAAGAAGCAACTCGAGGAGTTGGCTGAGAAGGGCTTCATCTTCCCTAGCGTGTCTCCATGGGGAGCACCTGTCCTCTTCGTACGGAAGAAGGACATATCGTTTAGATTGTGTATAGATTACAAAGAGCTGAACAAGGTGACCATCAAGAACAAGTATCCATTGCCGCGTATTGATGACTTGTTAGATCAGCTTCAGGGAGCGACAGTATTTTCCAAGATTGACCTACGTTTAGGGTATCACCAACTGAGGGTGAGAGAGCGAGATGTGCACAAAACAGCATTCCGGACCCGATATGGACACTACGAGTTTGTAGTGATGTCATTTGGGCTTACGAATGCCCCAACAGTCTTTTATGGAGTTGATGAACAACATCTTCATCGTCTTCCTGGATCAGTTTGTGGTGGTCTTTATAGATGACATTCTGGTGTACTCTCGCAGTAGAAAGGAGCATGCAGGACAGCTGATGACTGTATTACAGGTTTTATGGAATAGAGAACTCTATGCTAAGTTCTCTAAGTGCGAGTTCTGGATGCCAGAGGTAGCATTCCTGGGTCATGTTGTATCAGCTGAAGGAATCAAGGTGGATCCGGCCAAGATTGAGGAAGTAACAGCTTGGACTACACCGACGAACGTCAAGGAAGTACGTAGCTTCCTTGGCCTAGCCGGTTATTACAAACGCTTTGTGGAGGGATTTTCTGTGATTGCCCGTCCACTGACGAGTCTGTTGAGGAAGACTATCAAATTTGTATGGTCTGATCAATGTATGGAGAGTTTTGAGGAGCTGAAGAGGCGTTTGACTTCCGCTCCTGTTTTTGGCACGGCCAGAGAGTACAACTGATTTTGTGGTTTACAGTGATGCATCCAAGCTAGGCTTGGGATGTTTATTGATGCAGCGAGGCCGAGTGATTGCATATGCGTCTAGACAGTTGAAGACGTATGAGGAGAACTACCCGACTCATGATCTGGAGTTGGCAGCGGTAGTTCATGCACTGAAGATCTGGAGACACTACGTGTATGGTGCTACATGTCAGATCTTCACAGACCATAAGATTCTGAAGTATATTTTCATGCAGCGGGAATTGAATAACCGCCAGCGTAGATGGCTTGAGTTGATCAAGGGTTTTGATATGGAGATTCTGTACCATCCAGGAAAGGCGAACGTTGTTGCCGACGCCCTGAGTAGGAAGACGCCTCGAGAGAAGGCGATAGCGAGATTGACAGTTCAGCAACAGTTACAGAGAGACCTGATCTCGTTAGAGTTGGACATCTAGTTTCCTGGTGAGGATGCCTAGTTGAGTACCTTAGAGGCTCTTCCTGATCTATTGAGCGAGATCCAACAGAAGCAGGAGACCTGCCCGACACTGACGAGGATATGAGAGAGGATGTCTCAGCATGAGGCACCACAGTTCTTGCTAGGAGCAGATGGAATGTTGAGACGCCGCGGTTGCGTCTGTGTACCCGCTGATGCGGATCTACGCCAAAGGATATTACAGAAGGCTCATTGTACGTCTTATTCAGTGCACCCAAGTACGAGTAAGATATACCAGAACTTGAGACGTTCATATTGGTGGGGAGGGTTGAAGCCCGATGTGGCAAGATTTGTGGCATAGTGTGCGACCTGTCAGTAGGTCAAGATCGAGCATTGCAGACCTGGAGGTGAGCTCCATCCACTACCTGTTCCACAGAGGAAGTGGGAGGACGTCACCATGGACTTTGTGACTAGGCTGAGACCGAGCAAGAGCTTTGATGCTATATGGGTTATAGTGGACAAACTGACGAAGACGGCACGTTTTATCCCTCTCCGGGAAACGTGGCCAGTGAGCAGATTAGCAGAGGAGTACACTAGGCAAATAGTGAGACTCCATGGTGTACCGAGGACGATCGTCTCAGACAGAGATGGACGATTTACCTCGAGGTTCGGGCAGCAGATTCAGACTGCCCTGGGGACGAGTTTGCACTTCACTACTGCATATATTCCATCCTCAGACAGATGGTCAGTCAGAGAGGACCATTCAGACACTAGAGGATATGCTGCGAGCTTGTGTGTTGGACTGGGGACAAGTGTGGACGGATCATCTCCCACTAGTTGAGTTCTCATACAACAATAGCTGACATGCATCCATTGGGATGGCCCCATATGAGGCACTGTATGGACAGAGATGTCGTACTCCGTTATGTTGGGATGAGCAGAGCAGTGTTAGTGGTTTGACACCTGATCTGATTCAGGATGATGTGGCTCGTGTATCACTGATTAGAGAGAGGATGCTAACTGCACAGAGCCGTCAGAAGTCTTATGCAGATAGGAGGCGTAGACCCCTAGAGTTCAGAGTGGGAGCTCATGTGTGGTTGAGAGTGTCTCCGACACGAGGTGTTAGACGTTTTGGCATTAAGGGGAAGTTGAGCCCCCGATATGTCGGACCGTTCGAGATTCTGGATCGGGTTGGGAGCGCACCATACAGGTTAGCTTTACCTCCGAGATTAGAGTGTGTTCACCCTGTATTTCATGTGTCTCAGCTGAGGGAGTACATACCAGATCCGAGACATATTGTGAGTTATGATGATTTGGTGGTTGAGCCGAACCACACCTTTGTTGAGCGTCCGATTGCAGTCCTAGAACGAGGTATGAGACGCCTGCGTTCGAAGGACATTCCTATACTGAGGATACAATGGTCGAGACGAGGACCTGATGAGGCTACCTGGGAGACCGAGGATAGTATTCAGAGGAACTATCCAGAGTTTTATGCCGAGATAGAGGTACCAGTAGGATCGACGAGTAGATCTTAATACTATCTTGGTGAGTGATATGTTTATGTGCTTATATGCTATGATGTGTTTATTTTCGTACTAGCTATGATATGATGTGTGATCTTATTAGATCTTGTGTGCTAGTACGCTTACTGTTTATAGCTGGAGATGGCTCTTTCCTCCATGCTATTGTGATACGATTAGGATTCAGCTGGAGATGGTTATTCCTCCATGCTATTTCGGTGGAGATGTTTTTCCTCCATGCCTTTCTCTTATGAGTATGATACGGCTAGAGATGGTTTTCCTCTATGCCTTTATGATGTGATGATGATATGGCTAGAGATGGATTTCCTCTATGCCTTGGATAGTATAGTGATCTTGTTGCTGGAGTTGATAATTTCCTCCATGCTTGTGTTTGAGGTTATAGAGAGAGTTGTACCTCGGCTTATGAGTCCGAGTGGTTTGAGGACTTCACAAGTTTCGGGACGAAACTTGTTTATAGGGGGGTGAGGTGTAAGAGCCTTAGTTTTTGGAGCTTGTTTTGGTCTTAGCCGCCCCCGCGGGTTTAAGGAGCCGCCCTTGCGGCTCGTGTAGTTTCCCGCCCCCGCGGCTCAGGGAACCGCCCCCGCGGTTTCTTGCGGCTGCAACCGGCTTTGTTGACCGGTTAACTCGTGCTTTACCTTCTCTTCTTACCTTGGGAGCAAGGGTTTCTTCTTCAGTCTTCATTCACCAGTTTCTCACGTCCTCCTTGCTTCTCCCTTCTCCTCCTTGATCTTGCTCTTGTTCTTCCTTTGAGTTTGGAAGAGTTTTGTGTGGCTTTGGTGGATTGATGTTGATGTTGTGTGCTATGCTGATCTTGGGAGCTATTTGAGTGGTGGTTGTGATCTTTTCTAGCCTGGTTAGGCTACAACAGTAGGTGAGCTACTCTTCTCTTCTTCTTTCTTCTTGTTTGATTACTTTCCTTTGCCTTAGCTTAAGATAGATGATCTAGGCTTGTATTGATAGTGGTTTGTGTGTGAGACCCCTACTCTTCCGGACCGAGATCGGACAGTGGCCGAGTTTGGCTTTGGCCGAGATTAGACTTTTCCGCACCCGCATGCATTTTTTTGGCCGCCCCTGCGGGTCTCCGCCCCTGTGGCTCATGGAACCGCCCCTGTGGTTTCCGGCGGCTGCAGCCGTTTTCGTTGACCCTTTGACTTGTGCTTTCCCCTTTCCTTTGCCTTCTCCCTTAAGTTTCCCTTAGCTGCTTGAGCAAGGGTTTCACTCTGTTCTTTAGCCTCCCACGATCTTTTGCTTCCCTTTTGCTCTCTTTGATCTTGTTCTTGGTTCCTTGAGTTTGGAAGGAAGTTGTGTGGCTTTGGTACTTGTTGTTGTGTATGTGGATGGTATGCTGAGCTGGGAAGCCATCCTTGATGTGTGTGGATATCTCCTGTGGCCTAGGACCACAGTGGTGGTGAGTGATCTTTTCTTTCTCTTCTTCCTTTCTTGTTCTTCTTCTTCCTTAGCTTAGGATTAGATGATTGAATGTAGGATTGATGTTGTATGTGTATGTTGTGGCATGTGTATGAATCTGGAAGAGAGTAGACGTGATTTGATCACGTGAAGATCTAAAGAGAAGCCGCGAGGTTTCATTCTGCACTGTCGCCGCCCCCGCGGCCAGAAGTCACCGCCTCTGCGGAAGACGTGCCGCAGCGCCCGCGCCGTGTCTGCATTGCCAGCGATCCTTGTCACCACCCCCGCGGTTGAGTGCAACCGCGCCTGCGGTTTCCTACGTTCCGCCCCTGCGTCCTCCGTTCACGCAGGTGCGTCTTGTCCCGGGACTACCTATAGTTAGGTAGTTCCTTTCCTTTCTAGTATAAGGAACTTAGTACCATGCTAGGATTCGGATGTTGACGAGTATGATATAGCTATGCCGGTTACGGCTTTGAGGTTACAAGTGGGATATATCCCTTATGGATCCCTTGGGTCTAGGTGTGACCCCTTTGTGTGATAGGATTGTGATATATATGTATGTGTGCCTTGTATAGGCTGTGTTGTCCTCCAGTTGGAGTGGACGTTTCTGAGAGTTGTTCGTAGCAAGATACTTCTAAGATCGAGGTAAGCCCATAGGACTTACTTAGCTACTATCCTTATATTGGATGTATGCTTGAGTGGTGTGTGTTATGTGCTTTATAGCATGTGTTGTTATGGTGACCGACCTATGTTATATTGACCGCCCATTGAAGTGGTTGTGAAAACTTACCTTTCATCCCGTAGTGGAGTCTGAGAAGTTCTCTGTAAGCTAGTTAGTTCTGGTATACGGGAAGGGCACCTACCACTCCATATGGTATACGGGAAAGTGCGCTGATACCACTCCAGCTAGCTATTGCACGCAGAGGCGAGGGTTATATATACATACCTCGTGTCACGTATATTCATATACATTTATTATACGATTGAGTGATTCGACTTATTAAAGATAATAAACCTTGTAAATGTTTGATATCATGCTGAAGTGTTTATTATTTACGATATGTGATTATGCTCTAGCATCTTCTTATATATGTGTATAGTTAGCTAACGGTTTTATACCGTGTTGTAGATCCTTTGTAGGTTAGGAGAACTGCAGAGTGATCCGGAGGGGTGATCTGCTGAGGGTTCCGTACACGGGGACGATATCGTGGTGGGGATATTTATGTTGTATGGGTTTATGTTTTGATTTTTGTACTCAGCAATACCGTGTATCACCTTTTGATATGTATATATTTATATATCAGTTTTATGTTTTGTTTTAATCTATTGGTATCTTGTTGTAAGATTCAGTGAAGTTGTTGTCAGGCTAGGGTCAGGATCCATTGTGAGATCCTAGCCCAGTAGCACTCCGAGTCCTACGGATTTGGGGTGTTACAAAGTTGGTATCAGAGCCCAGGTTGACAACAATGGCACTAGTAATCTGCAATAAAGTTCGAATAGATAAATAAACAAAACCCGAAAGGGGTCTGACTTTTCAAAAGATTTTGGTTTTGAAATGAGTACAAATGTTTTGGGATATCGTATACGTGAACCATCGCCCCTCTGAAGATCTCGACAATATAGATATATATAGATATTCTGTTGTGATTGATCTGTGATATATATCTATACATATGGCATATATATTGCCTTCTAAGCTAGGTTTACGTCCTCTGCAGGTGGTTCAGACTAGAGCCTTACCTGCAGTTGGGCGAGGTAGAGGTAGACCCCCTCTAGTTCCTACTGTCGATCAACGCGCAACAGAGGAGATACATGAGGAGGTTGCTGAGAGCGTCGTTCCTGAGACTGGGAACGGGGCAGTTGGGAGACAGGGGGCACATAGAGCCCAGTCTGGTGAGTCTAATCGTGTCTTCATGGGTAGATCAGAGTTTCATGCTTATTTTAGACGAGTAGAGGAGGCTGCTAGACCCGGTAGACATGCCCTAGATTTACAGGCACAGGAGGGACCATCTGAGAGGTCCCACACCGTTACTCAGGTACCAACTATACAGGTACCTGCTGCTGAGATTGCCAGAGCACCAGAGGAGCATAGAGGGCCTAGACCAGATACCTGGTTGAAGGCATTCCATCAGATGGGTGTACCCCCTTTCACTGGGAAGGTAGGGTTGGAGGTTGAGTTCTTGATCGGGCATGTAGACTCAACTCTGGAGTCTATTCGCTGTCCAGCTGACAGACAGATTGAGTTGGTTCAGACTTTATTCTGGGACTTGGCACAGCACTGGTGGAGATCAGTACGGGGTCAGGTTACCAGTTATGATCAGATGAAGACGATGATTAGAGAGCGTTTCTGCCCTGCCTCTCTGAGGAGGGAGAAACTGCGAGATTTTGTGGAGGCTGGGTTTGAGGATGTACCAGTCTCTGAGGCCATCAGGAGGTTTCAGGGGGAGCTGGCATTACTGGGACCAGCTGCACCTGCTGCAGACCAGGACGTTTATCTCTTTTCCCGACGACTGAGGGATACTACCCGGACCTACATGGCGGGATTTCATTGTGAGACTCTCACAGATTATCAGGACAGAGCTTCCGATTATGAGAGGGAGCGAGCTGGACAGAGGAGAGCTTCTCAAACCGGAGGGTCTGAGAAGAGACAGCGTACAGGACAGACTAGTGGTACTGGTGGTTCTGCTAGTGGTTGGCGTGGTCAGAGACGCTAGAGTCAGCCTTCATCTGCGCCGGTTGCAAAGAAGGGACGTCAGTGCTTTAACTGTGGAGATCCAGAGCATATGAGGCCAGAGTGCACAAGGCCATTGGTGACTTGCTACACTTGTGGTAGGCAAGGTCACCGAGCTGTTTACTACCGCCAAGGCGGAGCTTCATCGCAGCAGGGTTCTTCTCCTGCTAGTGCAGCGGGAGGTGGGCAGAGGCCACCTTAGCAGTAGTAGACTCAAGGACAGCAGAGAGTCCCAGATCGCCCTACGACTCATGGATCTACTCCTGGGCCGAGTAGAGGCAGAGGTCGTGGTGGGGGCACCACTGATACCAGAGGCCCACAGGGTCGTGTTTTTGAGTTGAGGAGTGCAGAGGAGCCAGCTGCACCTACTGCTACAGGTACCATTCTGATTCATGGTTTACCTGTTAGAGTTTTATTTGATACTGGTACTACGCACTCTTTTATTTCTGATGCCTGTGTAGAGCGTCTTGGTTTAGATACAGTTGAGGGGATGCCCTTTATTATAGGGTTACCCGATGGTGGTAGGGTCAGAGGTACCCGTTAGATTCACGGTTGTCCCATTTCTGTAGGGACCCGTGTGTTACTAGTTGACTTCTTTGTCATGCCATTAGAGCATGAAGAAGTCATTCTAGGTATAGATTGGATGGCTAGACACTCTGCAGTTTTAGATGTAGGTAGGAGGACTGTTACCCTCTCTACCGAGTTAGGCCAGATAGAGGTTTTCCGAGGTTGGGACCTCGGAAAGGTAGGCACAGTTATCAGCGCCATACGAGCAGCTAGATTGATTGCACAGGGTTGCGAGGCATTCTGGTGTTATGCCATGAAGGAGGGGGAGAGTCCAGCTGTAGAGGATATCCCAGTTGTTTGTGAGTTTACTGATGTTTTTGTTGAGCCGTCCAGTTTGCCGCCTTAGAGGAGTGTGGATTTCAGTATCGAGTTGGAGCCTGGTACGAGACCCATCTCGAAGGCCCCATATCGGATGACGCCTGTCGAGATGCTGGATCTGAAGAAGCAACTCGAGGAGTTGGCTGAGAAGGGCTTCATTCGCCCTAGCGTGTCCCCTTGGGGAGCACCTGTCCTCTTCGTACGGAAGAAGGACGGATCGATGAGACTGTGTATTGATTACAGAGAGCTGAACAAGGTGACCACCAAGAACAAGTATCCACTGCCGCGCATTGATGATTTGTTAGATCAGCTACATGGAGCGACTGTGTTCTCCAGGATTGACCTGCGTTCCGGGTATCACCAGCTGAGGGTGAGGGAGCAGGATGTGCACAGGACAACATTCCGGACTAGATATGGCCACTACGAGTTTGTAGTGATGCCATTTGGGCTTACGAATGCCCCAGCTGTCTTTATGGAGTTGATGAACAGTATTTTCATCGACTTTCTGGATCAGTTTGTAGTGGTTTTCATTGATGACATTCTGGTATACTCTCGCAGTGGAGAGGAGCATGCAGGACATCTGAGGACTGTATTGCAGGTTTGCGAGATAGAGAACTTTATGCTAAGTTCTCTAAGTTTGAGTTCTGGATGCCAGAGGTAGCATTCCTGGGTCATATAGTATCAGCTGAGGGGATCAAGGTGGATCCACCGAAGATTGAGGCAGTAGCAGCATGGACGACACCGACGAACGTCAAGCAAGTACGTAGTTTCCTTGGCCTAGCCGGTTATTACAGACGCTTCGTGGAAGGTTTTTCTGTGATTGTCCGTCTACTGACGAGTTTGCTGAGGAAGACTACCAGATTTGTGTGGTCTGATCAGTGCAGGCAGAGTTTTGAGGAGTTGAAGAGGCGTTTGACTTGTGCTCCTATTTTGGCACAGCCAGAGGGTACTGAGGATTTTGTTGTTTACAGTGATGCATCCAAGCTAGGCTTGGGATGTGTTTTGATGCAGCGAGGCAGAGTTATTGCTTATGCGTCTCGACAGTTGAAGACGTATGAGGAGAACTACCCGACTCATGATCTGGAGTTGGCAGCGGTAGTTCATGCACTGAAGATCTGGAGACATTACCTGTATGGTGCTACATGTCAGATCTTCACAGACCATAAGAGTCTGAAGTATATTTTCACGCAGCGGGAATTGAATAACCGCCAACGTAGGTGGCTCGAGCTGATCAAGGACTTTGATTTAGAGATTCTGTACTATCCGGGGAAGGCGAACGTTATCGCCGACGCCCTGAGCAGGAAGACGCCTCGAGAGCAGGCGATTGCGAGGCTGGCAGTACAGTCTCAGCTACAGAGAGACCTGATCTGGTTAGATTTGGACATCCAGTTTCCTGATGAGGATGCCCAGCTACGTACTTTAGAGGTTCTTCATGATCTGTTGGATGAGATCCGACAGAAACAGGAGACCTGCCCGACTTTATAGAGGATCAGAGATAGGATGAGGCACCCCAGTTTCTGCTTGGAGCAGATGGAGTTTTGAGACGCCGCGGTCGCGTCTGTGTACCTGCTGATACAGAATTGAGGCAGAGGATTTTACAGGAGGCTCACTGTACACCTTACTTTGTATATCCAGGTACGAGTAAAATGTATCAGGACTTGAGACGTATATATTGGTGGGGAGGGCTGAAGCCCGATGTAGCCAGATTTGTGGCACAGTGTGCGACCTGCCAGCAGGTCAAGATCGAGCATTTCAGACCTGGAGGTGAGCTTCATCCACTTCTTGTTCCACAGAGGAAGTGGGAGGACGTCACGATGGATTTTGTGACTGGACTGCGGCTGAGCCGGAGTTTTGATGCCATTTGGGTTATTGTGGACAAATTGACGAAGACGGCACGTTTCATTCCTATTAGGGAGACGTGGCCGGTGAGCAGATTAGCTGAGGAGTACACAAGGCAGATAGTGAGACTCCAGGGTGTACCGAGGACGATCGTCTTTGACAAAGATGGACGATTTACCTCGAGATTCTGGCAGCAGATTCAGACTGCCCTGGGGACAAGTTTGCACTTTACGACTGCGTTCCATCCTCAGATAGATGGTCAGTCAAAGAGGACCATTCAGACCCTGGAGGATATGTTGCGAGCTTGTGTGTTGGATTGGGACAAGTGTGGACCGATCATCTCCCACTTGTTGAGTTCTCCTACAACAACAGCTGACATGCATCTATTGGGATGGCCCCATATGAGGCACTGTATGGACAGAGATGTCGTACCCCGTTATGCTGGAATGAGCAGAGCAGTGTCAGTGGTTTAGCACCTGATCAGATTCAGGATGATATGGCTCGAGTAGCATTGATCAAAGAGCATATGCTGACTGCACAGAGCCGTCAGAAGTCTTATGCTGACGGGAGGCGTAGACCTCTAGAGTTCAGGGTTGGAGCCCATGTGTGGATGAGAGTGTCCCCGACACGAGGTGTTAGGCTTTTGGCATTAAGGGGAAGTTGAGTCCCCGATATGTCGGACCGTTCGAGATTTTGGATCGGGTTGGGAGTGCAGCTTACAGATTAGCCTTGCCTCCGAGATTAGAGGGTGTTCACCTTGTATTTCATGTGTCTCAGCTGAGGGAGTACATACCAGATCCGAGGCACATTGTGAGTTATGAGGATTTGGTGGTTGAGCCGGACCACACGTTTGTAGAGCATCCTATTGCAGTCCTAGAGCGAGGTATGAGACGCCTGCGTTTGAAGGACATCTCTATGTTGAAGATACAGTGGTCGAGACGAGGACCCGAGGGGCTACATGGGAGACTGAGGATAGTATCCAGAGGAACTATCCAGAGTTCTATGCCGAGATAGGTGCACCAGTAGGATCACCGAGTAGATCTTAGTACTAGCTTGGTGAGTCTTATCTGCTTATATGCTTATATACTATGATGTGTTATTTCATGCTAGCTTTGATGTGATTATGATCTTATTAGATCTTGTTATGCTAGTATGATTTCCTGTTTATAGCTGGAGATGGTTCTTTCCTCCATGCTATTGCGATACGTTTAGGATTTAGTTGGAGATGGTTCTTTCCTCCATGCTATTTTGATGGACATAGTAGTGCTGGAGATGTACTTCCTCCATGCCTTTTTGTTATAGTTATGATACGGCTAGAGATGTGCTTCCTCTATGTCTTGTGATATGTTTATGGTTTGGCTAGAGATGGTTATCCTCTAGGCCCTGGATAGTATGGTTACTTCTGGAGTTGATGATTTCCTCCATGCTTACGTTTGAGATTATAGAGAGTGTTACCTCGGCTTTTGAGTCCGAGTGTTTTCAGGATCTTTGCAAGTTTCGGGACGAAACTTGTTTTTAGGGGGGTGAGATGTGAGACCTCTCCTCTTCCGGACCGAGATCGGACAGTGGCCGAGTTTGGCTTTGGCCGAGATTAGACTTTTCCGCACCCGCATGCATTTTTTTGGCCGCCCTGCGGGTCTCCGCCCCTGCGGCTCATGGAATCGCCCCTGTGGTTTCCGGCGGCTGTAGCCGTTTTCGTTGACCCTTTGACTTGTGCTTTCCCCTTTCCTTTGCCTTCTCCCTTAAGTTTCCCTTAGCTGCTTGAGCAAGGGTTTCACTCTGTTCTTTAGCCTCCCACGATCTTTTGCTTCCCCTTTGCTCTCTTTGATCTTGTTCTTGGTTCCTTGAGTTTGGAAGGAAGTTGTGTGGCTTTGGTACTTGTTGTTGTGTATGTGGATGGTATGCTGAGCTGGGAAGCCATCCTTGATGTGTGTGGATATCTCCTGCAGCCTAGGACCACAGTGGTGGTGAGTGAACTTTTCTTTCTCTTCTTCCTTTCTTGTTCTTCTTCTTCCTTAGCTTAGGATTAGATGATTGAATGTAGGATTGATGTTGTATGTGTATGTTGTGGCATGTGTATGAATCTGGAAGAGAGTAGACGTGATTTGATCACGTGAAGATCTAAAGAGAAGCCGCGAGGTTTCATTCTGCACTGTCGCCGCCCCCGCGGCCAGAAGTCACCGCCTCTGCGGAAGACGTGCCGCAGCGCCCGCGCCGTGCCTGCGTTGCCAGCGATCCTTGTCACCACCCCCGCGGTTGAGTGCAACCGCGCCTGCGGTTTCCTACGTTCCGCCCCTGCGTCCTCCGTTCACGCAGGTGCGTCTTGTCCCGGGACTACCTATAGTTAGGTAGTTCCTTTCCTTTCTAGTATGAGGAACTTAGTACCATGCTAGGATTCGGATGTTGACGAGTATGATATAGCTATGCCGGTTACGGCTTTGAGGTTACAAGTGGGATATGATCCCTTATGGATCCCTTGGGTCTAGGTGTGACCCCTTTGTGTGATAGGATTGTGATATATATGTATGTGTGCCTTGTATAGGCTGTGTTGTCCTCCAGTTGGAGTGGACGTTTTTGAGAGTTGTTCGTAGCAAGATACTTCTGAGATCGAGGTAAGCCCATAGGACTTACTTAGCTACTATCCTTATATTGGATGTATGCTTGAGTGGTGTGTGTTATGTGCTTTATAGCATGTGTTGTTATGGTGACCGACCTATGTTATATTGACCGCCCATTGAAGTGGTTGTGACAACTTACCTTTCATCCTGTAGTGGAGTCTGGGAAGTTCTCTGTAAGCTAGTTAGTTCTGGTATACGGGAAGGGCACCTACCACTCCATATGGTATACGGGAAAGTGCGCTGATACCACTCCAGCTAGCTACTGCACGCAGAGGCGAGGGTTATATATACATACCTCGTGTCACGTATATTCATATACATTTATTATACGATTGAGTGATTCGACTTATTAAAGATAATAAACCTGGTAAATGTTTGATATCATGCTGAAGTGTTTATTATTTACGATATGTGATTGTCCTCTAGCATCTTCTTATATATGTGTATAGTTAGCTAACGGTTTTATATCGTGTTGTAGATCTTTTGCAGGTTAGGAGAACTGCAGAGTGATCCGGAAGGGTGATTTGTTGAGGGTTCCGTACACGGGGACGATATCGTGGTGGGGATATTTATGTTGTACGGGTTTATGTTTTGACTTTTGTATTCAGCAGTACTATGTATCAACTTTTGATATGTATATATTTACATATCAGTTTTATGTTTTGTTTTAATCTATTGGTGCCTTGTTGTAAGATTCAGTGAAGTTGTTGTCAGACTAGGGTAAGGATCCATTGTGAGATCCTAGCCCAGTAGCACTCCGAGTCCTACGGATTTGGGGTGTTACATTGTGTATGTATATGTATGTGTTTGGTTTTGGAATGGAGAATACGTGATTTGATCACGTGAAGAGTGGAAGAGAAGTTGGGAAGTTACGTTCTGCAGCGTCGCCGCCCATGCGCCTCAGCTTCGCCGCCCTGCAGAAACCTTGTCACCGCACCCGCGCCAGGAAGTTGCCGCCCCCGCGGCCACGGTCCCAGCACCTGCGCCGCGCCTGCGCTTGCTTGCGGCCACGGTCACCGCGTCTGCGTCCTTGTGCCGCCGCGCCTGCGGTTTGCCTTGTCCGCCGCGCCTGCGCTTGCCTGCGGCTACCATCCTTATATTGGATGTATGCATGAGTGGTGTGTGATATATGCTTGATATCATGCGTAGTGATGATTACCGACCTATGGTTTAGTGACTGCCCATTGTAGGGCCGTGACAACTTGTCCTTTCATCCCGTTGGGAGTCTGGAGGTTCTCTGCGGGCAAGCCAAATTCGTTCAGTGGGCCAGGCTTTCTCCACTCCCATAGGGTACACGGGGACGGTGACCGGATCACCGCTCCAGCTGGCAATAGCACCGAGAGGCGAGGATTATATATTCCTCGTGTCACATATATTCATATACATCTATATACGATTTGAGTGTTGGACTTTATAAAGATAATTAACCGGGTAAATGTGTGATAGCATGATGTTAATATTCTCTGACTTGTGATTGTGCTTATGTATTATCTATATATATGTGTATGGTTAGCTAACGGTTTTATACCGTGTTGTAGATCATTTGTAGTTAGGAGAGCTGCAGAGTGATCTAGAGTGGGTGATCCGCTGAGGGCTCCGTACACTAGGTCGTTATCGTGGGACGTGTGATCTTTTGTCATGTACAGTTATATATTTTGATTGTACTCAGCGGTTCCTTGTATAAACCTTTTGATTTATATATTACAGTTTTATGTTTTGGTTTTAATTTATATGTGCCTTGTTGTCAGATCCAGTGAACTTGTTGTCAGGCTAGGGTCATGATCCATTGTGAGATCCTAGCTCAATAGCGTCTCGAGTCCTACGGATTCGGGGTGTTACAGTGATGGTTCAAGTGAACGGTTTCTTAGTATGAGTTGGGAAATGATATATTGCTTGCGGTACATCAATGTTTCAATCTTGTCACCATCGGTTTCCATATACCCAAGACGTTGTCGAATCATCACATCGAACAAAGCATGGAGGGAAGCGGACTATACTCTTAGCAAAAGCCAACCACCTTGAAGAACATATAGTATAGAGAGATCTAATACTACCATAACATACAATCAAAACATGGAAATAATAAAAAATCATAAACCAACACAAGTCGGGTTCACTAGACCCTATAACAAAGGGGAATTACTCACACATACCTTAAAATAGAAAATCAAGATTTATTAATGATCGAAGAGGCAAAAAGTCGGCCGATCCGAGGCTCGTCAAACAACCTTCAGGGAGAAGGCGGTAGAATATCGAATTAGAACATGGAAAAGGAGAAATCTAACCTAATAACTAAAAAGCCTTATTTATATGGTCAGGGAAAAACCTAAAAACCCTTATCTCCTCGATCTTATCTTCTAACAAGATAAGATCAATTTTAAAAGAGAAAGATACAAAACGGACAGGATAGCAGGTCAATCCAACTAAACTAAGAAAAGGAAACAAAATAAGACATCGATTAATTAGATTGAGTGGGCCACTAGACGACCTCCTAGAAAAAAAAAAAGGGCTTGGTCCAGAATTGCTCCAAGATCTTCCTTGCAACAACGGGAGTTCGTTTTGGGGTCTAGTGCACAAGTGGGAAAGGCAAGTCGGCCGACCTAGGTGCCAAATGCGAACTTTTGCATGTCCCCCGATGTTCTTCACTTTACTCTCGGACTTTAGTCATTTCTGTCATGACCTAAACTTCTTTGACTGCAGGGAAATCCTTAGTGTCTATCAGGTCATTTTGCTATAGATGTGGTATTTGTGGTCCGAAAATGCCTAAAATACCTGCAATATATAAACGAACCGTTAGATCTCAAAATACGAATATGAAGAAAATAGACCAATAAAATATGTTATAACACCCAAAAAAAAGTATGAATAATGAGGAAACGACGCTAATATAATTGCTATTATATTTAATATACGCGTACTAAGCTAGATTTCACTAAAAGATAAATAATTACGTAAAGTATGTACACATACTAAGCTACTTTCTTGATAAATCATTTTTGACAGGAGATACTTCCTTATAATCATGCTTTTCACTTTCCCAAAAGACCGAGTTTGTTATATGTTATTTACAATAGTGTTAGGTCATTAGTGCGTGACTTACCCTTCACCTACTTCTTTTTCAAGAGGATCTTTCAAACCCATGCATTGTTTTAGACTTATCAATGCATGCGTTTCAAACCATAGTTATTGTATTCATGTTTGTTCGTATGTACATTTTTGCTTATTTACATGACGGTCGTTTCATCCGTTGAATCCTTAAGGACTCTCGATACCACATAGATAGTAGTGTTGGGTCGTTTCGTTCGTGGAATCCTTCGGCCTCTCGATTCACGACCCACTAGAGAAGACAATCTCAACTACAACCGATCGTTATCTGATAAATCGAACCATATGGACAGTTAAAAAATCCGATACAATGAGGTTGACGTCCGGGTGATGGTTGACCGGATGATGGTCCATTGTGATTTCGGTTGAAAATATTAACAACCATATCCCGACCCCCACCCGACCGACATTCACCTCACACTCTAATTAACAGCACCCACAAAAAAATTACTGCTCTCCTTTTAAATTAAACCCTAAATTATCACTCTCTTCTAAATTAAAGTAATAAAGTCAAATAAATATCTTGTAAATTGTATCTTTATTCTATTGGTTGTAGGACCTTTTGATTTTTTAAAGATCACAAGTTTGAACAATTTTTTAAGTCTAAAGAATTGATGAGAGCCGATTGTTGATCAAGTTGAAAATCATTATAAAACAATTTGATTTATGATTTACAAACTTAATTTATAAACTAACGTTCTTTTGGATTTTAAAGAGACATACAATTTTGAATTTTCATTTTACCAATTGGATAATCGAGTTATCGAATTAAGTTATATTTGATTGATTTTTTTAAAAATCGCTTAATTTTAAGAGTGTACCCATAAAATCCCCGACTCACCCAGGATTATGATTCAGGGGTAAAAGGATCCTCAAATTGGTGATAGTTCGGATTATGGTTTAAGGGTGGAAGGATCCTCAAAATTGGTAATAGTTCGGGTGAACGATTTTTTAATACGAGTTCGAACAATAAAAGTGATACAATCAATCACCCGACCAAATGTCTATCGGCGGAAAAAGAAAATTAGTATAATAGTTCGGAAAGTGAATCTGTAAGCCCAAATTTTCGGCCCATTAGTAGAAGGTTCACAGAAAACCAGATTTGGACAGCCTAAATCACTTCGCCGGCGGCGAAAATCGGGTCTCTTTCTCCCCACATTCATCCTTCCGTTTTCTTCACTGGAATTGAAGAGCAGTCTCCTCCGATTCAGGTAACAATCGGTTTAGACATTCATCTTTAGCAATTGTAGAATAGTATTCTCACATATGTATACGTTTGTTGTTTTTCGTCCTGTGTTCCAATATGGGAACGGATATGTAAAACCCACTGATGTAGGGTTTTTGGTTCCTTTTGCAACACCTGAGATGCATATTCCGCCTGTGATAACTATACACTGCTGTGTTTCCAAATTTTAGGTTTTTCAGTATGAATATCAGGCTTCGCAAGCTGTGTGAAATGTTGTGGTGTAGTTCGTTTTAATCCCTGGATTCGAGCTAACGCGTCAATTTAGGTTTTGTTCAGCTTACTCGCATTTCATTCATGAAATTTAGCTACTCAGTGTTGCTTTCTTCCTTATTTTATCTGTAGAACTGGATATGTAAGTGTTGGTAAGGTGTTCGGGGATGAACCGGAAACATTTGAAATTCAATACATGAAGATTCTGATCTTTCTTTGCATTTACTTAACAGGCATATGTATCTCAGTTGAATTGAGTATCATACATTCCTCTGAGAAGGGGACTCATCAGTGTTGCTTTCTTCCTTATTTTATCTGTAGAACCTGCGTGTTTTCAGTTTGACCATAGAGATATGTTTGTGTTGGTAAGGTGTTCGATATAATTCCTCTGAGAAGGGGATGAACCGGAAACATGAAGATTCTGATCTTTCTTTGAATTTACTTAACAGGCATATGTATATCAGTTGAATTGAGTATATCATACATTCATTTGAATTAAGCTCTATTGGAACTGAAGCATGGAAGCCAAATTCTTCCGTTTCCTAAAGATTGTGGGGGTAGGGTTTAAGGCAAGAGCCGAGTCAGAAGGACGTCTGCTTTTCCTCAAACTAGGTTATAGTCATGAAGTTGAACTGGCAGTTCCACCTGCTGTCCGCGTCTTCTGCTTCAAGCCCAACGTAATCTGCTGCACCGGGATTGACAAGCAACGGACTCATCAGTTTGCTGCTGCAGTTAGAAACTGCAAACCTCCTGAAGTTTACAAGGGCAAAGGTATAATGTACATCGATGAAGTGATAAAGAAAAAGCAAGGAAAGAAGTCTAAATGAGGACTGGTGATGGCCTTTGGCTATATTTTCTGGAATAATTTGAATGTTTTGGCTTCATTTTTGGACTCCATTGATGGGACTTGATGTTTAATTTATCTTCATTTTCACACTCTATTTTGGTGTTTATTTTGATGAGAATACAAAGATCTTATTTTCGATTGCTAATTGTTTTACCCGCCAGCTAAGTACATGGTCTTCGTTT
Source organism: Fagopyrum tataricum (assembly GCA_002319775.1). Taxonomy (NCBI): domain Eukaryota; kingdom Viridiplantae; phylum Streptophyta; class Magnoliopsida; order Caryophyllales; family Polygonaceae; genus Fagopyrum; species Fagopyrum tataricum. The sequence goes on along the minus strand of CM008286.1, from coordinate 42,463,183 downwards.
TACCGTTTACATAATGCACGCGCATTGCAGACTTGTATGAGAATCCAGATCCAGATGCAGTCTGGATTCGTAATCATATAAACAAACTGTTCAATAAGTTTTGGATAAATAACGTACATATCAATATATCATATACCAAATAAAGTTTAGAATATAAGTTGTTTTGGCAACAGGTTAATTTACCCTTAATAATTTACTCTAGTACCAAAAACGCCACAAACAAATCAAATTATTTGCAAATTTGTGGTAAACTGTAAATTTTGAACATTGTAAATAAAAATCGCCCTTGTTTTATCATGCCATTTTACACTCCATCCGTTGATATCAGCCAAAGACTTTTAAAACCCACCAAAATGTCAAAAACTGATGTATAAAAAATCTATTTTAGCTGCGTCTGACAAGACAAACCAACTCGAGAAAGACATAAAACAACAATGGGATATCTTTGACAATAATAAAAGATACGTCGACGATTTCATTGAACCAATACAAAATCCCTACCGAAGAAAATGGATTATATTGCATCCGGAAAAAGAGAAGCTGCTTAGTCTTGAATGGATAATTGTGCCTTGATGATAGCTTCACTCATTCCTTGAGAATACGGGAAGAGATGTCCAGCACCCGGTATCTCGTGGTACTGAATCCACGAGTGTTTTTGAGCTATGTAGCGTTGAGGTTCCACGGGTACAAGCCGATCATCAGATCCCTGCCACAGGTGAACACTGCCTTCACCATCTGGGAAAGGAATGGTCAGCTCTGCAGGCTCTGTAGGATCAAATTCCCAGTTTCCAAATCCAACCATTAGATCACGATGGAGGGACTCGTATTCTCCTTGTTGTCTCACTGGACCCTGATCAATTTAATCATTACAACAACGAAGATGAAAATGATCAATTAGCAATGCAATATCAATGGCTATAACAATTCTTGATCAAATGGCCATACAAGAATAAAATAATTTTTTTGGCAAAGCCCCAGTTATATTAACAAAACCCATTAGTTACAGAAGATGATTCTATGAATATATGATGCCAATTGAAGTGCACATTCTCTACTTTTACTGCCTAGAAACAGAGACCCAAGGAAGAACTTACCCGTCCAAATACGAAATCCTTTTTAGACTGCCTTTCTATCTGAATCTCCATGTCTTGCTTTGACAGGATCTCAGGACTGTGAGCAGCAGCAGCACAGGGAGGGAACCACTTCTGTGTATTCCACCAATATGTAAGCCAAGGAGCATAATGTGCCACCCGCAATGCCCATTGATCCTGCTTAAGCTGCTTCTTATAAATCTGGGAGGAAAAATTAGCAGGAAAACCACGCCACCAGTAGTTGACAACTGGAGTTAACAATGATGCACCGGCTAGCCTGTCAATATGAAAAAATTGTGAAACTATATGCATTTTAAAAGGAATTTAACTTTAGTTTCTGTAGATCCCAGCAACATACCTGTGTGGAATATACTTGAGGCAGCCCCAGACAACCTGCCCACCCATGGAAAAGCCAACAAGATAGAATCTAGGTCCTAGTTCTAACTGATCAGCAAGCTCTTCAATATCCAGAGCAATGCTCTTCACTGTCCGTTTTGGATCAGGGTCACTCTCTCCATATCCAGGTCTGTCAAAGGAGACTACATATATCCCCAGAGACTCAATAGTTTCCTAAGTGCATAAACAAAGAGGAGATAATCTCAGAATGAAATCAAGTATTGAACTTCAAATCCAAACAAGGAATATAAATTACACATACAGTAGAAACTTCAGTTGCAATGGCAGCATGATGCCTGCATGAATCAAAGCCATGAACATAGACAAATTTGTACTTGGCTTTGTCCTTTGGCACACCATGCTCTTTGTAAGCCAAATGCCTTCCATCCCTTAGCTTTATTCTCGGCACCGTTACAGGAGGCCCATCGGAAGAGCCACATATTTTGGGAGGAGGAGGGCGGGTGGCCTGGTAAGCCCAGGCTAAAAAACCAACAAGTAAAACGAGAAGAATGCTACTAAGCAAACCTGCAATTCGAGATTTGTCAAGTCAGCCCAGGTTTCTTATGACTGTACATTATCAAAGGAAGAGCAAGAAAAACCAATCATCAAGATGCTAATCCAGTGCCTAGTATATGGTAAGTCCAATCATTAACATGCTAACTAAAATCCCGATCTACATAAACTATGATCAATTTCCCCAAGTCTGATGCCAGATCACTTCTTGTAACTTTTACTTGGTTCCAATTCACCTCCTTCAATGAATATACTACATTCATGAACGACTCACCTACCCCCAATTCCCAAATGCTCAAAAACAAAATTCAAATCTAGTAGTCCCGACTAACAGTAGATTAGCTCCCATGTTCACCTTTGACTTAGGTAATCGCTTCAATTTTTGCAGAAAATAGATCATAAGCAGGATCAGACAAAAGTATACAGTTCTGGAGTCCGAAAAACTCAAATCTAGTGATATACCAGCATCAATTCGAAAATGGAAAAAGAAAACATCAAACCGACTTCGAATGAAACAAGTTTGCATAAGTCCTATACCGAATTGAATTATAAGAAATAAAATTATGAGATGAGCAATTAAAGGTTACCAGAAGAAACAGTGAATGATTTAGAACTGGATTTGCGGGTATGAGCCCTAGCTGAGGCTGCTGATATCTTCCTGTTCACTCCGGCCGCCATAGAAGAAATCCGGAAAGGCTCTCTTTCCAAATCGTTGATATTTTGGCGAGTCTGTATATGGTGAAAGAATGATGGATTGCGAAAGAGGGACTTTTTTGCGAGAAGAGTGAAGTGAAAAGCAAAGGTCATTTTTTTTTTAAATTATTTTTTTACTTGTTTATTTTCATTACAGCATAGAGCCCTATTTTCACTTCTTTTTTTTTTTAATAAATTAATAATCTTTCATATTTTATAAATAATTTAATAATAATAATATTACAAATACTATTATAAATAACTATTAGTTATAAATTTATGGTTTAAGTATTTTTTAAATTGATAATTTTAAAACAAACAACTTAATAAAAAGAATAAAATACCGAAAACTACACGTGAAATAGGTTTATTTGTACTTAACCACCCGTTAATTGCGAAGTTATAGGATACCACCCGTAATAACCCTTCCGTCTGCAAAACTAGAGCTCAGTTCCTTTTCTCGCTAATGGACCCCATTTTATTATAATATTAATATCCTTTGTTAAACCATGAACCGATAGGTTTACCTATTTAACATCGAACTGAACCTGTTCTTTTTATAAAAATATGAATCAATCCTATACTTCCCCGAACAAAAACCTTAGATAAAAAAAATTGGAACCCCAGTGGCCAAGGATGGATTTTTTCGATTTTGGCACAATAAGCCTCAGCCTCAAACAACAAAATCGAAGGCCCAATTTACACAACAACTTGTCCTGCTTATATTTCTTTCTTTTTTTTTTGCATGTGTTGTAAAATACAGTCATACATTTTTATGGATATTTGAAGAAAATGAAGACAATCGAGAAGGTCGTCGTTGTTATGTTTTGTAAATTGGCCGGCTCTTTGATTTTGTGGTTTGAGGCTTCTAGTGTTAGGATGATTCATCGAACAATCCAACCTTGGTCTATGTGTTTTTTAAAAAAATTTTTATCTTGGGTTTTTATTTGGGAAAGAATAGGTTTAGTTCGATTTTTTTAAGAAAAGGTTTGGTTAGATGTTAAATAGGTAAACTTATCGGTTCATGGTTTAACAAAAGATATTAATATTATAATCGCAAAATGTGGTCTACTAACGAGAAAAGAGACGGAGTTTTAGTTTTGCAGACGGAAGGGTTATTAAGGGTGATTTTTGATAATTTCAAATTTAACGGGGGGTTAAGTGCAAATTGACCTATTTCAAGGTGATTTTCGTTATTTTACTCTAATAAAAAAAACACCACTCAATGAACAATCGACATAAAAAAATTAATATTTCAATAACAAACAAACAAGAAAACTATCTAAAACAAACAACAAGAACGAAAAAAAGTTAATAACAAACAACTTATAAAAAAACACCTACAAATATTCAATGATTATCATCGGGATTTTCAATTTTTGTTATATAAGCTCAATTAAATCCATTTTTTGTCAAACTGAACTTTGACGCCTCAAAAAATAGCAACAACCAATACGCGTTTGGATTCATTATTCGTAACGATATATATTTGGGTCATCATTTGGCTATAGGGAAAGGAAGATGCAACGCATAATCATTACTGGAGGCGGAAGCGTATGCTTTGCATGAGGGTCTACAAAAGGCCATACTTCTTGGGGTGACGTCTATCGAGATTGAATGAGACAATTTGACGCTTATCAAGTCAATCAACCGGACTTGGAAACCTCCTTGGGAGATAGATATAATCATCTCCGACATCTCTGTCTTGATATTGAGCTTCAATCAGGTAAGTGTCATCCACATTTTTAGGGAAATCAACAAGGTTGCCGACAAGCTTGCTATGCATGGCCACTCAGTCCCAACAGATGATAATGGTATACCTGATGATGTTGTCCACCTCATCCGAAAGGATTTTGTAGGTCGGTCGGCTTCTAGAAACCGACCCTCCTACTTTCCTTACCTTGTATCAAAAAAAAATCCACTTTTTGTTGGTTATGCGTACTCGTGTCTCTTAGGGCAATCTTATTTTGAATAAATCTGGTCATTTGAATTGGAAGACAAGGACGATCGACTCATTGCAATAACTTGACCAAATTAGGATGGATCTACTATAGTTGATAGGTATCACGTTCATCTTCAACAATCTTATTATGCAAAATGATGCATGTACTTGTTAATTTTCAGATCAAATTAATTTTCCAACAAAGTACATGATGGCGTATAATAGCAAATCGAGCTTGAAACACCAAAAACTCGCTCTACCTCTCTATGGTATGACTCTTGGCATTGGGAAAATGACACAGACCTAGAGCGGGTGAGGAAAATAGCAACATTAAGGAGAAAATCATATAGAACCGCAAGTGCACGACCGTGTCAATGTAGTGTATATGATCATATATACCAAGGTCATCTCCCAAAGGACCATGCTATCTTTTCTTTGCTCTAAGAAGTCTACTAGTTAAATGCAAAGTGTGTAAAAGAAAAAAAATTAAGTATCAAGTGATCACAGAAAAACAGGATTTTCGTCAACACAAATCAAGTAACTAGGACACTTGGATCGAGTGGCATGTCAACGTCGATTGAGTGGTGAAACAGGACAATACACGTGGATCGAGTAACTAGCACCTCAAAGCACAATCACAAAATCAAGGTATTGGAAACAATTAGGGATTGAGGTTAGTTCCTCCAAACCCTTGCTAAGCCACATGAAATAGATGTTATGCCATACTAGCATATGAGAATCAGATGATCAAGTAACACATGCCACTACTAAACTTATGTAGACATGTTAGGCATGTGAGAATCAAAGCATGAGTCATCCAAACAACAAGTGTCACATGGTGTTTGCCATTCAAATATTGAAAGGCATCTATAAGTCACTACAAAGCTCTAAATCAAGACATACAAGCATCGCATGGTGTTTGTTATTTACAAGCATGAATCAACTTAGTTTAGCATGGATTAACACAAAACAAGCATGTAAGTCATCCTTTCGGCCCTAACAATATATACCCTAGCATGGATAGACATCTAAAAAATCATCACTATCAAACGAATTACTTATGAGTCTCATCTTCAATAGCCGGACATGTAAGAAACATAAAATCATGCTTGAAACTAAACAATGTGCATACGAGGAACAATCTAGATAGAAATCTGTATCCGACATTCATATTAGGATCAAACATAGATTAAACATTCAAAACGGCTAAGTCTCTCCTATATGCTTACTAACATGCATTGGTAGTCATTTATTTCCTAATGCATAACATCAATTAAAGAGGACATAGCTTGGATTTGGAGTTTTCACCCCAAACCTTAATATAGATTTACTCACTCATGACTGTAAAATGAAATATCATATTTCCATAAACTAATTGCATGAGATGAAAGTAGAGATGAAATGAGGAATGTAGGCGAAAAAAATCAAGTGATTTGGACTTACCAAACAAAAGTTATGAAGAAAACAAGATCTAAACCGGATCAAAAATATCTTATGGATGAGTTTTTCCAAGAACATCTCAAGAACAACTTAGAGATTATGTCTGTTTTGATTGAACAAGCAAACAAATAAACCAAAACAAAATAAGGAGAAACGGGCAATAACTGTTTGGTAACGTAACAAGACAATACGTAAAAGATCGTGAAGATATGATTTGACAAAGCGATCTAAGTATATATGTATCCCATCTATGATAGACTTTCATAGCAACTGCATATGTAATAAACATGAACTTCAATCAATAGTTATGTACATAACCATGTAAAGTAGCCTTGGACATATACAAACTAAAACCGTGCTTTCCAACTCGCGTAGCCCTCAATCCAGCGGTTCGACAAGTATAGGAAAACCCATAAGCATTTAGAAATTCGGAAAAGACCTAGATAAGCCTTCTCATGAGGTTCATCAATTTATAAAGGTGCAAAAACCGAAGAATTCTACGATGATTAAGAATCTTCGAAGTATTGATAAAGCGCTATTCTCAAAACCAAGTTCTTTTCAAAACATCCAGTAAAACAAAACTGTTTGACTCTTCACTTTGTTTTATCTAAAACCAATCAAGAACGCCACTTTGGTAAATGAAGGTAATTGAAAGGTAGATGTTAGCCCTTTGAAAAGAAACATAAAACATTGCTGATATTCATTTAAAATTCAAATACACAGCCGCCATCGATCTATCATAGGGTTCAACGAACCCTTAGATCGATAAAGACTTAGTTAGACATAGAGAAGATAGATAAAATGAAAGAAGAAAACTTTGCATAATATAAAGCTCAAAGCAAAAGAACAACAAAACAAGTCTGACCTTGAACTCTACTGTTGAGAACTCGAGAACCGTACAACGACCTCTTATTGAGACTAGAAAGAAAAAGAGAAGAAGAAAGAAGATAACAACAACTATGGAAGCCGAACTCGATGGGATGTTGGATGCTCTTCAATTGAATTCGATTTGATTTGGACGGATGCCTCTAACCCTAAGGCAGAGGGGTCTTTATATAGGAAATGCATGGGTCGAAACCTTAGGTCGCAAAGCCCGTCGGAAAACCTAAAAAAGATAAGGTCGTCAAACTTCATCTTCAGTGGCGGGTTATGTTAAGCATTACACCCTGTTATGGTTGTAAGGGGGCGTAATGGTGAACGTAACGACATCCAGCGTAGATATTATGAATACTCTTATGACCCCTTATCACCCGTTATGACCATCACATGTTATATAGGGTGATCATAACTCTTCTAATTCAGTATTTTCTTGGAGTCTGTAGACTATCTCGCTGAGCTATCAATCCTTCAGTCTTTGTGATCTTGTCTTGCAACATCTTGACTTAAGGAGAGAATGAGCTCTTCGAGCGTCTTTGAGTGGAAGATGTGGTAACTCCATATTGAGCCTTAGAAGCCCGAAACATGAAATAGTTGGAAGTAGATACCGAAAACATAATATGAACGGTTTTAGCGTTATAGGAATATATATCTTGCCAAAAGACTTGTAAAACGTCATGAATAACAGGGCATAAAACACCTATATTTTGATGCTATCAAAATACCCTATACTTATTTCTTACTCATCCTCGAGTGAGTGATATAAACATTAAAAACTATATGGTGTAGAAAGAGCATGCCTCACCTAAAAAAAATAGCCTTTAAAATCAACCATCATAGTAAGCAATTATCGTTTTAGAAGAACAAGAAAGGATGAATCAAAACTTTCCCAAACCTCTCAAGGATATGTGTATAACTCAACTCATTAGAGTGTGTTTAGATTTGTCGCTCAAACTCAACAAAAAGACAAAGGTCTTACCATAAGTTTGTCAAGGGGTTCTTAAACTCCTGTACATGTCAAAGAAAATATCAAAATAGATGTAAATAATGAGGTTTTTGATGTGCCCTAAGGTCATCTCCCATAGGACCATGTTAACTCAATCTTGTTCTAGGAAGCTAACTAAACAAATACAAGTGCACAAAAGAAAGGGAAAATGGATCAAGTGATCACACAAAATTCAGGGGAATTGGTCAATGTGGATCGAGTACTTGGTACTCTACAGCCGAGTAACCAATACACATCGATCGAGTGAGTGAACAGGGGAAACAACTTTGATCGAGAGACAAACAACTAAAAACTCAAACTCAAACTCAAATTCGATGATGGGAAACAATTAGGGGTTGGGGTTAATTCCTCCAAACCATTGCTAAGCCACATTGAGTTAGATTTTATGCCATTCTAGGATATGAGAACTTAAATGATCAAGTAAACACATGAATGCTATTGAACTTATGTCACATGATTAGGCATGTGATTAATCATTAGTCATCCAAACAACAAGTGTAACATGCTGTTTGCTATTCACAGTTTTAAGGCAACTATAAGTCACTACTAACTCCAAATTAAGACATACAAGCATCACATGGTGTTTTATATTTGCAAGTATGAATCAACTTAGTTTAGCATGGATTAACACACATCAAGCATGGTAACCATCCTTTTCGGCCCTAGCTACACATACTCTACCATGATAGACATCTAAAACAATCATCACTATCAATGGAATTACTTATTGGTCTCATTCATGATAGATGGTCATAAGAGAACATAGAATCATGCTTGAAACAAAGCAACATGCATACAATTGAACAATCTAGACATGAATCCATCATCCGACGTTCATATTAGAACAAGCATGAATTAAATGTTAAAAAAAGCAAAGTCTCTCCTATATGCTCACGAACTACATTGATACTCATTTATTTCCTAAGGCATAACATCAATTCAAGAGGACATAGCTTAGATTTGGAGTTTTCACTCCAAATTCCTAATAAGGAACTACTCACACATGATCGTGAAATCAAAAGGCATGGATCCAAACAAATAATGCATAGAATGAAAGTAGACAAGAAATGAGGAATATGAGCGAAAGAATCGAGTGAATCGGAGTTGTCAAACAAAAGTTCTGATAATAACAAGGTTGCAAATGGATTAAAAACTCCAATTCTTCAAGAACTTCACAAGAACAACAACAATATCCAAACAATAGGACAATGAGAGAAGAGAGAGAAGTTTGTTGTGATTTACACCCAGAATGTTTGAGATATTCATATATAAACTAGCCCGACTAATTTAAAGGTTTATAAATTGCAAACTCATCAAAATGAATCTTTCTCTAAAAAACTCACGTGCTAGCCATTACAAGCAATTTCTTCTTCGATCGAGTCAGGAACTTCACTCGATTGACATTGATCATCCACACGAACGAGTGACAAGTAATTTCTTCTTCTTCCGGTTCTTGATCTACTCGATCTAAGTGAAAATCTAAGTCGGTGAGTAGAGTTTCTTCTTCGTTCGAGTGGGTTGAAAAGCTTCTTTAGGTCATCTTCATATGTCATGCCGAGGGCTCAACTCATGTCCACGTTGATCAAGTGACATGTCTTCCTCAATCGAGTGACCTTCACTTGCACTGCAAACTTGAGTAAGATCCTTCATGGAGAGTCTAAGTTTTGTGGAATGAGTCATAGTTTCTTCCTCTATCGAGCGAGGAGTTCTTCTTCCGTCGAGTGACATCTACTCGATCCATGTGACTTGCTTCTCCAAGGTGAGTATTTGGCTCTTCTTTAATAGTCTTTAGCCTTTCTTCCTTGCATGCTCCGGGACTTTCTTCTTGCTTTCCTTCCTTGATTTCCACGTTGTTGATGAGGTTGAGAGAGCTTCCTTAGGCCTTGATAGATTTCATCTCTTTTAAGCTCTAAAGTGGACCTAAAACACCTAAACACAAGAGACAAAGAGGAGTAGGCATTCTTTGATTCATATAAGTTCTAGCTAAGATATAAATGTCCATGTAAAACTAAGAAAAACACATGAAAATAACACTAAAAAAGATAGCATGAAAACATGCTATCAGTCTTTCATAAGGTGTAACGGGGATGATGGGACAAGGTGTAGTGATCTTGGTAGGCCAAAAGAGTAGGTTAAAATAGGCTAGTGATATCTAGGGTGTCGGTTCCTTTCTTCAGAGTTGAGCCGCTTCAATCAATCACCTTTTCACCAGAATTCACAAACTCTTCATACTTGATTCATACTTCTTATAGAACATCGTACCATTTGGAAATATCTCTTTTTAAGACAAACAAGAGAAAAATTCTTCTACACAAGCTCTTTCTTGATGTGCTGCAGGATTTTCTTGCGGGAACTTTTTGTCCTCTCCAATAATCCTGAAAAAATATTTTTGGAGCTTGATGTGTACTTCAAATCGTCAAAATTGCTAACATTCTTTAAGGATCACCCCATACTTTGCCTTTTGCATTTCTTCTCACTTTTTGACCTATATATGGTTTTATGTCGGCAACTAGGGTGCGAGGCTGTATTGAGGAGCCCTAACAAAGGGAGTATACAAATATATTCATATGGGCAAGAATATGGCGATTAGAAGGGAAACACATAGTAGGTGGATAAAGAAAAACAAGATTTATCAAAGAGGGTCTCAATCCTTTTTATATCAAATAACGAGAAGATCAATTAGCAAGTAAAATTCATAAAAGAGTCAATCACAATTTCTAGAAGAGTCCTAAGTAGTTTGGCGATCACTCATGAAAAGATGGATAAGAAGAGTATATGTCCGAAGTTTAGGAAAAATCTCACCGGTTGTTGTTCAGTTTAGGCTCTTCATCATCAAAGTTTTTCCAAGAAAACTCATGTACGTTGACAATTGCAAAAGGTTAATATTTTAAAGCATCATAGGCACATAATGTTAAGCAGTTAATATCGAGTTTATAAAACCGGTTTTTATCAAGTTTTAGAGGAAAATATCTTATGAAATACATTTTAAGCAAGTTCATGCAAGGGAAAACAAGATAATAAAACGGGGTAACTAAAAAGCACATAAACAAGTAGATTAACTATTACAAGTTTGATAATCCAAGTGCAACATAAAGTAGTCAACTGAATACACAAATACCCCATACTTAAAATAAATTGTTCTCAAAGTGTCAAAAGATAGTAGCAAGAACAAGAGAAAAGGAGAATCACTCTCATCATCCACGTGGTTGGGAGAGAGGGCTCGTTCGGTGGAACCACCATCAACATGTCTCCCAGGAATACGAATGCATTGACTGAGGAAAGCATCGACCATGCGGCCCTGCTGATCGGCCAGAGTCTATATGTGGCGAGCATAGTCGACCATCTGTGTGCCATAAAATCTCATAGAAGCGCCAAAATCAGCAAGTGTGCCATCACTAGAAGAGAGGTGTTCATCTATGGTCACCATGTGACTCTCCATGGTCGTCATGCGGTCGTCAAGTGACCACATCTGACCGTCCATGGCAGACATCCTATTGTCTAAAGATGACATCGGCCATCAAGTGATGAGAGATGAGTACCAAAGCCGGAATAGATGGACGTCTTCTTAGTTTACCATACCTCTCGCGCCCGAGACTTAAAAAGGATCCAATATGTGAATTGTCTCATGAAGTATGGTGGTGGAGTAGAAGATGAGGCGCCGTCCTCGTATGTAGAGTCGGGAAAACTCCGGGAGTCGGTGCTTTGTCGACCTCAAAGGCATATGTACCAGCATGCTGAAAGAAGTGCTCATCATCTTCATCGTCCTCTCCACCGGGGCCTCCATCGCCCTCACCATCCGCAAGAGGGGGCTCATACTCATGGCAGAAAAAGATATCAACCTAGTTGTCCAGGTCATATCATGATTTATCAACCTGTTTTAGTCATGCATTTAGGTAGATTTCCACTTTCCGCATTCATGTTTTAGCCTTAGTTTGTGCCATTTATGCTTGTTTAGTTCTACTTTGCAAGAATAGATGTGTACACACACTATTTGTGGCTTTGTAGGTGATTTGACACATTTTGGAGCTAAAACGACGTATTTGAGGATCAAGCCTCGAAGTGGATGCATTGGAGCGAGCATACGTGCACGGAAAAGGGATAGGAATCAAGCTAAAGGCATGAAGGAACGACCAAGGAGCCATCTCGGCCGAGATTCACTTACCTCCGCCCGAGATGGAGGTCTCTGTTGCAATATCTCGGTCCAATCTCGAACCAAGATCCACTTATCTCGGTCGTCATCTCGGTCGACTTGACCGAGATCCCATGACGCTGAAGATCGAAGACGAAATCTCGGCCCCGACAATGACTGATCACGGCCGAGATCCAACCCGAGATTCTTCCCTGAGCGTTATATTTTATTTACGTGCTTTTTCCTTTTCAGCCCAATGTCTTATAGCTAGGTTTTGTGTATAAAATGAAGTCTTGGATTCATTCCAAGGTGTGCTGAGATTTGCCCAAAGTTAGCCCTAGAGGGGGGAGCCGTCTCCTACCCTGCTCTTCTTCTTCACCATTATTCTTCATAGTTTAGATTAAAGTTTGAGACTTTTGCATTCAGTTTTGTTGGAGATACATTTGGATCCAAGATTTTATACAATTGCGGGGTTTCATCCATTGAAGTTGAGTAGTTTATTTTCTCCCTTTTATTCCTTAGTTGTAGATTTTGATATGATTGTTATTGGCTAGAACTTTGTGGTTCCAAGGTTGACAGGGAATTGTTTTATGTCTTGGATTATGATGGATTAGATTGCGCTTAGAATTGGCTTTGAATAGCTTTGAAATCCTAATGGTTAGTTTGGACTTGAATCTAGGTTAAAACCCTCTAAACTAGCAACCTAAGTTGGAATTGAGACTTATCCGGTGATATTCCTCTTAGATACATAAGTGATTAACCATAGGTAATAAAGGTGAAACCTTTATTGGTTTGAATGTGCCTGATTCCTCTCTAAGTTAGGTAATTCCTGAGACTTACCTGGTAAAGGGTTACTTGATCCTTAGTTAGATAATATGGTTTGTAGTCAATTTCCACCCTCTTTACCTTGAGACTTACCCGGTAATAGGTAGTTAGGATTGAAACTAGATGGTCTTAAGACTTACCCGGTAATAGACCATCAGCCTAGAAACGTTCATCCCTGTTGCTTTTTTTACCATATATCCCCATGAGTCGTCCTGAGTCCTTATGCCATAAACAATGACTTTGAGCCCTTGAAATCCATTTTCTTTTCTTTAATTTGATTATTTTTTCTTTTATTCGCTTTCATAAAATTGTTTTCAATAAAGGTGACATTCGATTACGAACGCCAAAAACCTTTCCCAAAAACATTTGATTTCTCTTTCCCTTATCTTTTTCAACCTCCTTCTTTATTCTAGATCTATCCTATCCTTAATCATCGTTGCAGATTAGACCACCTAGTATTTGTGTTCGACCTTGGAATTCCTGTCCTACTTCGTACGATCCATATATTGTGGTTTCGTTGCTATTTAGGGGAATTATTACAGGTTATAAATATAAAACTATCCCTTCCTTGTTTTCTACCCTGTGAATTTCTATCAATTTTGATAGGGATTTATAGGAGGCAAAGCCAGCGAACAAGTTTTTGGCGCCGTTGCCGGGGACTGTGGTCAGTTTGATCTGCTTGCTTTGATTATTTATAGTGTAGATCTTTCTTGTTACTTTTGATCTCGTTTTCTTTTTGTCTTTTTATTCTCCAGGTACAAGATGGCCAGTGTAACACCCCGAATCCGTAGGACTCGAGGCGCTACTGGGCTAGGATCTCACAATGGATCCTGACCCTAGCCTGATAACAAGTTCACTAGATCTTACAACAAGGCACAAATAGATTAAAACCAAAACATCAAACTGTGTGTGTGTATATATATATATATATATCAAAAGGGTTACAGAAAAATCGCTGAGTACAAACCAAACATATAACTGTACATACGAAATGTCCCATATCTCACGCATAACCTAGTGTACGGAGCCCTCAGCGGATCACCCCATCTGAATCACTCTGCAACTCTCCTAACCTGCAAAGGATCTACAACACGGTATAAAACCGTTAGCTAACCATACATATATATATAGATAATACATAAGCACAAACACACTTCATAAAATCATAAACATAGAATCATGTTGTCACACATTTACCCGGTTAATTATCTTTATAACGTCCAACACTCAAACCGTATATATATGAATATAAATATATGTCACACGAGGAATATATAATCCTCGCCTCTGGGTCCAATAGCCAGCTGGAGTGGTGCCTGGAACACCTCCCCGTGTACCCTATGGGAATGGAGAGTGCCCGAACCGTTTACCAGATCTGACCTGCCTACAGAGAACCTCCCAGACTCCCAACGGGATGAAAGGGCAAGTTATCACGGCCCTACAATGGGCAATCACTAGACCACAGGTCGGTAATAATCAACATCGCATGCTATCAAGCACATATCACACACCACTCATGCATACATCCAATATAGGGATGATAGCTAAGTAAGTCCTATGGACTTACCTCAACCTCGAAGTACTCTCAACACGATCAACTCCAATCTGGAGGACAACATTGCCTAATAACAAGGCATAAAGAGATATCAAATCTCCTATCAATCAAAGGGGTCAAACCTAGACCCAAGGGATCCATAAGGATCATATCCAACTTATAAACCTCAAAACCATAACCGGTATATCTCTATATCATACTCATCATCATTCTATCCTCATACACATACCTAGCATGCTACTAACCCTCATACTAGGAAAGGAAAGGATCTACACTACTCTAGGTAGATCCGGGACAAGACGCACCTGCGTGACAAGAGGGACGCAGGGGCGAAGCAAGGCAACCACAGGCGCGGCGGCTTCCGGGCGCGGGTGCGGTGACAAGGTCCCGCAGGGGCGGCGGCTTCTAGGCGCGGGGGCGGCGATAGTGCAGAACGGGCTTCCCCGACTTTTCTTCGACTCTTCACGTGATCAATTCACGTCTTCATCATTCCATAGCCAAACATATATATATACATACACATTCCAACATCAGAACGCATCCTAACACATCTAATCCTAAGCTAAGGAAGAGGAATCAAAGAAGAAAGAAAGAAAGAAAGAAGAAACAAGGAGGAGAAGAACTCACCACTATTGTGGCCTATGCAGGGAAGTGATCCAAAACCAATACCTCAGCTGGCTCTCAAGCTCAGCAACACATCCACACATCAACATCCACCAAAGCCACACACAACTCTTTCAAACCCAAAGGAAGACAAGAACAAGATCAAGGAGAGGAAAGGAGGGAAAGAAGGACGTGAGAAAGCTGAAAATGAGGATGAACCCTTGCTCAGAAAGCCAAAGACGAAGCTTAAGGGAAAAGAAAGAGTAAAGCACGGGTCAAGAGTCAACAAAGTCGGCTGCAGCCGCAGGAAACCGCAGGGGCGGGTTCCCTGAGCCGCAAGGGCGGACACTGGACTAGCCGCAGGGGCGCCACCATCGACCCGTGGGGGCGGCTACATCCTAGCCCAGCTCTAAAGATCAAGGCTCTTATAGCCAGGAATGACGAGATTAACTCTTGGAGGTATCGTGGCAATTACATTTACAATCCTTTCGGAGAAACTCTAACGCCTCCATGACCTCAATTGCAACCTCTACAACAACCTCACGAAATTCAATTTGAAATGAAATATGAGGCATTAATGAGGAGGTTAAGCAAGTTTGAGAGCACCTTTCTTTCCAAGGTTGAGGCTCGATCGGAGGACATGTGCAATAAGGAAATTGAAGAATTCATTGTCACTCCCTTCGAAGCCGAAGTCGAGGACAAAGACCAGACGAAAGTTGAAATATCGAACCTCCTCCATACCCATCTCGGCCGAGATCGAGACAATCTAGACCGAGATTTCACAACAGAGAGTTGGATCTCGGCCCGAAATCATATCCATCTCGACTGAGGTCCCTCTACAGAAAGAAAATCTCGGCCTCATTTGTACCAATCTCAGCCGAGATTTCATCAAGTGTTGCCCGAGATTAGTTGAAAATCGTCTTGAAGCCTCCCATCCTGGTCGGGATGCGCCTGAAAGCCGAAGGGAAGTTCAGAATGAACCTCCTAAGGTTAGATTGAAGCTTCTCCCTCATCGTAAGATGTTGTCATACAAGTATGGGGTAACCCACAAGGTTGATATTCCATACCATACTCATATTCTGGGAAGAGTGGAGATCTTCCACAAGGACATGAAGAGAGTTCTCAAGAAGAAACCTTATGGGTCCTGTGAAGAGTGGTTGCAAGGAATGGATGAGCAGTCCAAGGTTTTTGATATGAGTTAAGGCAACCACGGAATTGGGCTTGGCTAGAGACCTTAAACAAGCGCTTCTCGGGAGGCAACCCGAGGTAAGAGTCTTTTTGTCTTTTGTTTATCTTTTTTCTTTTTGCTTTTGTGTTTCTGCGCGTTTTGGTGTCTTTTGTCTTTTCAGGTTTCAAGTAATAAACGGAGAAGAGATACTTAAAGGAGATTTGCACAGCCGCTGGTTCCCACCACCACTTTCACATAAGTGTGCCATATCACTGATTTTTACATTGTGAGTATTCTTTTTCACTTCTATTTATCGTTCACATTGGGGACAATGTGAGTTTTAAGTATGGGATGGGATACTTGCAATCCTTTTAGCATGTTCCTTTTCATTGTATTGCATTTAGATAGTTTGATTTTCTAGTCACATGTTTCCTTTTAGAATGCATATAAAAAAATTGTGCTTCTAGGAATGACATGACCCCTATGATGATATTGTGTAAGTGAATTAAACTTTGATATACTATTTTGAGCTCAATTTGATTTATGGCATATATGGGATTTGAATACTTTGCTCGAATTTTATGTGATTTATAAAAATTTCCTTGTCTAGTTGGGTTGAGTTAGAATAGTTGAAGCTTCATATTACATTCTTATACATTGCATAGGGATGATTTAGGCAATTCGACTTCATTCTTCTTCTATCTTTATCATGCTTATCCCCTCAAACATGAAATCCATTGTCTTCTATCCGTGAATTAGGAATGTTTAGTTTGAAGGTGTGTGGAAAACATGTTGTGTTGTGAATTGTTTGAAGAAGTCTGAATGATATAAAATGTGATGTGATGAGAAAAGCAAAGCTTTTAGAGGATTGTTGGCTATAAAAGATGAGTAACTCGGTACCATTCACATAGTCGGGTGTTTGTATCTTGCCAAAGTCTGATTAACTAAACGTCCTAACGAGTGATATGGTATGTGCATCCGGTGTGAGGTATGTGAAGGAAACTGAGTTACTCATCTTTCGGTGAGAGTACTTCTCCATAAATAAGGTTTGCTTCTCAACAAAATCCCAAGCCTCCTCTTCCTCTTTATCCATGAAAGTACCTACAGAATGTGATTGTAACTTGAATTGAGTGTCCTCATCAAGTCCCTTAAAGTAAATCTCTAGCAACTCAATCTTAGGGATCCCATGATGTGGACAATCCAACAATAAGTCCTTGAACCTCTCCCAAGACTTGAACAAGCTCTTCTATTCCTTCATGATGAAGACATTTATCCTTCCTCTAAGCTTCGTAGTCTTGGAAGGTGGGAAGAATTTGGTGAGAAATTCCGTGGTCATCTCTTCCCAAGTGCCAATCCATCCGTATGGTATTAATTGATAACAAGCTAGAGCCTTATCCCCGAGAGAAAAAGAAAAACCTCTTAGCTTGTGATTATTACCTTCCATACGAGGCGGTCTCACCTTATCCATTAGAATCTCGTAATTCATCAAGTTTAAATGAGGAGAATCCGAGTCCATCCCTCCAAATTGATTCTGGCGAATCATTTGGACTACCTACGGTCGCAACTCATGCTCATGAGTTGCGGGATCTCCAAAGTTAACTCCAGGACGGTTAATCCTTTGGGTAGGATCCATTCGTTGTCCGAGTGTTTGTCGTTGATCCACAATCGGGTCGTATCGGACAGGTTTGAGAGGAGCAGGTGTGCGTGGTGGTAGTGGAACATGTGGAGCAGGAGGTGGAACGACGCGAGGTGCGTCGTCCTGGATGTCCGGCTGCACGTAACTACGAGCTGTGGAGCGGCTCTTCCTTTGTTCTGGAGACTAATCATCTCCCTCATGTCAACTCTAAGTTGCTCCATCATGTGGTTTGTAGCATCCTCTCTCTCTCTCTCTCTCTCTCTCTCTCTCTCGTTGCATGCCTTTCGGCTTCCATCTCTTCTGCAACAGTCAACTCCGCTTCGTAATCTCTCTCTTGAGACATCTTTGAAGTTTTCAATCCTCTAAGTCTCCTTCTTAGTGTTTTCTCAAGCTCGGGAACGAAAGGAACTAGTTCTTTCGAACTTCGATTCCTTCGCATACACCGTGAAAAGTACCTAGTGTTCTGAAAATGCCAAAGACAAAACAAAAAGCGAGATCAAAAGTAAAAGAAAGACCTCTTTTGGGTAGGATCCATTCGTTTTCCGAGTGTTTATGGATGATCCACAATCGGGTCGTATCGGACATGTTTGAGAGGAGCAGGTGCGCGTGGTGGTAGTGGCACGTGTGGAGTAGGAGGTGGAACGACGCGAGGTGCGTCGTCCTGGATGTCCGGCTGCACGTAACTACGAGCTGTGGAGCGGCTCTTCCTTTGTTCTGGAGACTAATCATCTCCCTCATGTCAGCTCTAAGTTGCTCCATCATGTGGTTTGTAGCATCCTCTCTCTCTCTCTCTCTCTCTCTCTCTCTCTCGTTGCATGCCTTTCGGCTTCCAGCTCTTCTGCAACAGCCAACTCCGCTTCGTAATCTCTCTCTTGAGACATCTTTGAAGCTTTCAATCCTCTAAGTCTCCTTCTTAGTGTTTTCTCAAGCTCGGGATCAAAAGGAACTAGTTCTTTCGAACTTCGAGTCCTTCGCATACACCGTGAAAAGTACCTAGTGTTCTGAAAATGCCAAAGACAAAACAAAAAGCGAGATCAAAAGTAAAAGAAAGACCTCCTTTGGGTAGGATCCATTCGTTGTCCGAGTGTTTGTGGATGATCCACAATCGGGTCGTATCGGACAGGTTTGAGAGGAGCAGGTGCGCGTGGTGGTAGTGGCACGTGTGGAGCAGGAGGTGGAACGACGCGAGGTGCGTCGTCCTGGATGTCCGGATGCACGTAACTACGAGCTATGAAGCGGCTCTTCCTTTGTTCTGGAGACTAATCATCTCCCTCATGTCAGCTCTAAGTTGCTCCATCATGTGGTTTGTAGCATCCTCTCTCTCTCTCTCTCTCTCTCTCTCTCTCTCTCTCTCGTTGCATGCCTTTCGGCTTCCAGCTCTTCTGCAACAGCCAACTCCGCTTCGTAATATCTCTCTTGAGACATCTTTGAAGCTTTCAATCCTCTAAGTCTCCTTCTTAGTGTTTTCTCAAGCTCGGGATCAAAAGGAACTAGTTCTTTCGAACTTCGAGTCCTTCGCATACACCGTGAAAAGTACCTAGTGTTCTGAAAATGCCAAAGACAAAACAAAAAGCGAGATCAAAAGTAAAAGAAAGACCTATACTATAAGAAATCAACTAACAAAATCAACGAAATAGTCCCCGACAACAGCGCCAAAACCTTGTTCGCTGGTTTTACACACCTATAAACCCCTATAAAAATTAGATAGAAATTCACATGATAGCAAAACGACGAGTCTGATTTAAATTTATAATCTCACAATAGCTACTCTAAATTGCAGCGAATCCACAGTGTATGAATCAATCGCAATATGAGTAAGTATTCCGAGGTTGATCTAAGGGACTAATTTAGATGAAAATGAAAATGATATAAAATAGTATAAATCTGAAATAAGAAGGGAATTAGAAAAGAAAGGGAAGAAGGATCAAAAAGGTTTTGAAGAGTGTGGTGGATTCGCAATCAATTATCGGAATTGATTGAAAATCAAATAACAAACAAATAAAACAAACAAGTGAATATATATGGAAAGAATGCAGTTCCAAGGATTTAAGATCGTTATTTATACACATTGGACTCAGGATTATATGAATTCTCACGTGACATATATATAAGGTTGAAGAGCTCAGGATGAACGTTTCTTAAATCAATGTTCTTTTACAACGACGTCTCAAGAACATTAAGGTCCGTAGCCTAATACCTATTGTTTTCAAGGTAAAGAGGGAGAAATAAATAAATAAACCTTATTCTTTCAATTAAGGAATCGAATAACCCTTTACAGTTACGTCTCAGGAATTATTGCCTCAAAGGAATGAAAAATAGCACATTCAATCCAATAAATGTTAAACCTTTATTACCTAGGAACAAGTTTTCTTATGTATCTAAATAGGAATATCTCATTTACGACTCAATTCCTACTTAGGTTGAGGTGGTTTAGATTGATTCTAAACCTGCAAAAACCAAACATTTCCATAGGATTTAAAGCGATTTACACAACCTATTATAAAGAATAATCAATCCATCATAGTCCAAGGTATAAACAGATCTCTAACTACCTTGGAAACACAAAAGGTTTCTAGTCAATGATATTCATATCAAAACTTGAATTTAATTCAATAAAACAAATCATGTCATGCAATTAAAATAAGAAAAGAGAATGAAGAAAGTACCCAACTTTATTGAACCTCGAAACAAACTATCTTCAACTTCAAAATCTCAAACAAAACTCTAAACAAACTGAAACATCTGAATCTTCCTTCCTAAACTAATAATCAACAATGGCGAAAACGAACGGAGAAGAAAGGTAGGAGCAGAATTTTCCTTTCTAAAACTAACACAGAACTTAAGTTTTCTCTTCGGTGGGATCCTTTCTCATTTGTTCGGAACTCTACTTTTATAACTTAACACCCGTCGAAAGACGTGGGCTGGGCTAAAAAGTCCGAAATAAAATAAAATCCGACGCTCAGGGGAGAATCTAGGTCTGGATCTCGGCCAAGATGGGTCAACGTCGGGGCGAGATTTCAACTTCGTACTTCAGCGTCATGGGATCAGGGTCTGGTCACCCGAGATCTCCGTCGAGATGTGGACCGAGATTTTGCAATAGAAACTCCGATCTTGGGCCGAGATATGTGGATCCCGGCTGAGATGTCCTTCAACTCGGGCACTTTGTCTCGTTCGTTCCAAATTCGTCGTATTCTCCTTTCCCTTGCTCGTATGATTGCTCCTAAGCATCCACTCCGAGGCTTGATCCTCAAATGCATCCTTTTAGCTCCAAAACACGCCAAAATACCTACAAAGTCACCAAAAGTGTGTGTAGACATCTGTACTTGAAAAGTAACACTAAACAAGCATAAAAGACACAAACTAAGGCTAAAACATGCATGCAAAAAGGGAAAAACTACCTAAATGCTCTACTAAACTAGGTCGATAAATCATGTTATCAATTACCGCCAGCTATGGATGGAGTACATCCAGTGTTTCATGTATCACAATTAACACAATATCAACCGGATCCAAGACATGAACTCAAGTATGATGATATTGAGGTGGAACTTGATCAGACATTTTTTGAATATCCTATGGTTGTATTAGATAGAAAGATGAAGAAGTTAAGGACTAAAGAAATTCCATTAGTAAAGATCTAGTGGTCCCGAAGGGGGATGGAAGAAGCTACATGGAAAATAGTTAAACACATGGAGATAAATTATCCAGAGGTGTTTAACTCTTTTCTTAGTGATTCGGAAAGAGGTAAGGAGTACAACTTATTCATTTTTTTTCCACTAAGTTATGTGCTTATGTGTTAATATGATTTATATGTTTGTTTACATGAACTTGTGTTCGCTAACTTAAGAAGTGATAGACTTCCTTAGTGTAAGTGTGGTGACCCCGGTAGTGAGGTAACAACCAATGTTTGCATGAAATGTAGAGATAGACAATTCTTTTGACTGATAGATTCGGTCTTCTGACAACCTGTGTACTAAAGTTACGGGACAAAACTTTTCTTAAGGAGAGTGAGATGTAAAAGATAGGATTTTCGATTTCTAATTAATTATGATTAAGTTGGGTTAGACTTAATCATAGACAATGATTGAGTTATAACTTGCGAACGGTGTGAAATTGACGAGTACAAATTTCACATATGGTTGACTTAGATTTGACCTTGTGGAAATTTTTTTTTCTTCCGGGTAGTTATTTGTACCCTCTGCTATTATTTGGGCCATTTGGGAACTCCAAATAATAAAATTTCAGTTTAGAGATATGGTCAAAACATCGAATATGTCCTTAGGGTGAAATAATATGAAAAGACAAAACGGACAAAAGAGTCACCATTCTGATTCTTAGCGACTAAGAAATGCGGCTTAGGAATGCCCATTTTCCGCGAAAGTTGTGGAATAAATATTCCCGATAATATTCCGAATATTTGATTCCAATTCCATAATTTTTGGAGATCGAAATTTCATACCTACGTTTCAATTAAATCTTTTGGACAAACTTTATATATATATATATATATATATATATATATATATATATATATATATATATATATATATATATATATATATATATATATATATATATATATATATATATATAATGTTTACACAAGGGAGAAGGCGTTGATTGTTCTCCTTCTTACAATTCATATATAATATAATTATTTTTTTTTTGGTAGAACGGGGTAACCCCTCCGCGCATTTAGCGCTTTATTAAAACGAAAGGAACAATTAACATCGAGTCATACGAGGCAAACTAACGCCTCGAATATCCTGTAACATAATAGATCTAACACACAAAGGGGGAGTGTCCAACAAATGCACTCCTAAGGTAAGTGAGAACGCAAAATTAGCAAGTACATCCGCTGCCCTATTGCCTTCCCGTAAAACGTGACCAAGAGTGGTCTCCCAATCTCGGTTAAGTAAGCCTTGGCACCAGATGACCAGGCTAGAGAGTGGGTGAAGGGGCTCACACCACTGTCAATAAGTTGAATAACCAACTTAGAATCCACCTCCACAATAACTCGTCTATAACCTTGTCCCAAGCAAGTTCAAGGCCCTTAGCTAGCCCCCACAATTCAGCCTCCGGAGCCGAGGTCGTTCTATTATTTATGGCTAACCCAGCCAGCCATTCACCATTTCCATCCCTCAGAAGACTTGCTGCACTTGCTCTACTTTCCACGCCTTTTGATGCCCCATCGGAATTCATCTTAATCCAATCATTCGGAGGTAAGCTCCAACTAACCAACACCTCCTTCCTCATAGCATGGTTCCTCGAAATTAGACAAGTATTAAAAGCCCTGACCGTCTCATTATACTTCGACCAAACCAATTCAACCATGTTACCCGTGACATAATTGTCATTGAAGACACGTCTACTCCGCTCTTTCTACAACCACCACGTACCAGTCAAACAACACATTCCAATCAATATCCGAACCTAGGTAGACGTGCAAAACCTAAGTTCTCGAAAGCCACTCATCCCATTCAAGTTGGAAGAAGGCTCCCTGGAACTGGTACGGAACAAGTGCCTTCCACAATCGCTTCGCTCCACCACAATCCCTGAGAACATGTATTAGAGTCTCAGGCTCAAGCGGGCATAGAGAACAGTTCCCATTCTCTGATAAATGTCTACGGCATCTCTCTGAATTGGTCATTATAGCTCCTCAACACAATAACCGCCCAAAGAACTTCACCCTCTCTTGTACTTTGATCCTCCACAATGATGTGAATAGTCCACTTCTACCTACATTTCTTGTCAAACGTTTCCAGACTTTATTATACGCTGATGCAGTCGAGAAAGCCCCATTATCCTCACCAAGCCACCTGATACACTATGTCATGTTCCCGTCCGCGCTCAGGTTTTGAGCACATAGTCGGAGGAAGCAACTATTGGGGAGCCGACAACCCAAATAGTTCTAGTTCAAGCCCGTGTCATAGGACCACACATCGCACACTCTCAGCGCAAGATCATCCTGCATAAGAGGAAGAGTGCACATAGTTTGTAAAGGTTCGGGCCAGAGCCACTTATTCTTCCAGAGACGGACCATCCTCCCGTTCACCACATTCCAACCTATATTTGGTCTAATGACAACATTATAGCTCTTGCTAATCCCTCTCCAAATGAAAGAAGCTACCGGTCTACAAACGAGCGTCTCAGGCCAAGCATTATCACTCACACGGTACTTAACGCGCACCACCCGCGAACACAGATGTTCTCTACAAGAGAAGAGACGTCATGCCAACTTACTGACCATAGCTAAATTAGCTTAAGCCGCAGGCCTGATCCCCATACCCCCATCTTCCTTCGGTTGACACACTTTCTCCCAACACACAAGGTGGATTTTCCGTCCATTCTCTAAGCTTTCCCATAAGAAGCTTCTACAAATCTTGTCCAAGCTTTTTGTAACATTCCTTGGCAATAGAATAGTCTGCATATGGTATAGAGGAACTGTAGAAAGCACTGATCTTACGAGTGTACACCTTCCTGCGGGGCTCAAAGATCTCGACTTCCAACCAGTAAATCTCGAGCTGACTTTCTCAATAATCGGGTTGAAATGATTACGGCCAGCCGGGCCATGAAATAAGGGACTACCCAGATAAGTTTCCAGGTCTCTAGTAGATGGGATACCAGTGATCTCACTTAAGTGTCTCTCCATAACTCCTTGAATGTTATCAGACACAAAAATCCGGGATTTAGTAAGAGAGACCTGTAGTCCAGACGCTCCACATAATTCAACCAAAATTCGCTGAATAATATTAATTTGTCCCGCCGAAGCCTTAACAAACAGAAGAATATCGTCAGCAAAGAAAAGATGGGAGATAAGAGGACCTCCCCTCGAAATTCTAATCGGTTTTCATCTTGAATCCGCAACAACCCCCTCAATAAGATGTCCCAGCCTCTCCAGACACAAAACAAATATGTAAGGTGAGATTGGATCACCTTGATGGATACCCCTCGTCATGGGGAAAGATTTACCCCGTTCTCCATTCCATAAAACACTCATAGACCCTGAAGAAATACATTTGTCTATCCAAAGAATCCAATCTGAGGATAAGCCCATATCCCTAATCGTGTCCAGTACAAACTCCCACCTAAGTTTGTCGTAAGCCTTCTTGAGATCTAATTTAAGGATCATCCACTCCTTCCTTCCTTTCTTCCTCCTCATCGAATGCACTACTTCTTGAGCGAGAACCACATTGTCGGAAATCAAACGTCCTAGGATGAAAGAGTTTTGCATAAGGCTCATAACCTCGCCCATTATTACCTTCAGACGGTTGGTTAACACCTTCGTAATAGTTTTGTAGAACACATTGCAGAGACTGATTGGTCGGAATTGCTCAATCCGTTCCGGTTTTGTAACTTTACCAATAAGGATCAAAAATGTTTCGTTAACCTCCTTCGGCATCACCCCAGTAGAGAAAAATTGTTTCACCATAGCGACAAGAGAATGCCCTACCGAATACAATTTTTGGAAAAAAATTGGGTGGAAGCCATCCGGTCCCGGAGCTTTAAGTGCTCCCATGTTCTTGATCGCTTGAAAAATCTCATCATCATCAAACGGTTTAGAAAAATATACCTTATGTGTCTTTGAGATAGTTGGGAATCCTCCAGAGGGGATAAGAGACAAGGCAAGTAACTGATTGGGCCCATACAGGGCTTTGAAGAAATCCGAAGCATGTAACTCAAGTGCTTTAGTATCCATGATCCAATTTCCGTCAATCATCAGCGCTTCAATTCTATTCAATTACCTACGAATAATCGTGGATAAGTGAAAGACAAAGTATTTATATCTCCCATCAAGATCCATTGTTGGCGTGCCTTCTGACACCAGAGTATCTCTTCTTGTTATAAGGTCTTCTCCAACCGATCATAACATTCAGCTTCACGTTGTATCAAGTCATCAGATATCTGCACCGCTAGAGCCCTCGAAATAGTATCCAAGTCACGAACCAATGCCTCTTTCCTTTCCTGGATATTACCAAATATTGTTCTATTCCATTTAGAGAGCACACTTTGGAGATTACTTAGGGTCAGGGATAGATCAATAACACTATTCCACGACTACTCAATCAGGTTTCCGAATTCCGGGTGTGTTAGCAACGCTGCCTGAAATCTATAGCGGCGACGGTTCCCGGGCCCAGGTCTAGACCCATCAAATCTCAAGAGAAGAGGGTTATGATCAGATGAAAGGCGAGGGAGATGTTGTACCGAATCATTTTCCCACCGAAGCCTACTAGAAGTCGACATAAGGACCCGATCAAGGCACTTATACACTCTAGTAGAAACATATTTCTCCCTCTGCCAAGTAAAGGGAGTACCATGAAAGCCAATATCCCCTAGTTAGTTGTCATTGATCCACTTACCAAAGTCAACGACGCTTTCGGAAGTCGAGAGGAACCTCCCATCTTTTCATCCAGAGACCTGATAACGTTCAAGTCACCTCAAGAACCACTGGGCATGCTACAGTAGTTAATATATCCGTAAGATCATTCCATACATTCCCTCGAAAACTAGGGTTTAGACATATATATATATAACCAAAAGAAAGAACATATCCTCCCCTTTCCCAACACTAGCATGAATAAATTGTCTTTCTTTTCTAATAACTTTAATCGGGCAAGAAATAGGGTTGCAAAGTAGCCATATACCACCACTCTGTCCCTCTGATTCCACTCTTTCCACAACATCAAACCCTAGGGAGTCACATATACCAGTAGCTCTGTCACCCGCCACATGCGTCTCAAAAAGAGCAACAAAGTCGGGTTTAAATTTACGAAGCATATACCGCATCGATCTTCGAAAACTAGGCTTCATTGTTCCAAAGCAATTCCACAATAGACCTATCATAGGAAACTATGGGAATTGGCGCCATGCAACCCGTTCAGGGTTGCGAATCCGGGATTATCGAATCTTGCGAGTCGACACCCCCATTTTGCGTATCAGTCTCCATCACATCCTCGTTCCCTTTCACTGGAAGAATAGTACTCACTACTTGTTCTCGAGTATTCCCGGACGTGAAAATCAAACTGAGTTCCTTTACAACGTTCATAATTTTAACTTGTTGCACCTGGGAAACCAAAGGGGCACTAGCAGTTGCCAAAATCGGTTTCATTGGAGCTGGTGAACTAGTAGAAGCCTTATTAGAGTCAATCATACCAACTATTAGAGGAACCTTCTCCTTGCTAGATTGTCCTCTAGATCTCTTCTTGAAGTTTGACTTGGAATAATACACAGCCCCCGGTACCTCCTTGTTATGATCCACACTCTTCCCTTTCTCATTTACTTTCCCTCCGTCTTCTACACTTTTTTGTTGCACCTTCTCCGTTGTACGATTTCCCTATGTATGTTGGTTACTTACCATTCTAGCCTTGTATGGTTTAGATTTCCTGGGGACGATCATCCATGGACCATGACCATTGTTATCCCTATTCGGTAACGGTGCCTTAGGAGACGGTTCAATCCTTGTAGCCTTAGTCCTCACCCTCGGCTGCTCAATCGAAGCTACGTTCTCCAGATTCTCCTCCCTTCCCGCATTATCCCTTGGTCTTGAAAGCACGCACTTCTCTACCAGATGCCCATACCAACCACATCCAATGCAGATAGTGTGTAAATTCTCATATACGGGTTTCAACCTACACCCATTCAATAGAAGTTCCACTTTCAAAGTTCGAGTTAAGTCCACCCTGACGTAAACTCGTGCAAACCTTCCTCTTGCAATCGTCAAAGTATTCTCGTCAATTTTCAGGGGAGATCCAATCGCCTGGAGCATACTGATGTTATACATAGAAAACGGAAGTCCCGAGATTCTAACCCATACACTAGTGGACGAAATCATCGAGGTATACGGATCAAAGGACGGATCCCATTGTTGCATGAGCACATAGTGTCCGAACATTTTCCATGGTCCGCTCGTTAGGGCTTCTAGCATATCCTCTTCCCTTTCAAACCGTATGAGAAAGAACTCGTTAGGAAGGTCAATAATCGACCATCCCCCCCATCGGCTTCCAAATTAGGTGCAAGATCCTTTCAAACGTGCCATACGAGATCATACGCCCTAACAATTTGACCACAAAGGACTTTTTCCAAGGAGCATTCAAAGTCTGGAAGATTTCTGGATCTACTGTTATTACCGGAATAGAATCCTCTCCATTAGGGAAGTCGATTTTCACATTGCCAAATTCCACAAGGTCATCAGGAATAACGGGTAGTCTTTTCCATGCGTTCGCTCCAAATATCATTTGACTCTAGGAGGGGGATTTTCCTGTCACATTGGGAGGCGGTTGCAGTCCAGAGGGGTTGGAAACCTCAATTTTCGTGTCCAATGTCGGCGGTGTAATGGGATGATGACAAGTAGCAGCGGCTGAAGGATTGACGGCGTCATTAGGGTTTGACGTAACGCGAGTCACCACAGGCGTCATAATTTTTTTCTTTGTCGCACTAATATTATATTATATAAACAATTGCACAGAGAAAGAAGAGGTCGGCACTTCTTTTATTTGTTTTCACAAATATTTATATTAAGTATGTATAGATATAGGTAAATGAAGATGGCGGCTACATATCTGAACTCATCCTCAAACTTTCCATTTCATGAAGAGACCGAAGTGGATAGAAGAACGTACCGAATAATTTCAAATCATCCGTAGATCCTTTGTTTTCATTTTGATTTCGAATTCGTTTGTATCAACGAGTTTCTTATCCCGTTCTATTCGTCCTGGTACAAATCTATTTCCTGTTTGTTAACTTTTTGGTTAAGCCTCCGTTGACCGATATCGGAACGCTGCCAACCACCGAAAGCCGAGTTTAGTGTCTTGCTCTTACTCCTCGCGTCGCCAGGACTCCGCAACTTCTTTCGGATCATCAATCGGGGAAGCTATGAATTTATTCGTTTTCTGTTTTGCGGTTTGGTTTAAATTGACCTTAAGATTACAGTAATGGATTAATGAAAATTCCATTGTGTTCGAATAATTATTTTGATGATCTTAGGTCATTTGGATGTTGAGATCTGCTGACAGGTGGTTTAGAAAATGACATGCGGGCAAAACGTTATTTTGGGAAAATTTAATTAATTAAAGGATTAATTAATTAAATGAAGACTACGAGATTTATCGAAAGTTAATTAAATTTAAGGAAAGAATTTAATTAATTTTGGACGAGAAGTTTAACAAGGAATATGATATTACTTACAGGTACGATTGGAGGCAATACTCTAACTATAGGTTGATTTGGAGGGGAATTGTACTGTTGTTGTCACCATCGCCGACTAGAACTCCTACGCAACATCTTCCGCAGAACCCTCCGACTCAAGCTTGGGCTTCAATCTGGAAGCCGCTTACAGATCTGCTAACGACTTTGTCTCCGACTCCTATAATGTGTAAGCTTCATATATCGTTCGCTTCTTCCTTCCGAATTGCTTTGAGTCTTGCAAGTTTTTAAGGATTTGAGCAAGAGGTTCGTAGTTTTCGCTTCAGTGATGCTTGAATTGATTTAATGGTTTCAAAGAGCACCTTTTCGTTCAATATTTTGCCTGATTTCGCTTTGGATCATTTTTTTAATCGTGATTTGCAATTTTGCTTTGTCTAGAAATTGCTACTTATTGCACTTGCTAAGTTTCAGTTTCTAGATTTCTAGTTGGAGTTTCTCTGTGGTTGAATCTGATTGTTATGTACCCTTGCCTCACTTTCAAAATTGTTTTTCTAACTTTGAGGGATGATGATTAAAGAGCTGCAAGGTTAAAACTCGTAACAACTAACATTGCTTAATATTTTATCTAGTTTGAATGAGCAGGACTTCCGCGTCCAAGTAACATCAATTTGGAATATTAATGTCATCTTTCTCCAATAAGATATTTTGTGGTGAATTTAGCAATTTTCTTCCTCTTTTAAAGCAATGACTGCTATACATCCTATAACTTAAAGAGAATAAATATCCACAAGAAAAGACCTTGTGATACCAATTGATGCATGGTAGCAATCTTACTCCACTTAACAGTCCTGAATTTCTGGATTGATTGATCTCAGAACCCAACACACCAACTCCGTTGCATTCTTGATTGATTACTTGGCAATTAGTACGACTTGGAAAATTCTAATTCAAAGAGGTCAGATTCTAAGCGGCTTACATTGAATAAATAAGTGACCATTTTAGAAGTTTTATCCATCTAGTTAGTTAACCTAATGATTTGCATTGTGAGTTTCAGTTCTCGTCAAGGTTAAACATATATGATTAAATGTAATATTATGTGAGGGTGAACCGGTGAAGTAGGTATGACATATCCATGTCACTTTGCTTAGCTGAAGAGCACCAACATGCAAACAATTGGATTTTGGAAATTTAAATACTCTTTCATATGCTACAAATTAATAATTCTAAATCACACACACCAACAACTTTGTAATCTTCCACCTTATATCCTAAGATTTTGAGTATGTGCACATAAAGTTTCAATCTTATTTGACAAGGATCTTGTATAAGTTTAGTGAAGTAAAATTGTACTAGTGATAATTTTTTAAGTTCTCCATGATAACCTTTATGTATAAACAACAACAATTTTATGTTGTTTTTTTGTTCTAACTAAAGATTACATCATTTCCTGCTTTGCATTCAATGATACTTGTGTACGGTGAGATAAGTATGAACGGTAAAAACATTGACTAGTGAAAAATTCAAAGCAACTTCTTTTTGAGGGAACAAGGATAAAGTTGTAGCTGCTTCTGACATTTAAGTTTAGGATTTTATTTTTCTATTTTGAGGATGAGGAAATGTATTTGTAGACTCATAGTTGGTTTGGTTTATTGAATAGTTGCACTATTTGAGCAACTATATACGTTGTGCAGTTCCACATATCTTATTATGTGATGTGCAATTCTTTATAATGACATTTTATTACGTGTTGTGCAGTTCCACACATCTTCACCACAATCATACAAAGAAGTTGACATCTTTCAAGTAATCGAAGAATGTGTTGAATTCTTTCGTCCCACAATTGAATTCGAGTTAACATTGGTGCCACTTGTTAGGAAGTGAACTAGGTGTGGTATGTTCATGAAGATTATGAATTATTTGGTATATTTTGTTGGCAAGTTATCATTTTGTATAGGTATAGTTACCTAAAATGATGCGCTTTTGTGAACAACCATTTTGGTAATATGTTACTCGAAACAATACTTGATGGGTTAAGTATGCCATTGGAATTGGAAAAAAAAATTTATAGGTGTAACGTCCGGAATTTTTATTCCGGACTTAGAGCGTTTTGTAGATCTTCCCACAGGCACGAGGTGTCGAGTGCCGGGATTTATTCCTAAAATCCCGAGCCGACCCGTCGTTATTCCCTTTTTCCGCTTTCCGACCCTTCGTTCCGAGCTAAGGTGACAAGAGGTCATTTCCGACCCCTCGTTCCGAGCAAAGAGGACAAGATGTCAGTTGTCCTCTCTCCCTTTTGGCAGCCCCTTGTCCCTCCCTCTCTCTCTCCTCTCTTTTCTCTTTCACGTTACTCTCTTCCTCTCTTCCTCTCTTCTCTCTCTTTGCTCTTCTTTCTCCATGGAAGCTCTTGGTTATGGGCTGCAATAGAGGAGGATCAGATCTGGTTTGGTAAGCTTCTTCCTCTCCCTCCCCTCTCTTCTTTGCTGATCATCCCTTTCTTCTTCTCTCCTTCATCCATGGCCATCGATGAAGCTCTTGAGAAGTTTTTACTCAAATCCTTGCATGCATGTGTTCTTAGCTCGATTAGGTCGTGGAGAGGAGTCTAAGATCAGTGGTTGGTGTTTGGTGAAGACCCAGCAAGGAGAGGAGGACATTGGAGCCAAGGATCCACGATCGAAGACGAAGAAGACGAGTTTTTGCAGCGAAACCACGGGGGCGGCTCATCACGGCCGCAAGGGCGGATCCAGACAACCGCAGGTGCGGCTCATCACGGCCGCAGGGGCGGCTCCAACCTCCAGACCACCGCAGGTGCGTTTCCAGCGCCGCAGGGGGCGGCTCCAAGGTGGCAGCAAGGCGCAGGGGCGGCTCCTGGGTCCGCAGGGGCGGCGTCTGTGTTCCGCAGGGGGCGCCAGCTTGACTCCGCGACTGCGGTTTCTTCAACAGTAGGCTTCTCCTCTCCCTTCCTCTTCGTTCCTTCCTTAGTTTTGTAGTTGTATCATGTTAGTAGCATGCCTAGGATGGATCTAGAGTAGCTTGAGATGCCACTTAGTGGTTGTGAACCTAGGAGCCCTTAAGGCTCGATGTAGTGATGGTTATGAGTATGTTGAGCATGATGGACCTTCTAGGCTAGCTTGTTCCTTCTTGGCTGAGGTTTAAGATCATGTGAGGTTATAAGCTGTTGTGAATTGCTTTCATGTGCTGAGAGTGTGGTGAGTACCTTGGACCCTAGGATGCATTCCTAGCTTGAGGGTTAGGTGATCTTGCTTAGATCACTAGAGTGAAGTCTAAGACTTCTTGAGCGTGAGCATGTATTGATATGCATATCTCTTGTGAGCAAGTTGTAGGCTTCCTCCTTAAGGAAGCGAGAGTGTTGTGATTTGAGTGTGGTGACGAGGTAAGTCTCCGGACTTACTTAGCTCGTATTTTACGTATTAGCATCGATGTGTGTTGGTGGTGTGTGTGTGTGTGTGTTATTGTTTATGTTATAAACAACTAAACCGGTAAATAGAACCACCGATTTTATATTATTTTGGCCCAAGTGTATGCTAACGGGCGGTGACATCATCTACCTAGCTCTTGCGAGAGTCTAGGAGGTTCTCGGCGACTAGCCCGGGCGGGTAGACGGTCGGATGCATCAGTACCATTCCCTGCCGGTAAGTAGGGACCGAGGCGAGACCACGGTGGTTCTCGTGTCACAAACCTAAGTTGAATTAGAACGGGATACGACTTAATAATAAAAAGATAATAAACCGGACTTGTGTGTTTTGGAATGTGTATGTGTTATGTGATATATGTGTGTATGTGCCTTCACCTCTTTTCTAATGCTTCGAATATGAGCTAACGGTTTTAAACCGTTGTGTAGATGCCTTGCAGGTTAGGGACGCCGCCGAGTGAGGTGGAGGAGTGGTCAGCCGGGGTCTCCGTACATTATAGGACGGAGATGTTTTTGGGGTTATGCCCTTGTGTTTTTGAATTATGTTTTACGGTTTAGATTTCCTTATCGGAGTTATGTCGTTTTGAGGACTCGACTGAGTTTCCACTTTGTATTTTTACTTTTTAGTCTCTCGCATACATTATAAACGATTTTGAGTTTTTCCTTTATTTGTGCCTTGTTGGAAAGGTCCGGTGAAATTGTTGTCAGGCTAAGGGTCGGGACCCAATGTGAGGTCTCGCCCAAGCATCCCGAGTCCCGCGGATTTGGGGTGTTACAAAAGTGGTATCAGAGCCCTAGGTTGACAACAATGGCACTCGCAATCTTTTTAAAGGCCGAATGAGGGATAAATAGAACCCACACGGGTTCTGACTTTTTGTTTTCAAAATCATGTGCAAGAGTCGGGTTTGGGTTAGAATGTACGGGACCACCACTCATTCCGCAAACCTCGGCGACATAGATCTCTGGATTAGAAGTATGTACATATATTATTACATAGTTATATATATATATATATATATATATATATATATATATATATATATATATATATATATATATATATATATATATATATATATGTATATATATATATATGTATATATATATATATGACCTTAGGATGTTTGTGGATTTGTATGTACCTAGCTATGTATGTGGACTTAGGATGTTTTGGACTTGTATGCCTTGTATGTATATTGTGATCATGCTTACCTTTACGCTTTTAAAAGTTTTATAACACCGAGATCATAAGTAGTACCTACATACTTATACATAAGTAAATGTCATACGCTATCAGATGGCATGTACGAGAGCTACCGCTTACGTCGGACCCGCCAAGGGTAGACCCCCACTTCCCCCTACCGTCCCGAGAGGGCGGGAACGAGTAAGAAGACCACCAAACGCGAGAGGTAGAGGTCGGGGACGTATCCCCATTGCGGACCCGCCAGTTGTGGATGCACCAGCAGTTGAGGTTCCCGTAGAGGACGTCGTAGAGAGCATCGTTCCCGAGGCTAGGGATAGGACCGTTGTGAGGTCCGGGGCACAGGTGATATGCCCTCGGATGGCGAGGCCATCCGTCTATCCGGCTAAGATGATCCCGCAAGCGGCATGTCTAGCCATGGCATGAAGCTTGCCATTTTGAGCATTTTCCTTAGGTATTTCCCTTTATTAATTATGTAATAAAAGAAGGAATATTCTTGTGGAATATTCCCTTTTGATCTTATCTTTTAGGTTATCCCTTTTTCGGCTTTTCGTTATGGACTTGTTTGGCCCGTTAGCCCATAGGTAGGCAACACCCTCTATATAAGGATGTGTTGGCCTTCATTGTAATCATGTCTAATTTGAATCCAAGAATAGTGAAGGGAAATCCTCCTCTTAGTTTAGGCATCACGTACTCTTCTTCCCCCTCCTCAAATATCTATCTTGGATCTAGTCTTTGATCCAAGAACTCATACTCGAGGATCCTTTTGAAGGATCAACTGTCCCGCTCCACTTCGTGGATGATTCGATCGACCTAGATCGGATTGTCCGTACGCTTCCGCATCCCTTTCTAAAGCTTCCATCAACCAAGTTCTATCGTTTGATCTGCCTCGAACGACCAAGAAGGAGTAGTTGAATTTTATCCTCGATCTAGATCGCCCCCGTTTGTATCATTTGGTATCAGAGCTCGGGATCGAGGTCAAGTTCTTTACTTTTGTTCTTGATCGTTCATCATCATTCTTCATTGTTCTTGAATTTTCTTTGATGTTCTTGAATTTTCTTTGAATGTTCTTGAATGTTCTTTAAATGTTCTTGAATTTTCTTTGAATTTTCTTGAGTTGTTCTTCATATGTTCACCATCGTTCTTCGCCGTGCGTCATAAATCATCATGATGCATGACAATGATGATCCGTTTGGTTTGTATGGAGAAAAAGTTGTCAAAGTGGTCCCACAACGGTGTTTGAGTCCCCAAGAGAAGTATGACTTAGCCAAGGCGGAAAATGTTGCTTTGAAGCGTGAGCTAGGAATTTTGAAGGCACAACAAAATATTTGATGCCTTGACCCGAGAAAATGTTGCCTTGAAGCAAGAGTTAGAAGCTTTTAAGGCCCGAGGTCTTGCCCACAAGATGACCGTCCAACTCAAGGATCACCAAGCGGTGGCACAACCAAGGTGTGAGTTGGTTGTCACCTCTTTGTGTGACGAAGTCGAAGCCATGGGAAAATTCATTGAAGAATCTACACCGGCACCTCTACTTCAAGTTGACAATCCATTGAATGATGAGTCTTTTGAAGAGGACAAGGAAGACACCGTCATCGACAAAGTGGAAGCCGTCACCGACAATGACACTATGATCTTGATGGACAACAAAGTTGAGCCGCCCGTTCCGAGGTTTGTCTTTGTTATGTCAAATTATTTACCTCCCGATTTACCTTTGCTTCTTGTAGGCATGCCCCCAATGTGCACCGTCAATGGTCTTGACGGCATGGTAGACAAGCTCACCGGGGACATCATCCACATGTACTATAAGTTTGAGCCGCCCGATCCGGAGTTTGTCATTGTTATACCATCCGGCTTGCCACCCATCAAAGGCTTTGTGCACAACTTCAAGGAGTACCGGCGCCATCAACCGTCACTAATTCGTTACCGGTACTTGATCTCGTGCCTCAACGGCACATTTGACAAGCTCGGCGTCACCATAGTTTTGAAAGATTACAAGTCCAAGCCGCCCGACTCCGAGAATGAGAATCCAAAGTTCAAGTCAAGGGTCTTGTTCTCAATGTCTCTCCTTTCTTTTTCGACCGTGCAAACGAGGACGTTTCACAACCAAGAGGAGGAGAATGATATGCCCTCGGATGGCGAGGCCATCCGTCTATCCGGCTAAGAGGACCCCGCAAGCGGCATGTCTATATAAGGATGTGTTGACCTGTTTGGCCCGTTGGCCCATAGGTAGGCAACACCCTCTATATAAGGATGTGTTGACCTTCATTGTAATCATGTCTAATTTGAATCCAAGAATAGTGAAGGGAAATCCTCCTCTTGGTTTAGGCATCACGTACTCTTCTTCCCCCTCCTCAAATATCTATCTTGGATCTAGTCTTTGATCCAAGAACTCATACTCGAGGATCCTTTTGAAGGATCAATTGTCCCGCTCCACTTCGTGGATGATTCGTCGACCTAGATCGGATCGACCGTATGCTTCCGTATCCAATTCTAAAGCCCCATCAACCAAGTTTTATCGTTTGATCCGCCTCAAACGACCAAGAAGGAGTAGTTGAAGTTTATCCTCGATCTAGATCGCCCCCGTTTGTATCAACAGGGTTCTCCATCTACCAGGACCGGGGGAGCGTCCATTGGAGCTACCGTGTTTAGGGACTACGTACGACGAGTTGAGGAGGCATTTGGACGGGAGCACCACCTCCCGCACCACCGGTGCCTGCACCTGCACCTGCGGGATCAGCTGAGGTCTCGCAGAGGGTGACTCAAATTAGGGCTGCACCAGAGATAGTTGCACCAGCAATAGTTGCACCCGAGCCGGTTATGGAGGTTGTTAGGGCGAGAGACGAGCTGAGGTCTCCGAGACCTGATTCATGGTTGAAGGCTTTCAACCAACAGCATGTACCCTACTTTGACGGGAAAGTAGGGTTACAGGTCGAGCATTGGGTTGGGCATGTGGAGTCAGCTTTAGAGGCGATCCGTTGCCCAGAGGAGAGGCAGGTTGAGATAGTCTAGACTTTATTTCGAGAGCAGGCCCAGTATTGGTGGAGGACGGTTAGAGGAGGTGTGACCAGGATGGATCAGTTGTTGAGACTCGTTAGGGAGACCTTTTGCCCGGATTCACTAAGGAGAGACAGAATCCAGGATTTCTTGGAGGCAGGATTCGAGGACGTCCCAGTCATTGAGGCGATTAGACGATTTCGGGCGGAGTTAGCCTTACTGGGACCCGCCGCACCTCCAGCGGACCAGCATGTCTATCTCTTTTCCAGGAGACTGAGGGAGTCCACCCATGCTTACCTTGCGGGATTTCGTTGTGACTCACTAGAGGAGTACCAAGACCGAGCTTCGGCCTATGAGATAGACCGCCCTGGGTCTAGGAGGGCAGCACAGTCCGGAGGACCGGACAAGAGACAGAGGACAGTACCAGCTAGTTCAGGGGCCGGAGTAGCGGGTCAGGGACGTAGCCAGACTCCGGGACGTCCCGGTCCTCAGACGTCGAGGTAGGCATCAGACGGGGGACGCCAGTGCTACAATTGTGGAGAGTTTGGACACATGAGGAAGGCATGTAGGAAGCCGCCCGTGGCTTGTTTCACTTGTGTTCAGGTGGGTCACCGAGCCGCTTTTTTCCGTCAGGGCAAGTCACAGTCGCAGCAGGGTTCCTCGCCTGCTGGCGTAGCAGGGGGCAGTCAGAGGCAACCATAGTATCAGTCATAGGGCTTTCAGTAGAGGGGCCAGGGTCAGGTTCAGGCCCGTACTCAGGGATCAGCTCAGGGACAGGGCCGAGGTAGAGGCCTTGGTGGAGGTACCCAGGAGACCAGAGGCACACAGGTCATGGTATTTGAGTTGAGGAGTGTCGTTGATCCTCCGGCGCCGGCAGCCCTAGGTACCATTCAGATTCACGGCTTTTCGGTCCGAGTTTTATTTGATACGGGTGCTACGCACTCTTTTATATCCGATGATTGTGTAGCTAGGTTGTCCTTAGCTACGGTA
This sequence comes from Fagopyrum tataricum, assembly GCA_002319775.1. NCBI lineage: Eukaryota > Viridiplantae > Streptophyta > Magnoliopsida > Caryophyllales > Polygonaceae > Fagopyrum > Fagopyrum tataricum. The sequence goes on along the minus strand of CM008286.1, from coordinate 42,425,553 downwards.
GATGGGAGACCCTTTATTATAGGGTTACCCGATGGAGGTAGGGTTAGTGGTACCCGAGAGGTACGCGGTTGTCCCATTCGTTTGGGAAACAGAGATTGGTTAGCCGACTTCTTTGTCATGCACTTAGGCATGAAGAAGTCATCCTTGGGATGGATTGGATGGACCGCCATCGAGCCGTTTTAGACATCAGCCGGAGGACCGTGACGATTACCACAGAAGCGGGGCACGAGGTGATTTTCCGAGGTTGGGACCTCGGGAAGGCCGGTACAGTCATTAGCGCGGTCCGAGCTGCTAGACTTATCGGTCAGGGATGCGAGGCCTTTTGGTGTTATGCCATGAAGAAGGAGTCGGGACCATCCCTGGAGGAGATTCATGTGGCATGCGAGTTCGAGGACGTTCTCGGGGAGCCACCTGGGCTACCACCACAAAGGAGTGTTGATTTTGCTATTGAGTTGGAGCCCGGCACGAGGCCGATCTCCAAGGCTCCATACCGCATGGCGCCGATCAAGATGCTGGAGCTGAAGAAGTAGCTCGAGGAGTTAGCCGAGAGGGGTTTCATACGCCCGAGCGTTTCCCCTTGGGGTGCACCGGTCCTCTTCGTCAAGAAGAAGGACGGATCTTTGAGGCTATGCATTGATTATCGGGAGTTGAACAAAGTCACCATCAAGAACAAGTACCCGTTGCCGCACATTGATGATTTGTTGGACCAGTTACAGTGAGCCTCCATGTTTTCACGTATTGATTTGAGATCGGGATATCACTAGTTGAGGGTGAGAGAGGAGGACGTGCCGAAAACGGCATTCAGGACAAGATACGGCCATTACGAGTTTGTCGTGATGCCATTTGGACTCACGAATGCACCCGCCGTCTTCATGGAGTTGATGAACGGCATCTTCATCGACTTCTTGGACCAGTTTGTGGTAGTGTTTATAGACGACATCTTAGTTTACTCCCGGAGTAGGGAGGAGCATAAGGGACACCTGAGGTCGGTACTTCGAGTCCTCCAGGATAGAGAGCTTTACGCTAAGCTCTCTACGTGCGAGTTTTGGATGTCCGAGGTGGCATTCCTGGGTCATATAGTTTCCGCCGAGGGTGTCATGGTCGACCCGGCGAAGATAGAGTCTGTTTCCTCATGGCCGCCTCCTAGGACGGTCAAGGAGGTGCGCAGTTTCTTGCGCTTAGCGGGATACTACCGCCGTTTTGTTGAGGATTTCTCCGTGATTGCACGACCGCTCACTTCCTTGCTGAGGAAGTCCACCAGGTTCGTCTGGTCTGAGCCTTGTCAGCATAGCTTCGAGGAGCTGAAGAGGAGGTTGACCTCCGCTCCTATTTTAGCCCAGCCTGAAGGCATAGAGGATTTTGTAGTGTATAGTGACGCCTCCAAGCTAGGCTTGGGGTGCGTTTTGATGCAGAGAGGTAGGGTTATTGCGTACGCTTCTCGGCAGCTGAAGTTGTACGAGGAGAATTACCCTACCCATGATCTTGAGCTAGCGGCGGTGATTAATGCCCTGAAGATCTGACGACATTACTTGTACGGGGATACGTGCCAGATCTTCACAGACCATAAGAGTCTGAAGTATATATTCACTCAGCGAGAGTTGAATAACCGCCAGAGGAGATGGTTGGAGCTGATTAAGGACTTTGACTTAGAGATTTTGTACCATCCGGGGAAGGCGAACGTAGTCGCCGATGCTTTGAGTAGGAGGACACCTCGAGATGAGGCTATAGCTCGGCTTACGGTTCAGCCACAGTTGCAGAGGGATTTGATAGGTTTGGAGTTGGATATCCGGTCCCCGGATACGGATTGTTTTTTGTCCGAGTTAGAGGTATTACCTGACTTGTCCGGAGAGATCCTGCAGAAGCAGGAGAGATGTCCCATTTTGATGAGGATCCGGGACAGGATGTCCCGAGAAGAGGCACCGTAGTTTATCACAGGAGCAGACGGGCTATTGAGACGTCAGGGACGTATTTGTGTACCGTCGGTTCAGGAGTTGAGAGAGCGGATATTGCATGAGGCACATTCCACACCTTACTCGGTGCACCCAGGCACGAGTAAGATGTACCAGGATATTAGGAGATTTAATTGGTGGGGCGGGCTCAAGCCCGATGTAGCTAGATATGTGGCCCGATGCGCGACCTGCCAACAGGTCAAGATCGACCACCAGAGACACGGAGGAGAGCTTCACCCACTGCCCGTGCCGCAGTGGAAGTGGGAGGACATATCCATGGATTTCGTTACTGGTGTGAGACCGAGTAGGAGCTTCGATGCGATATGGGTAGTAGTAGATCGGTTGACGAAGACCGCGCGTTTCATCCCTATACGGGAAACGTGGCCGGTGATTCGTTTAGCCGAGGAGTTTACCCGTCAGATTGTGAGATTACATAGAGTATCGAGGACCATCATCTCGGACAGGGACGGGCGTTTTACCTCGAGGTTCTGGAAGCAGGTACACGCCGTCCTAGGTTTGAGTCTTCATTTCACCACCGCATACCATCCACAGACCGACGGCCAGTCCGAGCGGACTATTCATACATTAGAGGATATGTTACGAGCATGTGTACTAGATTGGGGTCAGGTATGGCCCGATCATCTCCCGTTGGTCGAGTTTTCATATAATAACAGTTGGCATGCGTCGATTGGGATGGCACCATATGAGGCATTGTATGGACGGAGATGCCGTACTCCCTTATGTTGGGACGAACCGGGGAGTTCTAGCGTTGTAGCTCCAGATAAGGTACAGGACGACGTGGCTAGAGTTGCTTTGATCCGAGAGAGGATGTTGGCCGCGCAGAGCCGTCAGAGGTCGTATGCGGATAGGAGGCGTAGACCTCTCGAGTTCAGGGTAGGAGCTCAGGTGTGGTTGAGGGTATCACCGACGCGGAGCGTCAGGCGATTCGGCATTATGGGGAAGTTAAGCCCCCAATATGTCGGTTCATTCGAGATCTTGGAGAGAGTCGGTGAGGTGGCATACCGGTTAGCATTGCCACCGCGGTTAGAGGGTATAAATCCGGTATTTCATGTCTCTCGGCTGAGAGAGTACATACACGACCCGAGGCACATCATCAGCCATGAGGACCTAGTGGTCGAGCCGGACCATACTTTTGCAGAGCATCCGATAGAGGTTTTAGAGCGGAGTACGAGGCGCCTTCGATCGAAGGAGATACCGATGTTGAGAGTGCAGTGATCGAGGCGAGGAGCCGATGAGGCTACATGGGAGACAGAGGATAGTATCCGGAAGAACTATCCCGAGTTTTACGCAGATTTAGCGACATCGATAGGACCGTCGGGTTAGTCCTGAGATCTTCCCTTGTTTGTTCTTTGTGTTTATGTCATGACGTGTTATGTGAGTTTGTATGAGTATATGTGCACCTTGTGAGGTCTTGATGTGATTCTATACGTAGACTTGGATTAGAGCCGATATTTGACGTTTTATGAGTTCAACGTGGTTACGAGACGTGTTTGTTCGAGAGTGCTGCGTTTAGCAAGTTTCGGGACGAAACTTTTTTTTGGGGAGTTAGTTGTAACGTCCGGAATTTTTATTCCGGACTTAGAGCGTTTTGTAGATGTTCCCGCATGCACGAGGTGTCGAGTGCCGGGATTTATTCCTAAAATCCCGAGCCGACCCGTCGTTATTCCCTTTTCCGCTTTCCGACCCTTCGTTCCGAGCTGAGGTGACAAGAGGTCATTTCCGACCCCTCGTTCCGAGCAAAGAGGACAAGATGTCAGTTGTCCTCTCTCCCTTTTGGTAGCCCCTTGTCCCTCCCTCTCTCTCTCCTCTCTTTTCTCTTTCACGTTACTCTCTTCCTCTCTTCCTCTCTTCTCTCTCTTTGCTCTTCTTTCTCCATGGAAGCTCTTGGTTATGGGCTGCAATAGAGGAGGATCAGATCTGGTTTGGTAAGCTTCTTCCTCTCCCTCCCCTCTCTTCTTTGCTGATCATCCCTTTCTTCTTCTCTCCTTCATCCATGGCCACGGATGAAGCTCTTGAGAAGTTTTTACTCAAATCCTTGCATGCATGTGTTCTTAGCTCGATTAAGTCGTGGAGAGGAGTCTAAGATCAGTGGTTGGTGTTTGGAGAAGACCCAGCAAGGAGAGGAGCACATTGGAGCCAAGGATCCACGATCGAAGACGAAGAAGACGAGTTTCTGCAACGAAACCGCGGGGGCGGCTCATCACAGCCGCAGGGGCGGATCCAGACAACCGCAGGTGTGGCTCATCACGGCCGTAGGGGCGGCTCCAGACTCCATACCACCGCAGGTGCGTCTCCAGCGCCGTAGGGGGCGGCTCTAGGGCGGCAGCAAGGCGCAGGGGCGGCTCCAGGGCAGAAGCAAGGCGCAGGGGCGGCTCCTGGGTCCGCAGGGGTGGCGTCTGTGTTCCGCAGGGGCGCCAGCTTGACTTCGCGGCTGCGGTTTCTTCAATAGTAGGCTTCTCCTCTCCCTTCCTCTTCGTTCCTTCTTTAGTTTTGTAGTTGTATCATGTTAGTAGCATGCCTAGGATGGATCTAGAGTAGCTTGAGATGCCACTTAGTGGTTGTGAACCTAGGAGCCCTTAAGGCTCGATGTAGTGATGGTTATGAGTATGTTTAGCATGATGGACCTTCTAGGCTAGCTTGTTCCTTCTTGGCGGAGGTTTAAGATCATGTGAGGTTATAAACCGTTGTGAATTGCTTTCATGTGCTGAGAGTGTGGTGAGTACCTTGGACCCTAGGATGCATTCCTAGCTTGAGGGTTAGGTGATCTTGCTTAGATCACTAGAGTGAAGTCTAAGACTTCTTGAGCGTGAGCATGTATTGATATGCATATCTCTTGTGAGCAGGTTGTGGGCTTCCTCCTTAAAGAAGCGAGAGTGTTGTGATTTGAGTGTGGTGACGAGGTAAGTCTCTGGACTTACTTAACTCGTATTTTACGTATTAGCATCGATGTGTGTTGGTGGTGTGTGTGTGTGTTATTGTTTATGTTATAAACAACTAAACCGGTAAATAGGACCACCGACTTTATATTATTTTGGCCCAAGTGTATGATAACGGGCGGTGACATCATCTGCCTAGCTCTTGCGAGAGTCTAGGAGGTTCTCGGCGACTAGCCCGGGCGGGTAGAGGGTCGGATGCATCAGTACCATTCCTTGCCGGTAAGTAGGGATCGAGGCGAGACCACGGTGGTTCTCGTGTCACAAACCTAAGTTGAATTAGAACGGCATACGACTTAATAATAAAAAGATAATAAACCGGACTTGTGTGTTTTGGAGTGTGTATGTGTTATGTGATATATGTGTGTATGTGCCTTCACCTCTTTTCTAATGCTTCGAATATGAGCTAACGGTTTTAAACCGTTGTGTAGATGTCTTGCAGATTAGGGACGCCGCCGAGTGAGGTGGAGGAGTGGACAGTTGGGGTCTCCGTACATTATAGGACGGAGATGTTTTTGGGGTTATGCCCTTGTGTTGTTGAATTATGTTGTACGGTTTAGATTTCCTTATCGGAGTTATGTTGTTTTGAGGACCCGGCTGAGTTTCCACTTTGTATTTTTACTTTCCAGTCTCTCGCATACATTATAAACGATTTTGAGTTTTGCCTTTATTTGTGCCTTGTTGGAAAGGTCCGGTGAAATTGTTGTCAGGCTAAGGGTCGGGACCCATTGTGAGGTCTCGCCCGTAGCATCCCGAGTCCCGCGGATTTGGGGTGTTACAATAGGTTTATAACCTTCGTAATCTAATCGAAAAGTTGATTGATATTGTATGTACTTGTGTTGATTCGCAAGTTATCATTTTGTATAGGAAAATATTGTATTTTACAGGTTTATCGTGATTTAAACGTTTATTATAATCAAAAACTAATAAAAACGCAGCATACCGGTTATTCTAACCGATATGCAACGTTACTATTTTATTTTTTTTAAAGGTCGCATGCCGGTTTTTCAAAAAATCAGCATGAATTTATTTTTGGATACTTGTTTATAAACCGGCGTCTCGAGGTTTTTTAACCGGTATGCGAGAAACAAACGGATACCAGTTATTAAAAATAACCGGTATGCGAGAAAACTCGCATTCGGTTTCCAAATGACCGGTATCCAGCGGGTTTACTGTGGTCTACCTTACACCGCTCAAATAACCGGCATCCGATTCGGAAAAAAGGTATAAATCAACGTGTGTGTGTGTGTACGTGTGTGTGTGTGTCTGTGTGAAAATGTTATATTAATTCAAGTGGAATTAATAATGTATGTGGCATATAGCTAACATACAAAGATGTGTGAACATATATGATATGTGTACGTGAGAACGAGCTTGTAATCATATGGTCATAACCCATATGGGGATAGGCACATAAGTGCATCTGATACACCCATGGACTTGGGTAAGAATGCCGTATTAGCATATAATGGTGAGCCTGGACTGGCAATAGCCTAGATTGGCATTATCCTAGATTGATATGAGCCTGGAATGGCGATGAGACTCTATGAGTCACGGCCAGGATTCCCTCAATACTAGGAGTGGAGGGTGTGACCGTTGAGAATAGGATATGCCTGCTATCATGGTGTACAAACATAGGGGCTTGCTCCATGGGGCGATTAGAGTGCAAATGAATTAATAAGATGGTATTATCGACCTAAAATAAGCATATAAATGAATGTTCCGGTCATAAGTGCATTACATATAGTATGACTAGGTTGATGTGTTGCATATAATATAGATATATGTGTTTAGTAGAATCTCTCGTGGAAAGAATTATGATCTTGAACTAACAGTTTATACCGACATCTTTTTAGGTAATCTTGCTCATAGGGACACCGTGAGGACGTCAGCTGCTTAAAGTGGTTCGTCGAGGCAATGATTTCACATGGGTTGGTTTGTTTTATTTTGAGTTTTCCGCTTGTTGGCGGAGGTGTACACTAGTCTATGTGCAACGTTGTCAAGTGTTGTTTTTGCAGGAACGGCGGTTGTGTTTTTATAGCTTTGAAATTGTTGTTGTCGTTTTGGGTGTGCATGTACATGTTTTTGAGTTATGAACTTTTCAATAGCAGGTTGAATGTTTTCATAATTTGGTTGTGCTTCTTGTTTCAATGTTCTACACGTGAAGTTGTTGTCAAGCTAAATGATGGGACCCATTGTGTGGTCCCTAGCCTAGTGGCGACTTGAGTTATTAAAAACCCGGGTCATTACAGTTCTCACCTACTCTTCCTTCATATGGTGTAGCTTATAGTAGTTGCGGTTATTGTAGTTCCGTCCGTTGGTCTTGTATTCTTGGGGAAGTCAATCTGCATTTGCATTTTTGGGATCCAAGGTCACTCTCTAGACTTTGTAGTTTCCTTCGAGGTGTGACCTGAATCGGTTGGTGGTGTCCCCAAATTCCTGGTACAAGGCGAGGTGGTACTCTCACGAATATCATATTCCGCAATGGCTCACTTTTTGACAACTCCTACGTAGTGTAATGATTCCGTCCTCACATATTCGAAAAGTTTATTCCTAAATATATGTGCTCTGCCTACAAGAGCCCCATTATTTTTACCCCGTTTGGGAAGGGTGGAGAGGCAATTGCCTTCACCTCAACCCGTAGCGGTTACAATCCTAGTATGCGCCATCAGTACGAGACAGACGACTATAATAACTACCTTATTATGTCTAGGTAAAGGTATAAACTAACATACTACGCTGTCGAAGTCTGCGGAGAGGAGTGGTGGTTTCCGTACTGACTACATATCCCGGCTATGCATGAATTTATCTTTTGAAATTCATTTTGAAACCCATATCCTTTTCAGATTCTATTTATTAGGGCTGGGCACAAATCCCGCAAATTCCGGGCTCGTCCCGATCCCGGTGGTTTTTCATCTAAAAAATTTAAATCCCGTCCCGTCCCACCAAATATTGCGGGACGGGATATGGGTCTTACCTTCCTCGTCCCGCAAGGCCCGTCCCCTCCCGCATATATTAAAATTTAAATATAAATTAAATATATAAATCTAAGGAGTAGTGATCATTATGTAATTTTGTTATTATAAATTAACAATTGTCTAAATTCATTTACAAAGGGCAAAGGAAAATTGAACTCAATTGCAACATTATTTAAAGAGTAGTGATAATTATGTAATTTTGTTCTTATATTGTATTTTAGATGTTTAGACTTGAAAAGTTAATTATGTTTTGTAAACCTTGTTGCGACATTCTATTTTTGATGTCTTTCGTCTTAAGGATATCAATGAATATTTGTTTTCGTAAATCGTTAATTTTAAAACGAAAAGGCAGGAAAAAAAATTATATAAATAATGCGGGATAAGGCCCGTCCCATCCCGTCCCGTCCCGGTCCCAACCGGGATAGGGCCCAATGGTTTTTAGTAAAAAAAATCAAGGCCCGTCCCGGTCCCGTCCCATATATAATGGCCGGGATGGGACGTGGGATGACCTTAATCCGTCCCGTCCCGTCCCATGCCCAGCCATACTATTTATACTCGGCCTTTTTAGAAGATTACGAGTGTCATAGTTGTCAACCTAAAGCTTTGATATCATGTCGTAACACCCCGAATTCTGAGAACTCGGAGCGTCACTAACTAGGACGTCATAGTGAGTCCCGGTCTTAGTTTGACATCAATAAGACTCGGACCATACAACTAGGCACAAATATTTTAAAGGCAAAACTCTTATAAACATAAAAAGGTTTGAAAACAGTACCAACTCTAGTCAAGTGCAACAACCATACTTAATGAAATAAAATTAAACGTAGTATGTTAAACATAATGCTGAAATAAATACTCCTACTGCCTTCCTTGTACGAAAACCTGGCTAACCACTCCACTCCCGATTTATCGGCAAAGTCCTAACATTCAAAATCTATCAACACGGTATAAACCGCTAGCTACAGTTCTAATGGTAAGGATACGAAGGCACATACACAAGTAATGAAAAAGTAAACATCTTTGCATGCACAAACAAAGTCCCGGTTATTATCTTTTCATTTGGTGAAATTGGTCATCCTATTTGTATTCAACTTTTCATGGTAGCACGAGGATCCTCCAACCCCACCCCCATCCCCGTAAACTAGCAGGATTGGTTTCAATGCATATCCCCCGTATACGCTGATTGACTGGTCACGGAGAACCTTCTTGTTGCCATTTGCCCGGACAGTGATGTTACTGCCCGTTATAATACACTTGGACCTCTCTTTAGAAATATAAAAAAGCAGTGATCTAGTTGATTCATTTAACTAGCATACAATTGACACACTACCCTAGTACACACCCAACATTATTACGGTACCCAAGTGAGTCCGATGAACTCACCTTATCCGTACTGGTCTCCAAAGTTATTCTTGATCTGCCATACAGTGATCTTGAGTTCCTGAATAAGATGTATCAACATCTTAGTATTTCCGTTTCACTTCCTCGTTATCTAAAGAGTAAGATATCTCTCATCTTTAACTCTTCTTAACGTTAACTCCAACAATCGCATATCATCTCATCATCTAGTACAAATTCGACTCTCATTCCTATTGTTATTTAATTTTCACAATTCCCAAAAGATTGAGTCATCCAACTAGTCATTCCGCTTTCGCAAAATCTCATCATTTCATCTATCTCTAATATTCCGTTCTAACTTCATATGGTTCCAATCCGATTCAAAACTCTAAATCAAGTATCCAATAAATTTATCTCGAATTCCTCATGATCTAGTTCGATCAATCTCTACTAATTCCACAATATTATTCCACATCTAATTATCCCAACTAATAGATAAAATAAATTCCGGAAATAATAATAATAATAATTAATAAATTCATGGATTAACTAACGGAAATTAGATCGGATTTCAATTCTAACCGAATGCACCAGAACTTGTCGGCTACGAGAACACTATGTACACAAGGTGGCACCAGGCGGCGTGGCAGGAGGGAGCTGAAGACCTGGTTTCGAAACTTGCTGGGAGCGCCAAGCGTGGACAAAGGGAAGCAACACGTCGGGGTTTATTTTTTCAGATATACGGATTGATTTCCGCATTAATAAAATAAATAAATAATTTTATGATTTTTTGTTGTTGTACTAGTTAGTCATGGTGATGACGATGCTTTTTAGTAACCCATTCTTCCCATCTTGATTTTAAATATATACACTAACCTAATAAAATTATCCACAACCTCGAATAGAGAAAGTTGACTCTAATACAAAAGTATAATAATAATAATAATAGTTCATTATCAACTTACTCTTAAGTCTTGGCTAAACATAATTATCCATTGGCTAGATTAAAAAGTTTGACAGACGATGTCACTCATAAAAATACTATTCATACTTGATCTATTTTGCTCTGATGGCGTCCTCATCTGTTTGAGTCGTATGTTATGACAGGCCTAGGTTATGGCTGGCCTAGGTTATGGCGAGATAGAGAGTAAGAGAGCAGACTTTCAAGACGTTAATAGTGTTTTCTTTTATTTGAACTAGGGGTAGGACCCTTTTTAGTGCATGGTACTATGGTAGGGTTGGGCAAAAAATCCAAATCTGAAAAAATTCATTAATCAATGGTCTCATCTGATCTATCCGAAAAGATTTTTCTGGGTCATCGAATACATATAAATCAGTATTTTAAGAAGAAAAAAAATTAATTAAAATAAATATTTTTTTTTCAAAAATTATATATATATATATATAGATGATTTTTTTAAAAAAATATATAACTAAAATAAAAATAATTAAATTTCGGTCTTCCAGTCTTTTCTAGTCCGGGACCGGAATTTCCAAAAACCCTGTACGGCGACCGCACTGGATCGAAAAAAAATCAATCCGATTCAGTTTTGCACAGCCCTAGGTGTGAGGGTTGAGGCCCAGCGAAACAATATATTCTTACCAATTTAGAAATGGTTTGATTGCAACCCACGAAGGATAACATACTTGTGCGAGTTCGAGGGCCTTAAACCATGTTTCATCTCCGTTCGGCAACACCGTCAAGTGTTTCTTTTTCCAATTTAGGTGTTTTGCTTGAAGTAGTTGCTTCAACAGATTTTTGGTTTTGCACAAGAAGGAGGCTATTCTATACGGTTGGTTTGGGTGAAAGATCCAAATTGTTCAACTTTTATTGTGTTCCTTGTATAACTAATCGTCCGCTCGTCTTTCAAAATTAGCAAACTATCTTATATATATTATAGGAGTAGCACTTTTTTCACGTGTCACGCAGAAAAATACTCACCGTCACGTGTTATTTTAGCATTTAACCACATCCCACTAAAATATTAATTAAGTTTATTCATTACAAAATTATTTAACGAAATATTAAAATCAAATCTTAATTAAATTCATCTCTTCCAATCACCTTTTTTGTTACCTCAAATATGTATAACAGATTAGAATCACATCCATAATAAATTTTAGCAATACAAAAGAAAAGAAAAGAATTAATTAAATCCAATTTAATTGTAACAATTAAATGTTACGGTTTTCATCCCTTCCAATCACCTTTTTTGTTACATGAGATTGTGTTATTTCTTAAATTAATTTATATATAACAATTAATTTAACACCATATGCTACCAATGTACTATTTCTATTAATATATGAATCAATATAATAAGGGGGAGAAAAATCAAAATATGAATTATTATACGGTTAGATATTTTATTAATGTATTATATAATATTATAGGCAAAGTGTAAAAATATTTATTGCTTATTATCTACTATATCTAATGACAAAAAAATAGTTTATATATAATCCCTTAAAGAAATATAATAACAAATAATATATTGTCAAAGTCCGATACAGACGGACCGGGTAGAGCGTGGGTCGTGTGCAACCGAGCGCACATAGACGTTAGGCTCAAGCCCAACACATAAACCCGATGAGGTTCCATCCTAAAACCAATTGACAATAGGAGGAGTAGCTCACCGACCTTATATACTAGGTTGGGTAGTCCCAATCTTTCGATGTGGGAACTAATTATCTCCAACACGCCCCCGCAAGTGCAACTAGAGGATATAGACCGAGTCGCACTTGCCCACAGGTTAGGATCGCGAGCCACATAGAGGCTAACCGCTCTGATACCATGTCAAAGTCCGATACAGACGGACCAGGTAGAGTGGGGGTCGTGTGCATACGAGCACACATGCGCGTTAGGCCCAAGCCCAGCACATAAACTCAATGAGGTTCCATCCTAAAACCAATTGGCTATAGGAGGAGTAGCCCACCGACCTTATATACTAGGTTGGGTAGTCCCAATCTTTCGATGTGGGACAAATTACCATGTCAAAGTCCGATACAGATGGACCGGGTAGAGCGGGGGTCGTGTGCAACCGAGCGCACATGCACGTTAGGCCCAAGTCCAACACATAAACCCGATGAGGTTCCATCCTAAAACCAATTGGCTATAGGAGGAGTAGCCCACCGACCTTATATACTAGGCTGGGTAGTCCCAATCTTTCGATGTGGGACAGATTATCTCCAACACGCCCCCGCAAGTACAACTAGAGGATATAGACCGAGTTGCACTTGTCCACAGGTTAGGATCGCGAGCCACATAGAGACTAACCGCTATGATACCATGTCAAAATCCGATACAGACGGACCGGGTAGAGCGGGGGTCGTGTGCATCCGAGCGCACATGCGCGTTAGGCCCAAGCCCAGCACATAAACCCGATGAGGTTTCATCCTAAAATCAATTGGCAATAGAAGGAGTAGCCCACCGACCTTATATACTAGGTTGGGTAGTCCCAATCTTTCGATGTGGGACAAATTATCTTCAACACGCCCCCGCAAGTGCAACTAGAGGATACAGACCGAGTTGCACTTGACCACAGATTAGGATCACGAGCCACAAAGAGGCTAACCGCTCTGATACCATGTCAAAATCCGATACAGACGGACCGGGTAGAGCGGGGGTCGTGTGCATCCGAGCGCACATGCGCGTTAGGCCCAAGCCCAACACATTAATCCGATGAGGTTCCATCCTAAAACGAATTGGCTATAGGAGAAGTAGTTCACCGACCTTATATACTAGGCTGGGTAGTCCCAATCTTTTGATGTGGGACAAATTATCTCCAACATATTTTTATTAAAATCCTGTGCAAGGGTAATACACTAGTTTATATAATTCATGTATTTCATTTTTAATTTTGCAATAAAAAAATTTATATATATATATTGTTTTTTAGGAATTTTAGGGAAGTGATTAACGTGAATCTCGATCTCCCTTGCAATGGAGACTGGGTGATTTTTCTTACTCTTCTACTCACGGGCTCTCTTTATATTTGCTTCAACTCCACCTCATAGTACGTTTCATCACATTTGATGTCCTATAATTTTTTATTTTTTATTGTAGGTATGGTTATCTCTAATTTTTAGTAATTGATTTATTTCCCTTTATCTTTTGTAGAATTATTAGTTTGATACAAGTAATTTCACTAACATCAAGACCGGAGCAAGATATGAATAAATCAAAACCAGTATATATATATATATATATATATATATATATATATATATATATATATATATATATATATATATATATATATATATATATATATATATATATATATATATATATATATATATATATAGTGCAAGGGAAGGTTTTATGTTCGACTCGTTTTGTTGCATTCATTGTTGAAATTTGTTACTTGCGTAAGTCAATAGAATGGTGATACGATGTACATAGATTCAAGTGTGTGAGAAGATACGGTACGTGATGTAAATTCAAATTTGTACGAGTGAATATATATGATACCGATCATGTTGGTACTTTTATAATATAAAATTGATCCTATTTCATATTTCAAGTAATTATAGTATATTATAATGGTGTAAGATAATATTTTATGGCGTTTTGCATGTCATGAAATAAAGATTTTAATGATAATTTTATTGTGAAATCGATATTGTACAACGTCAATTATCTTTAATTTAAAAAAATATGTCGGAATATGATATCAAGTTAGATGACATTGAAGAACGGTCTTAAAAACCAATTAAATATACTTCATGGCGAATTCCAATATCTTTATTTTTTGGTAATAAGAAGTTTTTTTACAACACTAAAGATGTTAAGTGATTTTACCCACAAAAAAAAAAGATGTTAAGTGATGCTCACGTTTTGTTGGAGAAGTTAATGATGGATGTTAAGTTTATCGTGTCGATAAATATTTGCACACCCCGTTTAATAACATACACAATTCACCCTTTTTAATGTTAAAATAACCCGTATTTATTATGGGTAATAATTACAATTTTAGTTGTTGCAAAATCACCATTTTCTTGTAGTGAAAGATTAGCAAGATTAAGATAAATATTAAATATTAATATGTCCGTGTAAGCCGCATAACTTTTGATATTTCTTACCTCAATACGAAACAATATATAAACATGGGGTCATGTAACAAATTGTAAAAAGACTTTAAAAATATAAAATACAACTTATACACATCTACCAAATATATACTACAATGCCATGTGTGTGATTTGAAACTAAAAAAAAGGTGGTCGACAGAGATGAATGGCCAACTGATACCAATTCATATGGCTTTGTTTTTCTATTCAATAAAAAAGTAAAGGTAATCATATGCCACAAGTATGGAGAAAAAGTAAGGCTATAGTATTAAAGCATATATATATATATATATATATATATATATATATATATATATATATATATATATATATATATATATATATATATATATATATATATATATATACTTTATAGATAGATGTCTATCTAACGACCGTAGAGTTTATTAGATACGAGTTTTTGGCCTTGGGATTGTTATATTTTGATTGTTTGAAGAAGTAAATTTAAATAAATCTAACCAAAGTAAACATGCATGATTATAGAAGCCCCGATTGACATCTCTAACCGTGTCACATGTCGTTAGACGTTTATATTTTAATATTAGTGTTTAATTAACTAGGAAGAAATTAGTATAGTTTTAGATGCGTAGCAAGTGTAACTACAGATAAATAAAGTGGATAGTTTTATGCATATGTGATGCGGGTATAGATAGGTTTAATTTTACTCTTAGGGTAGGAAAGTGTTACTAGGGTTAGATAGATATGATCGAGAATGCAGGAGCGTTGTCGTTAACGTATAATGGAATATGTTATGTGATGCGTCCGATTCGAAAAGCTATAAATAAGAGAAATTGATGGATGCAAAAACACCATTCTCTCATGCAAAATAACATAACATCTGCAAGACAAAAAATTAGAATGGCGATGTCAAGGAGAAGTAGCAATGCCAGCATTTGTATTCTTGTCCTTGTTGCGGCGGCCTTTGTCTCCACCCATGCCGCCATTGAAGAAAAACTCTTCAACGTTTTAGACTTTGGTGCTAAACCAGGAGATATAATAGATAATTCAGAGGTAATATATACTCTACATACTCGATCTAATTAATTAACAATCTAGAGTTGCATGTTAATTGAAACTAATTTGCATGCATGCAGGCTTTCACTAGAGCTTGGGTTGACGCCTGCAACCACCCAGGGAAGGCGACCCTGATCGTCCCAACCGGAGATTTCATGTTGTCGGCGGCCACGTTTGCGGGTCCGTGCCAAGGCGCCGCACCCATAGCCGTTGAGATTTCGGGTACCCTAAAGGCATCGACCAACCTATCATTGTACCCCAAAGAGTCGTGGCTCCTCTTCCAGGACATCTCTGGCTTGGTCATCTCCGGCGACGGCACCGTCGATGGTCAAGGCAACGGCACTTGGCATACGGACAAGTGCGACGACACTGGCGGCAAATGTAGCATCTTACCGGCGGTATGTACAGTTGATTAATTGCATTTTCTAATAAACCCTACACACAATTAATGTGATTATTTTGTAACAGTCGCTAGTACTAAATAAATGCACGGACGTGCAAGTCCGAAGCATCAACTCGCTAAACCCTAAGGGCTTCCACTTGTCAGTGACGGAATGTATAAACGTTTGTTGTGATCTTTCAACGAGTTACTTCAGAGATGGAGAGAGAAGAAGACAAGACGTTTTGTGATTTTACTGCACAAACCTTGCAGCTAGGGTTTTCAATATACTTTGGTGGATAATGAATACAACCCTAAACCTATCTATTTATAACCATAAATAGATAGAATCCTCTATAAATAGATAGAGTCCTATAAATAATGGAATCCTACAAATAGATAGAATTCCTTATATATAGATAAGATTCTATAAATAGATAGAATCCTCCGCGGGGAGCTCTGCCCCCGCACCCCCTGTCGCCCCGGGCCCATTAATCCACAAGCCCAAAATATGGATTAATGGGCCCGGGGCGACAGGGGGTGCGGGGGCGGAGCTCCCCGCGGAGGATTCTATCTATTTATAGAATTCTATCTATTTATAGGCCCAAAATATGTTTCTCCTGGCTCATTGTATTAGTACCTAGATTTATTGTCTTATTACAACAACGTTCAGCTGGAGGATCTCCACATCCTAGCACCCGAGGAAAGCCCAAACACCGATGGAATCTACATAAGTAAGTCCGTGCAAGTAAGCGTCGCCCGATCAATCATTCAAACGGGGGACGACTGCATCGGAATGATCCAAGGCAACACCAATATTAGCATCAGCGAGGTCACCTGCGGGCCCGGCCATGGCATTAGTGTGGGAAGTATGCGTAAATATGAGAACGAAAAGGATGTGGTGGGGATCACGGTGGTGAACTGCACGCTTAAGGCTACTGAAAATGGCATCAGGATAAAAACATATCCCAACAACGGAAAAGCCGCCACCAAGGCCACTGGGTTTTTATTCAAGGTTATCTTCATGGACCGTGTCAAGAACCCGATTATCATCACCCAGGATTATTGCGGTTCCGGTAGCCATTGTTTTGGCGACAAGGTATACACCTATTCAAAACGATGTAATTAATTGTAATTGATTGTGATCCTAATTGTAATTGATTCATGGATTGCAGCCTTCTAACATCGAGATAAGTGACGTTGAATTCAGCAACATTACGGGGACGTCGCAAACGGAGCCGGCAGTAACATTATCGTGCAGTTCAGAGGTGCCTTGTAGAAACGTAACTTTCGATAACATCAATTTGGTTGGAGTTGACGGCGCACCTTCCACTGCTACTTGTATTCACGCCAGTGTAAACTTGCAGGGACTCCAGATTCCTCCAATTTATTGCTAATAAGATTGCCCTAAATTATATAAATTACTAGTTGCGTGTGATCTTCAATAATATGATTGCCAATTTGATGTAAGGTGTATGTCTTCTGTTGTTGTTTTTTATCGCTACCGATTATAAATATAAAGTGATTATGTATCTTTTAAATTACTCTGTGTCCGATCCAATTGCTACTTTCTTGAAATTTAAATCCTAATTGATATTTATGAAAAGGAAAAAAAAAAAAGGAAGAAGCTCTTCATCTGCATCAAAGATATTTAAAAAACAGAAAAACATTTTATATTCTCATCCTCTCAATGGTCTCGAGTAATCTTATCTCTCGGGTTCGTCATGTTTAAAAGGGATCAAGACGAATCTCGTTTTACCTGAATTTTAAAAAAATAATCAAATTATTTCAACTTTATGCAAATTCATCTCTTTCGATCGGCATATTTCTTCCTATTAAATTGTTAAAGAGCAAATCTTTTGTTTAATTTACATCTTATTTAAATAAAATCAACTCTTAAGAGTGTATGTATCCTTTTGCACGTACAATTCAAACATTGGATGACCATGAGGGATACATCTCCGTTTTTCCACGTAAACCATATATTTCTTTGTGTTTGTTGGCTTGAGCACATTTTCTCTCACAGGCTCACATTTGTAATTAGATGAAAGTAGTGGCTTTCAACCTTCACATTAAGTTTATATTTGGTTCCAAAGATTGTCTTCAATTCGAGCAATACATCAAACTAAGGTTTGTAAATATACATTTTCACTATTATACTTTTAATCATATTTCAACGAAGCGCCAATAATTTCTGGTACGTTCATAGTCGATTCAAAAATTAGTTTTGATTGAAAAAATCAAATACGATGTTGGTTCATAGGAGCGTTTGCTCTTTGGCTTTTAAATTCTTACAGCTCTGTTGGTAGATGAAGATTCTTTATTCATGAGAGCCTCTTCGTAGCCTAGACTGTTGGGCTAATTTTCTGTTTATAATAATTTATTGAAATTTGAGAGACCCATCATTTTGGAATTTTTTTTTTTTTTAATTGACAAAGAGAGTCACTTTTTTAATAAAAAAAATTGATAAAGAAAGTCGCAGTCTAAGACGACGACTTTCAAATTTAATTTTTTTTTTTCCTAGAACTAAGTTAACTCGCGATTTGACTCTCTAACTGAGCCAACTCAGCGAGTTAACTCAACCTTCCCCAACCAAAACCCTAGCCGTGAAGAAGCCCTGCCATACGGACCAAAACCCTAGCCGTGAAGAAGCCCTGCCGTGAAAACAGGAGCCCTCGTCTTCAGCGCTTCTCCCTTTCTCTGTTTCTCTGTTTCTCAGCCGCGAAGCCCGCGAAAGTCGTTTCTCCCTTTCTCCAAAACCACCTGTGTTACCGGAATCGAGAGGTCGCCAGAAACCTTTGTCGTCAGTCAGCTTCTGCGCGAAAGTCGCCAACCTCTCAGGAATTTCCCCCGCTCACGGCTCACCGGCTACCGCTGTTCGTCTGCCCGTCGCTCGTCTAAAAAAGTCGCTCGTCTGCCGTTTCCCGACTCCGCCTCCGGTGTTCCCGACTCCGCTGTTACCGATCAAGTTTTCTCAGTTTTAAAAAAAAAATTTAAAAATAAACTCATCATTTAAAAAAAAAAATGAAAAAAAGAAAGTCAGCCGTATTATACGGCTTGTTAATTATAAAAAAAAGTCGCCCCTTAATCGGACTCAGAATTAGTTTTTTTTCCGTACATAAATAATTTTCTTTTTATTATTATTTAAAAAAAAAATCCTCATTTTGAATAAGCTTCAACAAATGAAAAGCTTCAAAACTTAGATAAGAAAACAAGATTAGTGAACGGTGAGTAATGTAGTTTAATCTATTAAAATATCCGCATTGATCATTGTATATGTCGGTTGCATTTAATGAGCATGTTAACCGACATATGCTAACTATATATACGTGTAAGTGGGTTAATATAAGAGTGAGTTTTGATCCCATGGCTTATACACTAATGTAGAGGTTGTGCGAGTGTGAGTGCTATATAAATATTCGGTGTAAGTCGGGAACGCGCGGATTTTCTATAAAAACAACCTTTCTACCTTTAGGCCTGCTAGTATCATAGAGCTTAGCGACCTAAAGAAGGCTAAAAGAGTTGGCAATGGGGGCTGAGGTACGGTGGGAGAGTGAAGAGTCCGGATTTTTTCCCAAGTTCGTATCCCGGAGGTTGAGGAACTTCTTCCAATAGTGGATGTCCTAAGATCTCCACCTTGAATTCCAAATTGATTCAGAGTGGAGGAGGTTATCTTTAGCCAAAGGGTCCACATTGACGGGCGATCAAAATGAAAGGTAAAAAATTTCTCGTGCCATACATGCTTGGCTCCAAGAGAGGAGCTCCTTAAAATCGAGTCCTCCTTTCGAGTGAGGAGAGCAAAGTATATCCCAAGCAAGAAGGCATCTGTTAAGTAAAAATATTACAAGAAAATAAAAATGCGTAACACATTTTATTTGAAAAAAATTTATAAAGGTTCGACCCTTATTCGTCGTATACTCACGATTCTAAAATAATACCGATTACAAATCCGGATGACCTCTTGAATATTTTTGAGGATTTGGGCTGCACCCGACGGGTTGCCTACGTACCTTCCCTAGGAAGGATCAAGCCTTACGTAGTTCAAATTATATTTTTTCGGACTTTGATTTATATGCATCATAGATCGGAACCAAGCCAAACTTTTAGGACGGGTTGTCCATTCACCAAGTATGACTTATATTTCTCAACTTTTTACGCATCACCGGAATCACTCGGATCCACCTTCTATGAAGGGTTTTTCAAATTACCCGCCTATCATTTGCGTATGAGAAATCTAAGTTTAGTACATCTCTTTTTTTGGGGGGGGTATAACTGAACTCGACGAGTTTCCTACGTATCCGTTTCGACGGAATCAAGTCAAACGTAGTTCTAAGACCTTTCTTTGGGTATCAACTTGAAATTTTCGATTGAACTCAACGGCCATGAGATTGAGTTTCCTACGTACCCTTTCATAGGGATCAAATCATACGTAGTTCTTTTTATGTCTTTAGAAAATCATTTACTTGGTATCCGCGATTGAACTCGACGATTTGCTTAGTCAAGTTTCCTACGTACCCTTTTGTAGGGATCAAATTCAACGTAGTTCTTTAACCTTAGAAACTCGTTAACTTGGTATTTGCGATTGAACTTGACAATATATTTAGTCAAGTTTCCTACGTACCCTTTTGTAGGGATCAAATCCGATGTAGTTCTTTCTCGATCTTAAATATATAACTTTAACATCATGAGTTTAATGTAGGCTTTAGTATTTGTTTCCCTTTTCAATTCGCTTTACTAAGGTGGAATAGTCATGCTCAACTTCTTTGGTTCATGTTTTATGAAATATTAGAGTACATGGGATGAATATGAAGGCTCCGTATATGCAAGAAGCGAGCACTTTGTATTTTTGTTTGTTGCATATTTCCCACATCAATTTGAATTTTCCTCCACAATTGTTTACCATAACCCACACATAAGTTACATGATTTCGCCTAGCTTTGCTTAATCAAACACATGCCCACCTCATTACTTCCTCTTCTTTCAGCCGAGCAATTCCCATGAATATTTAAAACAAGGAACTCAAACTCTACTTTTATAGATTGCTTTGACTTTTTGTTTCGAACATTTTTTTTATGACAGCTTCCATTTCTACTTTTCATAAGCAAACATGTGCCCACATAATTACTTATTACTATGCACATTCTTCTTTCTCCTTCGTGTTTGAATCAACAAACCTCGAGTTTATCTAGATCGATTTGTATGCGTTGCTTCGTGCCATATATTCCTCTCTACTTTGCATCCGACAAGTTTGCTTCTCCCTTGAGTTATTATCCACTCTAACAACAAGAACATATCATTTCGATCAAGAACCATGCTTGAAAAAGAACACAAAAAATCACAGTACACTTCTTTTTTTTCTTTCTCTTTTACTTTTCTTGCTCTTCCATTATGTTATTGACTCTCTCTTTTTTACCTCCCATAGCTTTTTTTTTAACTTGAAAAATTCAAGAATTATCCCTTCTTGACTTTTGATGGTTTGTTCCGCCGTCTTTTCTCGTGCGATCATCAATAAGCAACTTGAGCTTTCACTACTGCCGCTGAAAAGTTGGCGAGGTTGAATCGGTCATTCTTAATTTCACCTAACACTATAGGTACTTTTACATAACTTTGGATCATCCGGCTATAGTTTTGCTTGGGAATCTCTTGCATCATTTGGATATGACGTGTCCGTAATTTCGAGCTCGGCTCTTAACAAAATCAAACGGGTTGAAGATTGGGTTGCTTGAATGGAGTTATAGAAACTTAATTCTTCAATAACTTAATTTCTTTCTTGCTTGTTGTCTTTGTCCTCCTTCCTCGTGCTCTTTCAATTATCTCGATTGTGTGTGTTTTTTTTTTTTTTTGTTTTGCTCTTCACCATTAACTCCAAAGTTGCTCTCGATCGAAAACCCACGGACCGGTTGACATGAGTAGATAAACACTTGATAGTCTTCCTCCTGCAAAATTTAGTAAAGTACAAAGCCAACTCCCACAACCTCGATCTAACTATGCACGAACCTTTGAAGAACACAAGATCAGCGTATACTTCATTTCTTCTTTTTCTTTTTTACTTTCTCAACTTTCGATGGTGTATATTTCCGTACTTTCTCTTGCGAGCCTCAACACGGTGCCGACCAAATCTCATAGTTATAACCAGCAAATAACTCTCTTTTGTAGACAAATGACAAGATTGAATTGTGCATCATGGACTTCACCCGGAATTGTTGACACTTTTGCATATATTAGAATCCTTCGGCCATAGTTCCGCTACCGCTCTTTTGCGTCACACAGCTTGATGTGTCTTCTCCACGTTTGAATCAAAAAAAAAAAAAAAAGTAGAGCTCACTTATACATTCTTTGCTTCCTTCGATCGAGAACCCATGGAGTTTGACACCGAGTATGACCTGCATCAGCCGTGCAGAGTCTGATTTAACCCAAACTCAAAGAAACTATATGTGCGTTGTGAGCCGAATATCCGTGTATCCTTGAACCGAACTCCGCAACAGTTTCTTTTCGTGCCCCATAGCTCTACTTCAGATCTTATACTTTTGATGTAGAGCCTTTACGCACTCAAGAACCATTCCGACTTTAATCAGAAAAGGGAAAGGAAAAAAAAAAAAAAAAACAAGACTTCTATACGAAGATTATACCTTAACTAAATCTTAGAGGTTGAAGACTAGATTTATACTTTTGATGTAATTAGCCCACACTTAATCCATAGTTTCCAAATCGTTCGTCTTTCATTATGGCTCTATAGGTTGTCTTCCATGTCTTTTTGACCTTTTAATCCTAAGGATGAGTAGGATAATTTGTGTTTTAATTTAGCCAATTTAGGGGCTAAAATCAAGGACAATTAAAAGGGAAATAATTTAATTTAGATAATTTATAGGGCTAGTTAGTTAGTTGAGACTTGAGATGTACTACACATCACGTTACTTAACTTAGACCTTCCCTATTATTTTTTTAATTTTTTTTGTGAGGTTATGAAAAAGCTTAAAGAGAAAAAAAAATTTTGTTTTTCTTTAGAGCCGGATAAAAAAATTAAAAAGAAGAAAGAGGTAACAACGTATGTATAGTCGTTAAGATCCCTCGTAAGCAACTCTATCTTTTGACGGGTCAATGGTTTTTTTTTTTAAGCTAGGGTTCCGTTGCACATGATTTAAGCCCTTATTTGGTTTAAACAATCGAGTACCCTACGCGGTTTGATGATATACCATTTATATAAATCATAAGTATTTATATAAACGTGTCCCTTAACAGCACCGGTTCGAGGAAATAGAATTTGCCTAGAGAAAAGAGCAAAGTATAGATTTTATGCGGTTGATGGTAACGATGGGAAAAAAGTTACATTACAGCAGAAGTTTTGAATACCGTAGAGAACTGACCAAATTAGCTCCACCCTTACAACATATGAAAGCTTCTTGTTGGATCACTTGTTGATGTTCAACATGAGTTTCTCGAGGAGAGACGTGAAATCCCTATCTCTAAGGCTCTTAGAGTTGATCAGGGCACCCAACTACATCATCGGGAGAACCTCCTCCGGGAAGCCAATGATGTTACTAAGGTGAGCTTTCACCTAGTTAGGAACTCTAGAGAAGAAAATGGATGTGCGAATGAATCAAACACAAAGCCTTCTTTTTTTAAAAAAAGATAAAAGAAACACAAGCACTTGTCTTTAATTTGAAAATGCATGGCCTATAAAAGAAAACGTAAACCCTTGTCGTCTTTAATTCAATCTAATTTAACTAAAAGAAATAACTAAGGAACACTTTTATATGTCTAAAACCTTTTCCTAAAAGATACAAGAAAATACAAATGTATTTAAAATAATTGCAAAATTCCAAAAAAAAAAACCTTTAATTATCTAGACCTCTGAATATATATCTTATAATCTTATATATATATATATATATATATATATATATATATATATATATATATATATATATATATATAATCTATATATGAAAAGGGAGGGTTGGCTTAATGAATAGTCAACTTCCCATCCTACCCTATTAAATAACTCCAAATTGCCATTCTACCATATTCATATTTTCTAAATTACCCTGAACTTCAACTCGCTGTTTTCCGATGCTCCAATTCTCTATGGCCCTTGTTCTATATAACTGTATTTGGCTTCATCTTCAACGCGTCTCGCCTCTTCCGTCAAGGCAATTGTCTCATCCGCGCCTTCAAGTCTCCCCTGATTTGCTCACAAAGGTGTTGGATGCGTGAATTTGGGAGAAATCTTAACAATTGTCTTTGACGTCGACGATGAATATATCCAGTCTTAATGGAAGCAAGCAAATGTTGATAATAGTTTGCTCGTTTTGACAGCAACAAGTTCAGATTCTACCGGCATCTCCAAATGGTAATGTCTTACGTTTGTTGTATTTATAAGTGTCTATTAGTTTTGTTGGCCTTTAGCCCACTTGTAATCCTCTCAATGAACTTCAACTAATTGCTTTTGATGGTTAACGAGTTTGTATTCGAGATTTAAGATTGGCAAAATTGTAGCTTCAAAGTTCTAGAAATGTACGATTGGACATATGAATTCTAACACACTTATGGCGTTCGATGAAATGCCAAAGGCAAAATTATATTGGCTTGACTAAATTACAGCTTATCACTTGAGTCCCTTGATTCCATGTCTCTTATGGTTGCCTTGTCCATGTCTTCTCCTATGAGCTTTCACTCTTCTACCTTGGATTCAATCACATTACTTCAATTCAAACTTTGCATCATGTTTTGCTTTAATTGGGTTGATTGTGTGTGAATTGGTCTCTGTATGTGTTAATGCATGTTTCGGATTGATGAGATCAATGGCATTTTAGATTTACCATGAAGATATTTAGCATTGAAGTTTGTATCTACTATCCGATTAATTGAGTGGTTCATTTCTTTTCACAATTTGGCATGGTTTGCAGTTTTTAATTTGGCTTATTGCCTACTATGTGGTGATTATTAGTTACAATTAATTTTAGTCCTTTATTTTTTAGCTACTAAGCTCAATGATCGTTAAATTTCAATAGTTAAATTTTATATTTATCAACTCTGTAAAGTTTTGGCCCCAATTACATAATTATTGTTTATCTTTGTCATTGTTAGATCATTTTCTACTCATGTTTGACCACCAAACCTGTTGTTTGAACAAACCTTTGTTGTCACTGTTAAATTTGACCATTTATCCTCACTAGGTGGCATCCGCGTGCAACAACGGGGATACGATAGTTGCACAGATGTGTTAATGAGTATTTTGGAAAACAATTAACAAGCAAATTAATGAAAAAAAGAGAAGAAAACTATGTTCAAAGGCAAGTTCAGATTCGGATTTGAGCAATGAACAAGAATTTGATATTTACAGTAGAAAGATGACTTAGAAGAAGATAAATTGATGAAAAGAGAGATCCACAAGATATCCATTAGGTTTACTTTGATGAAAGCACAAGATTCTATTAATAAACTTGGGCCCAGCTCCAAGATCAAATTGAATCACCATAAACAACAGACAAAAGCCCTATCCTAATTCAAGCAAAATGCAACCTACACTGTAAAAATTACCACATGGTCCACATTCCAAAATACCAAAACAGAAAAACCAGTGAAAAAAAATCAGTAAAAAACCTATTTGAACGCTTATGCTTTGCATTTGCAGCATCTCTATCTTGAAACCCCATAGCTGAAAACCAAAACCTTCAAATCAAAGCTCTTGATTTGGGAAAAATGGCAAAGAACAAAAAAAACCCAGAAACCAAATGGTGAGAAAACTCAGACCCACATAGGATATTCAGTCTGTCTTGTATGAAAGAAATCTCAGTACCCAGATGAGAGACATTAAGAAAATATGATTCCTTTCTATGAGATGAGCGATAAACAAACTAATAATAAGATGATAACAAACTATGAGATCATAAGCTAATATACAACTAAAAAAGTAAAAAGCTCAAAGAGAAACCAAATGTTCAAGTAATATTTCCTAGGACCATATTACATTTAGTTGTCTCCTAGATGATTTAGAATTATTCTTATATAGACATAACACATGCAGATAAAATAATGATGGTAAGATGCAGATGGGTGTTAAGAGGTTGCAATTTTCTGGAATTGGTGTGACATCACTCAAGGAGAAATGCAATACTTGATGAGCATGAGTTTTACACAAAAAAAATGTATTCAATTAATGGAAATGAAAAAAGAACGGAGAAACTTATCACATTTACGACCTCTAACACCAAGTCTGATATGTTTAAAGCAAAGCAAACAATAAATAATACAGATTAAGAAGATGATAGCATGTTCTTGCTTTTCATTTCCGATGCTTTACCCCATCTTTCTCAAATCCATAGAAAGATTTAAGTGTTTGTGATCGAGCACCACCTTGGACTTAACTTTGGTTCACACTCAGGGAGAAAGAAACAAAAAGCAACCAAATTTCAGGAAATGCTACCAGTGGGTACTCACTCTTTTTTTTCTTCGCTATGGTCCCAACTACATGTCTGCTCTTCATCTTCAAAGTTACCTAGAGAGAGAAGGAACAATAAAACAAAGGTTAGATAAGTTTAATCAACTAATCAGTGCCTATATGAACACGAGCTTTTAGAAGCTTTTGGAATCATCTTATGACAAAATTCCCAGTTGCACCACTACTGTTCACCTTTACCGATTCAAGTACAAAAGAAAGAAAAGATTCAAGATAAGTTTAAGGGACCAGTCTCAGTAATTACCTGGTTCATTCCATTGATATAAACAGAGACAATCTTCAATTGAAGTGGCTAATGATTCAAATAAGTAGAAAGTGATTTAGACATTTTATCGAGCACCTAAGTGCACAACTAAACTAAACCAAACATACATGATAAACCACACAAAATTAATCAATAAAAAGTCTATTGAATCGACCATTGGAGAGAAGCCTGCAAATCGTTCAAGGAAGATCATATATGTGCACGTATACATTTCTAGAAGAATTCAGAAAGTGAGAAGAAAATACCTTTATTGATTTGTAGAGACTGGGAGAAGGGAGGTTGGGACACTGTCGTTAAAGAAGAAAATGAAGGATAGAAGAAGTGGAGGTTGGGAGTGACTGTGCGAGAAAGAGAGGTTGTCCAGTTGAGTGCTCATCGGAGAAGGGTTGGATTGGTTGTAGATAAGCACCGAATGAAGAGCTGCAAAGGGAATGACTTTTGTATGAAATTTGTGTCCATTGGTTATTGACAGAGAGATGAAGATAAAACTGCAAACTAACAAGTAGCCCCTAACAGGTTTGAAAATATAAATCTAACATAGCTAGCATGAAAGGTAACACACTTACACATTGGACAATTGACATCTCATTAGATGCTTGGATAATCATCAATCTTAAGATAAGGTAACTAAATATAGTATCAGATTGACATTCATTAACAATGAAAATCTAATCATAATTTTTTGTTCAAGCTATCATGCATTACTAATAATACAAAACATCAACCACTATAGGAAAAAGATTATAAATCAATTCAATGCAATTGACAGATTACTAAACATGTTTTCAAAGTGGTGCTAACATAAGTACACAAATATTCCTATAGAGCAAGATGAAAGTATTCAGTATAGATAAACTGATGTATGAATAATAACAAAAAGCTTACCCAATACTTTGTAGTCCATTTCCAAGAAAAACCAGATCTTTTTTTTATCAAAAAAGAGATCAATGCTTGCTTGTTTCCTGAGAATGAAAAAGTCAGAAAATGAAACACCAAAAGAAGGGGGGAAATAACAATGGGATATCCAGTCTTGGGTGTCGGATTACTCAACAAACGCATATTAACCCTGTGCATATCCGTCGCAATTTTTGATTTCAAGTGTTGCTAAATATTTTTACAGTATTTATTCACCTTTACCATTAAATAACTCTAATGCCCAAAGCCCAAAGCCCAATAAAATAAAGGACTTTACTTTGATTTCACATTGAAACCTATGTGTAAATCTCCTCATGAATCCGGTAATTCAAGACCATTTCAGATACCATCCTCTGGTGGAGAGGAAGCTCTTGCTTTGAACTATCTCGATCTCACATCAGTAGCGGAGGCGGTGCAAGTGACTCAACTTCATATACACCTGCGAATTGGTATTAATATCAATTGATATCAAGGACAAAAATCAACAAGAAACTGAACAACTTTCTAATTGGGACCAATGCGTCTAAATTTCAATCAATAAAGAAGATAGAGCAATAGAAGCACTACTATTGTTGAAATGATTTATGCTTTGAAACAACAGATTAACCTAACTACAGAATAGAGGACATATCACATTAGGCATTGGACTCTCTATACAAATGGACTCAAGTGGTTGACGTTTTCAACATGGTTATTAATTCTTGTGCAAATATTTTCGTCATTTCATAAATACGATGATGCTCACTAAGGAAATGTCTCCATGAGCTTAATGCGACTTTGTATGTTCATTGTCTAGCATCCACAAATTATTGCATGGAATTTGTTCTTGATCCTTGTCTCGTCAAACATGTTCAATTTCAAGTTCTACTCTCCATATGTTCACTGCTTACGGACCCAAACCATGATGACCCGTTGGTTCCAGAGATTGCTTACATGTACAAGACAGTCAGGGCCAAGTACGAGGCCACGGCTAGAAGATGGACTCAGAAATACTCAATGGGCTAGCCATATATTGCTCTTTGAGCATTTGGCTAAGGCTTAATTCATGCATTCACTGTCATTCAGCAATTCCAAAACAAACTTTAAACTAAAACCTTAAGTAGCAATGCTGGAGAAATTCAAAACCCTAACCTAAGGGAGAAGAAGCATAGCAGTGACCGGTTTTAACCTTCCGGGCTTTCCTGCAATTCCAAGATAATTTAAATTATTACCAAATTAATTGAGAAGGCTCTATAACCAAAATCTGATTAATTTCAATATAATTGAGGGTTCCATAGCTTTGGTGGCAGGTTGAAACCTATGACCTTACTGTACAGTTTAATCCCTAATACTATATTCAAGTCAGTACACCGAAACCAATCAAGCTCTTCACTAATTCCAATGGAAGCTTATAACTTGTTAGATTCAATAGTTTAATTTGAAAACAAATAATTGAAATTTATGGACGAGCAATAAAGTAAAAAACAAAACGAAAGTTATAACCTAGATAATAAGAAAACATACCTAGAATTCTGAAGGTTAGGGTTGGACGAATTCGAGAGGGTACTCCACCTGGAGAAGGTGGCCGGCCGGGTAGTATCTCTCCATGTTTGTCATTGATGTAATTAGGCTTTGAAGACGATTAAGAAGAAGGCCAAAGACTACTCTTCCGGTCGTTCGTCCCCCTCGCCTGATCGAATAGGTTATGGAGAATGAGCTAGAAAAAGGATGAGAAATCAAATTTTATCAGGAAACTGTAGATGTGAACATAGAAAGAGAAAATGAGTAATCAAACCTAAAGAATGAAATAGAGAAAAAAAAGAAAGAAATGAAACCTCTACAAAAATGACAAGATGGAGCAAGAAGACAAAACGTTCACGGTGGAGCATTGGAGAAGAAGGGCTTTTGGTTGAGGAAAACTATTGGTTTCCATAAACCCTAATCGATAATTGGAGTCAGTCAATTTGGTTGATGATTTAGGGAAAAAAGCTCTGACTTTCATTGAACAACAGTTATCTACGCGAGAAGCCGAAAATTTTCGCGAATCTAAGAGGATAGAAGAGAACAAAATTCTCTGGGAACGATAAAATGTCAGGTTCCACGAGGGAAGCAAATTGGGGGTTTGGATAATTGGATCTGAAGATGAAACAAAAAGAAGTCGATGACGAATAGATCAACGGATCGATGGCCGATCAAGAGATGAATATGAAGAATTGAAGATGGAAGATTTTCAAGGAAATTGCTCGAGATTCCGAGAAGGAAGAGAACAAAACAAAACAAAGAGGAGAGATAGACAAACGGAGACCCACAACCGTCGGAAAGGGTAAGATGGAAGAAGATGATGTTGCTGTTGAGTTCTTAAACCAGAAAGGGAGGAGATGAGAGCTAGCGACTCTAAAGGAGAGACGAGATAGAACGATAAAGGACCATGGATGGAAGAATCGAATCCAACGGAGAGACAACAAAGAAGGGCAGAGGAGGGGCAAAAGCGTAAAATTACTGTAGATAAGATGGCACTATTCATAAGCGTATTCCTCCATTTATGGGTTGTGAGATTTCACAGACACGACTTTATAAGGCAAGTTCCGGGGAACTACAAGTGACCAACCTTCAACGTGTTCCGTAAATAGATATCAAGTTTGAGCAAGATGATGGTTATCTTATTTATATAAGACATACAATTTTCATAGTTAATTCAATCATGCAATCCTTGACTCCAAAATTCTATTGTCAGACGAGATTAACATCTATTTATATATACTTATATTAAAGGAGCCGTCACTAAGTTAAAGTGGCGGCCTCAGAATTTTTAAAAGATTAAAAAAAAATTCTAAATAATTAATTAATTCAAAAAAATCATTTTTACTAAATTAAAATTTTAAATATAATTAACGGTTTATATTTGAACGTAAAATCCTAAAAATCTTAAAATAATGATTTATCAGATCTGAACTTAAAATACTAAAAATCTTAAAATAACGATTTATTAGATCCTCTTTCAAACATATGAACGTAAAATGCAAAACTAAAAACTTGAAATAATCAATGGCCCCCTTTTTTTCTCGAATTTTCTAAATCAAGCATAGCATATCTAATTAACGTTTTTTTTTATTTGCTTATCATCAAACATATCTACTAATAACGATTTTGTTTTTTTTTTTCCACCGATTTTGGTTTATCAACCATATTTACTTTTGACGAATTTTATCTTATTTTATTTTTTTCCTCCGATTTTTGTATATATTGTGTGGATAACCACAAAAAAAATAAACTTCTCTCATAAGTCATAATCTAACTAAAAGATTCGGATAAATCTTTCCGATCAAACAATACGTACGTAACAATAGTAAAACTCGTATAAATACCAAGTCATTCTAATTGATTTTTCGAAGTTGGCGTCGTGACTCTGCTATTCTTTTTTCTTCTTTTAAATTTTTATTTGAATTTCTTTTTACATATATAGTAACAAGAAGATATCGAGAACTTCAACAACGAGTGATGCCATCTTCATCCACTCAAATGGTTAAGTTGCTCTTCATCTTCTTTCTTTCATCCATTCAAATGGTTAAGTTGTGTTGTCGTAACTCTCTTCACTTCACTATTGTCATGTGTCTTCTAACATCATATGAATGGAGATTGATCTTGGATGTTGCGAACCAGTTGTTCCTCATGTCAAACTAAAGACAACCCAAAACCAAACAGAAGATTCACACAAACCGTCGTCCATGCCCAGGAGGCTGTCGCACCTTCTCCTTCTCAGGAGACCGGAGAAGGCTTCTCCTTCGCCGTCTTCGACGGCGTCGTTGTTTGCTCTCTGTTGGTTTCCTCTTCTCTCTCCTTAGACACTAAACGCACCGTTAATTAAAAAATATGTGAGGAAGATTTTACATGAATTATTTTAGGTTAGTCTTAATTAGAGGTTTGCTTTTTTTCTTGAAAAGAATGGGTTAAATGGGAGAGTAGACACTTTTTGTAGAAATGAACACGAAGTAGGCTCATTTTCATTTTAATGGACAAATTAGGCCCCTCTTATTTATCTTTAAATATTAATTAAAAGGGCAAATGAGAATATGAAATTACTCAAGACCAAAGGCCCAAGTGTTTTAATGAATGGCAAAAGGCTCAAGTGTTTTAATGAAGGCCCAAATGCCCAAGTGTTTTAATGAAGACACAAGTGTTTTAATAAAGTTCGAAACCCAATAACTATAAGATTTATATTGTATATTGGGCCCGAGTCTAGGCTTGTGTATCAGGCCCGAGTCTTGGCTTGTGTATCGGGCCCGAGTCTAGGCTTGTGTATCGGGCCCGAGTCTAGGCTTGTGTATCGGGCCCGATTCTAGGCTTGTGTATCGGGCCCGATTCTAGGCTTGTGTATCAGGCCCGGGCGCAGGCTTGTGTATCGGGCCCGGGCGCAGGCTTGTGTACCGGGCCCTAACGCAGGCTTGTGTATCGGGCCCTGATGCAGGCTTGTGTATTGGGCCCGAGCGTAGGCTTGTGTATTGGGCCCTGGCGCGGGCTTGTGTATTGGGCTCTGGCGCGGGCTTATGTACTGGGCCCTGGCGCAGGCTTGTGTACTGGGCCCTGGCGCAGGCTTGTGCAATGGATCTGGACGCGGACTTTTATTAAAACATTTGGGCCTTTATTAAAACAGTTGAGTCTTTGAGCCTTTATTAAAACACTTGTGTCTTCATTAAAGGCTCAAAGACTCAACTGTTTTAATAAAGGCCCAAATGTTTTAATAAAAGTCCGCGTCCAGATCCATTGCACAAGCCTGCGCCAGGGCCCAGTACACAAGCCTGCGCCAGGGCCCAGTACATAAGCCCGCGCCAGAGCCCAATACACAAGCCCGCGCCAGGGCCCAATACACAAGCCTACGCTCGGGCCCAATACACAAGCCTGCATCAGGGCCCGATACACAAGCCTGCGTTAGGGCCCGGTACACAAGCCTGCGCCCGGGCCCGATACACAAGCCTGCGCCCGGGCCTGATACACAAGCCTAGAATCGGGCCCGATACACAAGCCTAGAATCGGGCCCGATACACAAGCCTAGACTCGGGCCCGATACACAAGCCTAGACTCGGGCCCGATACACAAGCCAAGACTCGGGCCTGATACACAAGCCTAGACTCGGGCCCAATATACAATATAAATCTTATAGTTATTGGGTTTCGAACTTTGTATGAGAGACCAATTGGACTATTTGAACTTGTGTATTTCATTATTATTTTTTGTAATGTTATACTTCAAACCGAATGTTAAAACACAATATTGATACACAATTTGAAATACACACTTCTGTCGTTTACAAAAGTATGTAGTTTACACAAGTCTAAGCTTCAAATACACACTTCCGTTGTTTACCAAAGCCCGTCGTTTACACAAGATCAAAATTACACAAGTCTAAGCTCAATCAAGTTACACCAGCCCATTCGAGTTACACAAGTTCAAGCACAATCGAGATACACAAGTTCAAGCGCAATCGAGTTACACAAGCTCAAGCTCACTTAGAATTAACAGTCCAGACTTCATTAAAGTTGATATCTCCAATCTTTAACTCGTGAGTTTTTGCTGTCAACAGTGAATCAATACAATGGTGTGTTGATTTTCGAGCATGGTCAACGTGTTCAACTCGTGCTCCTTTTTCCTTCTCAGGGCAAGAGGATAGATGAGCCTGCCACAATAAATAGATTAAATTCCGCAACAAAAACACGACATCCAGATAAAATTAAGCTCCAAAATCACCAAATTATAAGTCACATACCTCAAGATAGGTCCTATTACCCCAGATAAAATTAAGCTCCAAAATCACCAAATTAAGCTCCAAATTCACCAGATAAAATAAGTTAAAATACAATGTCATGAGGTTAGCGATGCTAGAGTAGTTTTTGCATATAATTTTACAGTAAAGAGCATAGAAAAAGATAAAGAGTATTTACTTCATCAATGTTGTGCTCATAACCCGCAAGAATCATACGAGCAGCATTTAAACTTGCAGCACACCTCTGATGAACTTTTCCTGAAATAGAAGTGGGGGGCCAAGGATAGGAAAGCTACCTTTGAAGGGTTCAGCTTTTCTTACAGCAGAAGGGTCATCAAGGTCAAGTCTTGCAATAAGCTCACCAACTTATACAACATGTATAGATTTTGTTAACTATTATTCTTAAGAATTTGAATATCATGCAAAATACTAGTCAAAACTTACCTGCATGGCTTGTCCTTCTGACAACTTAAAATGTATAATTTCAGAAGCAGGTGAAAGAAGTGGCATGCACATCTTCATAACCTCAACAAGGTCAAGTCTTGCAATAAGCTCACCAACTTATACAACATGTATAGATTTTGTTAACTATTATTCTTAAGAATTTGAATATCATGCAAAATACTAGTCAAAACTTACCTGCATGGCTTGTCCTTCTGACAACTTAAAATGTATAATTTCAGAAGCAGGTGAAAGAAGTGGCATGCACATCTTCATAACCTCAACTTCAGCATACGGAGTGTCTCCGTCAATGTGACTGTCATTTGGGACCAAGAAACGTAACAACTTGCAGGGTGTCTGGCAATTAGTTTGGAAGGATCATGATCATTCTGTACGAGGAGAAATGACCTTAGTGACAAAGAGCACCAATAATAACCTTAAACATCAAGTTCAATGTCAAAAATTGGTACCTGAAGCAAACAGGTCCTTCCATCAATGAGAAGTCGAGTTCCAACAGCTTCTTCTTCAACATATATCACATGAATGTTTCCATCCAACTGTCATACAAATATCAAAAGCTTTGGTAACTGACATTTAATTCCAAAATAAGCAGAATAGTACATGTGTGAAGCACTAAATCTTAGTCGTGCCACCAAGAAAACGTACATTGTAAAATACAAAACATAAAGAGGCAAAGAAGAACTCGAGTAGATACAAAGCAATGCGGAATAAAAACCCTTCTCAAAATTAAATGCTAGGCTGAAATCATTTGTTGGCAGAATTATTGGCGTGTTGAACCATAATCATAGGCTAGATGAAAGATAATTATGAAAAAAACAGTTCGAACATGAAGATATAGTTGATACGGTCATACGATGCAAATTAACAGTCCAGATTTCATTAAAGTTGATATCTCCAATCTTTAACTCGTGAGTTTTTGCTGTCAACAGTGAATCAATACAATGTTGTGCTGATTTTCGAGCATGGTCAACGTGTTCAACTCGTGCAACGCGGTTATAAATTAGAAGCATAAGAATTGCATTCAATCATCAAATATGGATAACTAAAGCAGAAACGAATAAAAATATAGAAGTTAGGGATCTGGGTATTACTTTCAAAGGGATTGCAACAACATCTCCAATAGCAAAAATCCCTGGCACTTTTGTACGGAATTGACCATCAACCTGGACAGATAAGTCAATTGACAACAATTAAGGATCCAAACAGCATGAACGGAATTTTTGAGGATTCACTAGGCAAATTTTAACAAAACCAACAATCAGATATAAACCAGACCTAAGTTAAGGAAATTAAACAGAGGATTTTGCCTGTGGACAGTGTATCACAGGAAAGCTACCAAAGCCTCTATATCAGCTTCTTAAAGATTTTTCTTCAATTTCTTTAAGATTGGAAAAGCAACACTGCGATCAATTTGACTGCTCGGCTTCCTAAAATAGCTCTGCATACGGTTTCCTTTAGCAAAGACTGTTTCTTCGACATTTTTCTTCAATTTCTTTATGATGAATATAGGAAAAGCAAGACTATTTCTTCCTAAAGCAAGACTGTGGTTTCAACAATCAGATATAAACAACTTGATCTCTCTATAATAGAGGTGTGTGAAGTTGGATGTAAGATAGGTCCTTGTATGAAGAGGGAAAGCTAAAGCTCACCGCGTGAAAGAGGGAATGGTTGACATTTACTCAAAAGGCTCGTAAGATTTTTTCTGACGGAGGGATTTGGAGAGCCCGGGGATGAAGGCTCGTAAGGCAGGCATGCCCATTGCTGCTTGCGGTTCTTGCTGGTTCTTGCTGGTTTGAAATCGGGAGGGTCGCTGGCGACGACATTCCGTTTGCGGCGACCCAACGAGGCTGAGGAGGAGAGAGCACGAACATCGCCATTAAAGAGGAAACAGAATAAGGGTACAAATTTACTGTTATAACCTTCTCATAAATAAGTTTTACAATTAAAATTTTAGGATAAAATAGGTCTTATTACCCCATTTTCCTCTAAAAGAATCTGCTGAATATTTTTGTAAGTTAAAAGTCTATTTTTAATTTTAAAATATTTTAAGTTAAATAGATACGAGTTTATAGTCTACTAGGTAGCACGCGCCTGAATTCGATAAGGGAATGTTTCGCTATACATTAAATCTGGCAGTAATGAAGACAACAAAAAGGGGCAAAACCCAGAAATTAAATTCAGAGAAGAAATCAACTCGAACAATCTTCAACCGTGTGAGGTTCGTGCCTTTGAAACTCCATGGCCGAGAGGAAGCATGTATATCATGATCCCCGGCTCCACTCCTCTTTGTATACTCAGCACACCATTGGTGATTGCACGCTCATAGTAATCTGCATAGATGGTATCACGAGTCCATCTAAACTATGTAGATCATGAAATTTTGAAAACTGCTAGAAAATGGGTTTAAGTTAGAACTATACCAGTGCTCTTCACATGACGTCCCTCCCGTTGCGTATGAATGAGTTCCATTCACAATGTCCATAAAATATGTCCCTATCTCCTGAAATATACATTTGATAGGGATGAATCTCTGCAAAAGATCATCTCTAGGAAGTATTTTTAGTTTAAACAATGCAGTACTCAAAACTTTCTATTCTTTCTATTTTGACATGCACATAATCGAATCTCAAATTATAAGGAAATTTGGCATGTTAATCACTCAATAGAGTTCATCGCCGGTGACTTCATATCGCATTTAAGCACCAATCACAAGTGGAATGTGTGTGTTGGCATGAAAACCTGATATACTATCAGCCTTGAATTCAAAGGATAATATTGTTGGCATAAGTATTGAAGTGTTGTAATTATGGCAACTATAAGATCAAGAAAAGAGAGAAAAAATTAGCATTACCTTCATGGCTAGAATTCCTAGAAAGCATGGTTTGTCAAATAAATGAGCCAACCAAAGATGTTTTTTTATTCCCCTGCATCCAGTTCAAAGATTATTGAATCACACTGATTATCATGAGACCAAAAAAAATCCAAAATAAAGTGACCAACCGACCTTTTCTCCAGAAGCAGAATCAGTCACAGGGTTATCTATAGCAACTTGCCTCAGAAACACATTACCCCTGGTAGCACGAAATAGAATCCTTTCAAATGCCATATATTTATCACGAGGTACAAGACCAGTAAAGAATCTCAATTGAAGAATCTTTGAAGAATCATTAGAGAAGCCCTGAATCAACAATGAAAATAAAGTCATTTTAAATGGAAAAAACACAGCACTAAATTGAAGTGTAAAATCCAGTAAATAGACGTCTTACATCCTCATTTAATAAAGGAGTATCAAGTGATTCTCCCCCAATTTGCTGTGATTCGGTTTCCCTCTGTTGAGCAGTTGCACTTCTTTGAGCTGAATGGAAGAACTCCCCAGCCTGAGAAGAGTAATATCATTACTTCACTATAAATTCAAATTACTAATATATTTCAGTGCAAATATTGTACCTAGATATTAGAAAAAGCATAAAATGTGATCATATCTAATCACCAAAACAAAAATAAGTTCAAAAATACAATATCATAAAATCAGAA
Source organism: Fagopyrum tataricum (assembly GCA_002319775.1). Taxonomy (NCBI): domain Eukaryota; kingdom Viridiplantae; phylum Streptophyta; class Magnoliopsida; order Caryophyllales; family Polygonaceae; genus Fagopyrum; species Fagopyrum tataricum. Next base: position 42,388,475 of record CM008286.1, on the reverse strand, counting down.
ACAGACTTACTAAAGAGAAGCTTGTCAAGGCTCTCGTGGTGAACATACACATAGACAAGAAGCTTATCTTCACTACGAGCACAATACCCCAAGAGGCTAACAACATTACGGTGTTGAACATGCAGCAACAATCTAGCCTCATTCAGAAACTCCTTTTCTTGTTTTGAAGTCTGAGAAAGCCTCTTGACTGCAATTTCTTTCCCATCCTCCAACTTCCTCTGCAATGTTTCAGAAACAAGATTCATAATTATAAATATCATCAAGTTTACCTTTGCTAGATAATTTACCAAACCAAAAGATTCTGTAACCACATCTTCATTCTTAGATACTCATCATATAGATTATACCATGCTTGTGCTTCGACTACACTACCTCGACGCACCACAATCGAACTACCTTTGAAAGTTTCCCAATCGAACAACCATTTGGAAACAGGTTCAATGTGAATGATCCTTCATGATCTATCAAACAATGATAATAATTTATCCAGTCAGCAGAACATTCTTTTCTGAAGGTTCAAACACAACACAAAAAATAGAAGTTAATTGGCACATTAAATTGCATTGTTTAATTTGAAGAAAAATGATACCGTTCAGATGACAGGGAGGCAGAATTTAGCGGCATCTTCATCTCTCCCTTGTCCCAGTGAACAATTCAAGACCATGAATATTATTGTTCAAGCATAGTAGATATATAGCTAATTTTTCACAAGAGGCAAGTGCTTAAACTTCTTCTAGTAATAAAATAAAGAAGTTGTGTATCAATGAAAACATTAGATAAATTAGTAAGACAATCATATAAATTTTAACTTCATGGGATTTCCCTGCAAAGAATCATACATCACTTGTAGAAGATACATGATTTATGGTCTAGAGCAAGCCACAAATGCCTCTAGGTTTACAAACCTCTGAGTGTCTGAGATGGATATGAGTATATGACCTCCAATCGACGATTTGATTGCATGTGCTGGCCAAATGTAGGTTCGAATCCTTCAATTCTACACCAACAAAACCAGTACTTGTAATAAGAGAGTAATATAGGAGAGTTTATTAGACAATCTCAATTAAAATGCATTAAAAGGTGACAAAAGGGAGGAGTAGAGAGAAAGTGAATATATTACAAAGAAATCATGATCGATTGGAGGAGGAGAGAGATCGAAAGACGGCTCATTACAGGAGAACTTATTGGACTTGACAGAAAAGCATTTGGAGAGCAGAAAAGAGTACTTACCGGTGCTAAGAGAAGGAAGCCATGAGATCGACCTCAACTGTTGCGAGGGAATCGTTCGTTTCCAACCGAATCGGCGAGCCACCTTCCCGCTCCGTCCCGATCTGTATCCGCCAGTCCTGAGAGCATCGTCTTCCCGGTTCGCCAAAGGATGGAGTCGGGGGAAGAACACCGCCTGTCTCCGCGAGACACCACTGACCACCCCGGAAGCGTCTCGACCCGTGTAGCGTAGATCCGTCCTCGCCTGCGACCACCAGCACCTCCTCTTTCCGGAGTCTCCGTCTCCACGAGCGTGATCGGTGCTGTAAGCGGCGGCCATTGATTCGCAATGCGCTCAGAGAAAAATCACAAAGAGAAGAAACAACGTAAACCTAGACAGAATAATCAAAATGAGAGGATGGAGAAAAAGACCCGTATCGCTAAACACCAAACACGTGTAAACAGGTAATACAACAAGGGTAAAATCGGAAATCGACTATTGCTAAGGGAAAGTCTCCCTTTTATAATAGCCCAAAGCCGTATACATGTCATTAGTTTACTCAGACACCTCAAAACATTTGCGTATTGGAAAACGCGTGATAATTTTGTACGCACCTTAAAGCTTATAGTATCTTCTTATTTCCCTCTTTTCTTCCGCTTGTTCTTTCGTGAAGACGGATAAAAATCAGACGAAACAACAAGTCCAAACTTCAGCTCTAAATCCCATCGGTAACTGCTCTTACTTCACCGGAATGGTCTGCGGCTTCGTGCAATTCCATTCAACCGATGACGGCCACTCCGGAAGGCTAAGGCATAAACCGACCACTGTGGTTAGGAAGAAAGCGGTCTTGAAACGCAGCAATGATGGTGTTTGTTGTTGTGGGAGGAGATGCATAAAATGCGGAGATGATTAGGTATTGTAATTGTCCAATTCAATTTCAGTTTATGTTAAGCATCCCATTGACATGTAATTGTTATTAACGAGTTAGGTATGTGATGTTCAATCAAATTTGTTCATATTTTTATCATTTGACTATTGCAATGATAAATTGAACACCAGCTTTGCAAGCATACAAGTTTGATTTTGCATTTATATATACTTGTGATATTGTTGTTAAATCTTACTCTGCAACTGTAGAAATCGTAAGGTATTAGGCTTCAGTTTGTACTCATTGATCTATTAGCTTTGGCTTGTAGAAGATTAAGTATTTTTTCCGTAAATTTGAGAAGTTTGTATTGGTAGTCCTTTCTAATGCATATAATTTCTCTATAGAATGTCTATCATGTTGTTTAACTACACATTCAACGATCCAGATTATAAAAATAATATGAGAACTTTCCAATAGTTTATTGCTCTGATTAACATTCCTTTATTTATCTTCAAGCTTCACCAAGTGGACTAGTGCCCACAAATCATACGTGAAAGCTATCAATAATTGGCTCAACAAATGCATCACCCTCCCACAGACCCACCGCACAAAGAGGAGGAAACGACAACGAACACCTTTAGACTTGAAAAAGTATGTCCCACCCATATACGTAACATGTGGTTTCTGGCTGGATAAGTTAGATTCACCGTATGTGAAGGAAATGGACTCGATCAAGGGTTTAGCAGCTGTGACGTCGCGAGTTTTTGCCAAGACAGAAGAAGAGCAATGGGAAGAAAGCAAGGTGATGAAAAGGTTGTATTTTATCACAAAAAAGGTTTTTTGTGACGACAGATTACGCATTGGCGATGCCATGGAGCCATTATAGATGTATTCTTTTGTAGTGGAAATTGTACAGGAAAGTGCTCAGGAGAATTCTTTCAAACCCACGACACTTTAGTCATATGGTTTATTGAAGATGTCATGCTGTGCCAAAGGAAGCATCGGAGGTTTAAGCACTAGAGTTTAAGTTTTACCAACTTTGCCTTTTCAAGTAAAATAAATGGCTTTATGAATGATCATTGTACATTGTAATTTCAAAGCAAGCATAGTATGATCGTTTTTTCACCTAGCATCCTTGTTCTTTCTTGTTCTTTAGTTGCCTAATGTCAACATATATAAAAACAGAGGCTCCATGCAATTTAAAGAAGTTACTTATACGTAGTTTATGGCAAATTGGATCGAAAGTAGTAAATTCATTGAAAGGAGAAGTTAATATGTTCAAATTTTTAATAATATATTCAAAGTATCCCAAGAGAATAAGACATATATCACATAAGCCAGTGATTAACATTACATGTATAGACTACCAATGCACGTAATGCATGTTCATACAAGACAAGTTCAATTTCAATTCTCAGTCTCAAGCCTTTATCAGCTTTTCTCTGCATTACTTATAGCTTATGAACTAAGCTCGGGATGATTACAAGAAACTTTGCACAAATCCAACCCATTCAAGTGCTACTGCTACTTGATGTTGATTCCATTGTCCTTCAAGAACCGGTGGTAGAACACATATGGAGTTAAAATCACCATAGACTAAAAGGTAAGTTCAAACTGTCAAACATAGTTAAAAATGAAAGTTAGAAAGATCTACTTTATTAAAAAGTCCAGATCAATGAAAATTACCATGTCTAGGAGAACAACATAATCATTTCCAAAGGCCACGAGAATTTACAACTCAATCATGCCTAGAAAATGTGCTAGGGAAATCAAGAAGGTTTTCTAGGATTTGCATCTTGTTACGAGCACAACCGGGAGACGCATCTTTTCAGTATCTAACAATCACTCAATTCTCTCCAACCCAAACAAAACAATGCATAATAACCAGTTTTGATACAAACTTGCAGCTTCTTTAAATTATATGCAAGCACTTGAACCATACTTTGTCCTTCAAGAGCAATGCCAATATTGAAATGAATTTGAGGTAGCGAGTAGGGTCGTTGATGCCCAATTTCAATTGTCTGCCAATTGAAATTCATCCCTTTCTTATTCATACTTCTCCGAATGCATCATATGTTCATGCAAAACTCTATCAATAATAACCATTTGCCATATCGATTGCTGAAAGTAAGATGAGTTGCAAGCTAATTCCTGATAAACAAATCCCAAAATTAGATGAAGAGAACACAAAGAAAGTTTCAAGATCACACAATCAAGCATATATAGCAGATGATCATCATTTTGCTCCAGAAATAAAGCTTCTAACATCGATTCGTAAGAATTACCACGCTAACCCTAAATGCCACCAAAAACCCCAATTGCTGCAAGAAATAACCCCAAATAAGCAGGGGGGAAAATAACGAGCAATCCGATTATAATAGCTTACTTTTTCTCAAGAATCGAATCATCATTATGGTTGTTAGACTCCTCCGTACGTGTATCCATTCCTATAGCATAACCATCAACATGAGGTTTCTCTTCGGCAACATCTCCTCACGATAAGATTACATTTTTACTCGTCGCGACAATTTCCAATTGTTTCCGAATTATCCGCGTCGTAGTTTATCTGATGACCCCATGTGTCCTTTTTGCATGCGTTGTTGGTTAGAGAAGCATCTTTACACTTACAAACATATAAGTGTTTTGAGAGCTTTGAATTAGGACTTTAACGAGAAAGAAAAATAAAAGAGACCGAAAACACATAAACTTGAAGAAGTAAGGAAGATGGAGGCATGGACTCGCGATAACGGAACATAGTTGAGGAATAGGAGACACAACCACTGCCATTAGAGAGTTCAGTTCTACGGCTTTTTTGAGAAGGATGCATGCTCCACATTCAATGGCAGCGGTACCATCAAAGCATTTGCTTATGCTTAAGGAAGATAGGGGACAACTTCAATGTGCGCATACACAAACGCATAATTTAGGCGTGGACGAAGTAAAAGAAAGGCGTGTATATATCAACGCCCTTTATAATATTATAAGAGGTAATCATTTAGTACATTTTGGTGACTTAAATTTGTCATATTGTAAAATTTGTATGATTATAGATACTAGAATATATTGTTTACACGTTTTTATGGATTATCTAATTAGCAAATAAAAAGTAAAATTTGTATTTCAATTTTTTAAAATACAAATATCATTCAAATATTCCAAAAATCTCCAAAGTAAAAACGTATCTTCAAAATGAAACAAATATAGTGAAAAGGTAATTAGTTTTCTTAACAAATTCTAAGATTTTACGGTCTACATTTGAATAAAACTTTGATTTGATTTTGAAACAACTTAAATTTTGATAAAAAAAAATTTATATACTATTTTTAAAAAAGATATTTGTAATTTGAAAACACATCCACAAACTAAATAAAAAAATTTAATTGCTTTCAATAAAAAAATTAGAAAAGTTAATTTAAATGTTAGTTCAAATACAGTTTTTTAAAAAAATGTTACGTGATTATCAACCCAATTTTTTAATTACTTGATTATTAATTTTAAATGTTTATCAACTAATAACAAAATTTAATTGCTTGCTATTTAGTAAGCTATAAGCTTATTCAGCTTCATAGGATTTTCTTCTCATCGTAATATATACTTAATTTTTTCATTCAAATATAATTTCATTGTTTCTTGTTTTGAATGCAAAATCTCCAATTGAGCAATTTACAGATTAGTTATTGAAACTTTTGTTTTCAAAATTTTACAATATAAATAGAAATTATTTCGATTATGGTAAGAATGTATAAGCTTTTAAAAATTTCCCAATTTTAGATATAAAATAAATTCGAAACTGAATTAAGTGGATTGAAAATTTTACAATATAAATATAAAGTTATTTATTTTTTCAAAATTTTACAATATAAATACAATTTATTAATTTTTTATTAATAGAAGCGCGGCAAGATGCGCTAGAGACCACTGACCCCCTTTCAACCAAATTTTATAATTAAGAGGACAAATGACATGTTATTATGTGTTATTATAAATGATATATACAATTTTATTTTAACAAATTCGTACAATAAAAAATCATTATTTAACAGATACCCGTGCACGACACGGGTCATGAACTAGTTTAGTATAGAATGTTAGCCAAACAGCCGTGCCGCGCGCTCCACGCGCGAGTACTCACTAGTCTATATCCTTACTATTATAAAAGTGAGACTTGTCCAAATGAATAGTCTCTTTATATTTTTACCCCTGTTACAGAATAGTCAAATTACAAATATATCCTTATACGATGACGATCATTTGTCCTACTTATTTTCATTAACCGTCTCATACGTTGACGACCATCTTTGTGCCGACGCTATCTTCTCAACTTCTTTCAATTCAAATCTCTCTCTATGGCGACCGGTGAACTCCTCATCCTCGACCCTATAGAGCTATAGTTTCTATGTGAGCCTCTATGTCTAGAATTTCTCTAATTCACTCTTCTCTTTGTTCCTCACTTTTTAAGGGTTTTTTAAAGTTAAATTCAACAACCCGATTTCTTCTCTGGTGTCGGCAGGATGGAGATGGCAGGTTTTCCCTCTTTCGATTCTATGACGGGGTTTTCGAGTCTCCTTACGGTTACCCTTTCGCGTGTAGATGAGCGTTTACGGTGTCTTCGACATGCTTCTTCTCCCTCAGGTTAGGGTTTCATACCCGTGTTTCTCTTCCATTATGTGATCCATCTTGCTTACTATTTGTACCGTTGTGCCCTAATCTATCATACCGGATACGACGATGGAGGTGTGGATTTCGGCCTGCTATCATCCGACCTGACATCGTTGGCTATGGCAGCGAAGAATCTTAAATAAACCGGTGAGTGTTTGAATTTTTTTTTTGATAATTGTTGATTGGTGTATTAATATTTCTGGTGGTTGTTTTCCTCTTCAATTCCACTGTCGATTGTTGATTATTGATTAATGCTTGTTACTTGTTGTTTGTTGATTGATTGATGGGCCTCCAATTTGCTTCGAATTTAGCTTACAGTGTAAGATGAGCGGCGCGAGATTTTTGCATTGTAAACCTGAATCCTCGACTTGCTCCTCAAGCCCTAGATCAGACACCACGATATCATATGCTATCCTCCCAGTAGTCTGAAAGCACATCAACTTATCTCAACATAAGTGATGCTTGGTAGACGATTAGATCAAAATAAGGGCTTGGTACTTCAGTCCCTACTTCATTGATTTTTTTCTCTTTCGCTTGTTTAAGTCCAGTTTTTAGCTATTAAACATCAACTTATCTTAACCTAATTGATGCTTGGTAGACCATTAGAGCAAAATAAGGGCTTGGTTTCTCAGTCCCTACTTCTTTGATTTTTTTTTCTCTTTCTTTTCTTCAAGTCTAGTTTTTAAGCTAGCAAGCCATTGTTTGATTGAAGAAATTAGTCATCTTGAATTTTCGATTGTTGAAGATTTTCAATATTTGTAGCACATCAAATGAAAATTTTTGGCCTTACTACTCCATTTTGTCCGGGTCTAAATCCGACTTTATACCAACTGTAAGTATTGTTTGTTGGATTCCTTGTTTATTATTTCTTACACTTAAACGTGAACTTGTTTTTCTGTTTGAATAGGCTATAAACTTTATTGACGCCTTTTGAATAAACAGTATTTAGACTAAAGATTGACATAATTACTTGAAAATGTACCCACCTGCTCGAGATAATGCTTAATTAAAACAAGTTCAGAGATGCTCATCAGTTTGACATCTTTTTGTTTTGTTTTTGACTTTGAATCTCTTTAAAATATCTTTTTTATTCTTTTTTTTCATTGTTGTGTTTATACTGTTATGTTGAAATTGTTGCTTAGTTTGGATTTTGTACTAATGGTTTATGTGATGATCAAATGATAATGAATATCCAATAATTACATGCCACCATCTTATGTTCCTAATCTATCCATGTAGCCTATAGGAGCTTCTTATAGCAATCACAACCATATCCAACAAGATGTATATCATAACGGCTGAAAAGTATTGTATATGGTCCAATGTTCTAAAATTTTGTTACATTTGGACTTAGGTAGTTCTAGAACATTAAACATGCCATGTTATTATTTTAGAATATGGTGTCTATGGACATGGTTCATGAGGCAATATGTCAGCTCAATTATAATTTGCCTTAATTGAGGGGAAAAAAACTTATTTGATGATATGATACAAAAGTAGTAGCAATGATTTGCAAGAAGAAGCACCATGGGTATATGACTGTAATTTTTGTAGCACTCTTTTACGGTTTTGACTTGGTACATTCCCCTGAAGAGCACCATGGGTATCTGGGTTTTATTTTGATGCTTACGGCCATCAGTGAGGTAAGCCCTTTGCTTTTTTTCCTTCAAAAAAATTTCAGGAATCATCAATTGGTTTAGAATGAGGAATCAAATTCATGTATGCTTGCAATTTGTTTTCTTCGTAATAACTTTTGTGATTTTATTTTAGATTGTGTCTCTCTTGCTCGAGTATGGGGTTGATATGGATCTTAGGAACTATTGTGGGCAGGTAATGCTCATTTTAAAAATAAACATTCATATTGTTGCTACATCTAATTACTTTATCATTTACAACACTTCACTCACCTACTTAAATTACCATGATTCATTTGCAGATGAGATTATTTTGGTTGTTTAGGGGAAAAAAATGAAACCTATCTTAGGCTCTCTGGGCTCACAAGATATAGGCTTTATAAAGAATCAAGTAAGAAGTATGTACTAAGTTAAGCTAAACTTTACAATTACTAGAATAAGCTAAACTTTACAATTAGTAGAATACTTTGTACTCTCAGTTATGAATTTCAAATCTGCATTAGTGGAAACTGAAAAACCAGTCCCAGAATGTACAGGGAAGTAACCGGATTTTGTTTGAGATGGGCAGTGGGGACATAAAATTCTATTTGTTTGTACTTTTTCTTCAGTTCTGTGACTTGTGAATGTTATGCTTATGGTATTGTGAGTCCGGATGAAATGTAGATATGTTGTTGCAGGTCAAAAAGTCGTTGTATTTTGTTGTATCTGCTCAGTAGGTTATCCATTTGGCAACACCCTAAACAATCTAAAACAGCCTAAAATAAATATATTATTTACTATTTAAAGAATATTGGTTGGCTGTATGCTTCTTGATGCTTTTTGCAGGAAAACAGAGCTTTGAAATCCTTCGTGATACATTTATTTCAAATGTTCCGGTTTCTGATACTTTGGGCTTCTTTTTAATTTGGTTTCTTGGTGGCAAATTAGCTTTGTGGATCCCTGTAGATGTTGTACAGGGAAGGCTGAACTCCCTTCTATCTAAGACCCACAACTTTCTAAATGAAGTGACCTCCCATTAGTGAAAAATGGAAAACCAGTCCCAGGAAAAAAAGATTCTTATCAAAACGATGAGGACATACTTGTTATGGAACAGACTATTCAGAGAGTAACTCCCAATGGCAAACTGTCTTTGGCCACTATTATTTCAGTTGAACAACTCAGCAGGTAAATTAGGTCCTCTTACCATCAGCATATAGTACATTATATCATCTATCTAATGAAGACAACCAAATAAATAAATAACATCTACTGTAATAGCTTTTGATATCATCCTGGATGAGTATGAGACATTTATAGAATATACTCCAATTTAGTCCAAGCAGATGTGTTAAATTCTAAAAATGTAGGTTCTATTTTACAGTGAAAATATATGTTCATTTCCATGTTGTGATGTCATGTCTAACATTGACGTGGATATTTATAGAGTTGTTGTGGATTAGATAATGAAAGAATAGAAAACACAAGATATATGAAGAAGTCATGATAGATTTAGGTTTGGGTTAGGCCGTGTATTTCATAGCTAAAACTGAGAGACCTATTATAAATAGGATTTGCTTCTAGATTTGTACTCTCAAACTGAGAGACCTATTCGATTGTACATCAATAAAATACACATTGATTCAATACAAACAAAGATTAGTTAAAAAAAATTACATGACCTTACATAATTTTTTTTTAAATTATAAATAGTAATTTTAAATATTGAATTCTCACCATTTTAGTTAGATTTGGGCTTCAGCTTTGGTTATAACTGCTGGGCCATTTTTTTACTCTCCAACTGATCAATGTAACTTCCTAATTTGTGATAACTTCTCATTTTGTGGTAACTTCTCTTTTTGTTTCTCCGATGGCTTTAAATAGCAACAAGCGGGGATTTCGTTCCTCTCTATCTCCTTCTCTCTTTTTCATTCCATTTCTGTTTGTCTCTGCTGATTCCGTGGTGTCAGTTTTTAGGTAGTCTTTGCTTAATTCTTTGGTATAATGTAACTGTATTTATTTTTCCGAGTATTTTTAAATGTATTTTTAATTTCCTTCCTTATAATGAAGTCAATACTGTAGTTTTTTACTTGGTTTTTCTCTCCACTGCATACTTATTTATGACTGAACACATTTACACTTATATCTTTTTTTGCATGCATTCTGCTTTGTGATTGTTTCCCATGTTATGCTTGTGTTTAGTTTCTGTTTTAGGTATAGGATATTTTGAAGTAAGTTCTGTACTTATATTTCGAATTTTTTTTAATGCATGTATATTTTTCCTTTCTATAATGAAGTAAATATTATAGTTTCTTACTTAGTTTTTCTCCACACTACATACTTATTTTATGTATGGCCACAAATAGACTTATCTTTTTTTTTTTGCATGCATTCTGCTTTGTGATTGTTTCCCATGTTATGCTTGTGTTTAGTTTCTGTTTTATATATAGGATATATGATAGCAGAATGTGTAGGTTTGTTTGTTCTCCATGTTCCTCACTTCATTCGATGCAATTTCATTCTACTTGTTTGTATGTGTAAAAACTTTTGTGAGTTCTTTCCCTATTACGGGTGTTGCTTTTTTAGGTTAACGATGGCAGATTGTCGTGTTTCATTGGACAAACTTTCGCCTCGTAGTCGAGGTCATGTTGTGCGTGTTAGAATAGTTGATAAGCAGCCAAAAAAGAAAGTGCTACCAAATGTAGCTATCAAAGGATGACCCTCGTAGATGAAAAGGCGAGTTCATTACATGGTTTATTTTTCTCTATTAGTTTTACCCATTACTAATATTTTTGTCATTTTTCACTTACACAGGGCAATAGAATGACAACAACTTTATTTGGGATCGATATCAGTGCCTATGAGACCATACTTGAACGGGGCAAATGGTACGATCTCAACAATCTTGTTGTCAAAGCTGTACCTCCACGGTATGCAATGTATACCGGTGAATTGCAACTTTATTTCACAAACTCAACTAGAGTTTCAGCTGTTACAACTATAGCAAGTTCAAGCAGAATTATTGATCCATTTACCTGCATTAGTGATATCCCGAGGGATGCAACTAAGGACGACCGGTTTGGTAAGATAAATGTACCTCATCTTATTATATTTTATGCTTCACTGTTTTCTTCTTCAAATTTACTCATGTGAATTTGTTATTGTCATGGCAGATGTAATTGCAATTCTGTTATGGGTTCACCCCGAGAAGATGGTTAGTAGGGGCGAGAACTTGATGCCTGTCAGAGAGATCTCCGTGACAGATGACAGGTACAAATTGTACACATATTATTATTTCCAAAATGAATTTTTGTTGGTTTTTAAATATAAAATTTTGGCATCTTTTTCCACTTGAGGTACAATAAAAATTCAACTGCTCTATAACAATAGAAATTAATGATAAAGAAATTAATGATAGGTTTTTATGATAATGATTTTTTAAAATTAATTATGTACAGTACGACATGCTAAAATGGTTTATTAATAAATCAATTTTCATGTTCTCTATTTCTTAAGCATAATAATCGTCTTATAACAAAAATACTCACTATTCCCTCTAGTTCTTATTAAGAAAATAATTATACTAATATATAGTTTAATAAAGTTAGGTTTGGTGTTTCAGCTTTTTTCCCGAAAATCTATATTGAGCATAAGTTTTGAAAAAAAGGATATTATATTATGTTAACTATGATTGAACAATATGATGATTAAGCATCTGTTAAAACCCCTAAACTGAGTATATCAAGCCAAGTGTTTAACTGAAGGAAAAGAAAAAACATTATTTAATAATTTAATACCTATTTATAAGTATTATCCTACTCTAAACACACCTTTCTCCACATGCCATGTGATTACTTCATTACAAATTACATTTATCATATCAGTATATTTTTCCCATTTCAAACTTAAAATCATTGCTAATGCATGCTTCTGTTATGTTTTTTGATCAAATCTTGCGCAGTGGGGATCATGTTCTTATAATATCTGCATGGAGTCGCACAATCATGACTCAGTTCGAAAAACTAGAGTACCTTTTGGTTGCAGATCCCGTTATTGAGTTTCGAGGACTAAAGATCAGCAACTACGCTGGTAAGATTATTTGTGTATTTATTGACCCATTTTACCTCTTATAATTATTCACTTCTGTTTTAATATTTATTCCCTTAATTATTTTGTTCAGGTTTTTCATTGGCAGCTTCCATGTCTACTGAGGTGAAGGTCCATTCAACGTCCACTAGGGATTTTGCCTTGCGTTAATGGTTTGCAGCTATACTGTTTGGTGTACTCATAGCGTATGTAACAATATAATCTGCATGACTTATGGTTTTATTTTGTGTATACAGGTACGACGGACATAAGGATGATGTAGAAGTACGTGCTCTTAGAGCCATAAACACTGAAATGCCTGGATACCCTACTGAAGTGACTACAATTGCAGAAACGCTTGTAATGAAAGTAAGCTCCTCCTAATTTGTAAATTATGGTCCAATTCCTACAGTTTGTGCATTACTATTTGGTTTGTTAATAATTTACTGTTACGCAGGCTACAAAGATAATAGATCCGCATTTTCTACGGTTGAAGGTACATGTACCAGAGTATCATTGCGATACCTGTAACTTGACTAGGAAGGCTGAATTAAAGTACGTATTTGAATATCATTTACTTGAATTCTCTATGAATATGTATGCAATCTGTTATTCCGTTAAATGTCATAAACAATGTTATTTGCAGGATCTATTTCCGATTCCGTTGCACGGACGGCTCTACAACCATGACACTTGATGCTTATACAAGGAATGCAGAAAAGCTTCTCAAGGTTAAGTTATGTTTTGCAATGACTATAAATAAATCACAAGGACAAACACTTGATCAAGTGTGTTTATATTTACGCGAACCGTGTTTTGCACATGGACAACTTTATGTCGCTTTATCAAGAGCAAAAAAAAAAGAAAGAACTTAAATATTTTCACAACCAATATAAATACTTATGACAACACTATGCATAATTCGGTTAAAAATACAGTATCATTTGAGATACTGGGAAAATCTAATATAAGGCAAATACAAAAACGGACAACAACTTTGGAAAGACATTTGATAACGAGATGAACACACGAATTTATTTTTTTACAATCTAAGGTAATTACATTACTAGGTACTACATTCTCTTACTTTGATATCATTTCCCCCCTTCATTCATGTTTACCTCAAATATATGGTTCTTATTTACATGTAAACTTCAATATTTAATAGGTTTATTTTGTATCACATATAACAGGAAAGAAGAACTGTCGTTAATAGAACACTACTAAGGTATAACATAGGATATGTTACAAACATAATTTCAACGGTGAAGAACTTAATTCGGTCACACATGGTTCTAAAATTGTACATCAAATGTGTTCATCCATAAATTATCAACTGAGACATATGATGTCAACACTTCTACTGATTTCAGTTTCATTAAATACAAATCAGATATGTTGTACTCTTCCGTCTTCCTACTTGTACCGCCAATTTGAACAAGTTTTTGGTTATTTCACTTAATATACTTCGCATAATTCTCCAATTAAAATACATCAACTGTACTCAATAATACCGTTTCCCTCGCGCATGCCCCCAGTTGTGCCCCCAGTTGTTCGTTATTATTGCAATTGTGCCATTGTAACTGTATTTTCCTTTTTCTTTAACATCTCCGACCCTTCAACTTGTCCTCATTGCCAGCATATCATTCATCTTCCAGACGCGTGTTCATCGGATTGCACTAGAGGCCGCTTAGGTTACCCATGTCTTCGAGCGTGTCATCCTTTTCCATTGCCAACATATTGCTCATCTTCCTTACCCGGATTTGTTTCGTGTTTAGTTTACTCTCTTATTTCGCCTTATCTCATGTTCCTATCCGATTTGTTTCATCGGCGTGTTGCGGTTTTTCCACCAACATCCGCTTTTTGCGATCTCTCCAGGGTGCGTTCCCTCTATTTTCTAGCTTTGCTTGTTGTATATCAATTCGAGACTTAACGTTAAACCTAACCTGAAGTTGTGATTTAACGTTCGTTACGTTCCCAAATAACTGATAATCGAGCACCTGAATTGCAGCAAGTGCATAAACGTGGATTTCTAGAGTTTGCAGACGTAGTTTTCCTAATTTGGCGGCCGGAACCCGTCAAGAGTTGAATTGTTAATGCAATTCTATTATCTTGCCAAAACCCTAAAAATACTGAAATCAAACCCATAAACAGAAAAGCAAATAGAATAGGAGAAGGAAATTGTGGAATGTTCATGAGCCTTCTACTGACAAGGTAGGTACTTTGGATCTTAAAACTTTGTAATTTTGGTACTTTAATTTCTGTTTTTATACATAATTTTGAAATTTTCTATACTTTCTGGTGTTTAGCATCAGGCCTACGAGGTCTTATTTATCTTCTTCAGGCTTTCAAGGTCGCCATCGATTGCCTTAGTCTTCTTTAAGATTTGTGTTTTGATTTTCAGCAAATAATTTTTTGGTTTATGATTTGATTTGGAATCTATCATTCCTCTTTCGATTTCAATTCCCCTTTCTAATCATATTGTCTATGTCTTCAACCATGAAATTTGGTTCTTAGCTTCATTTCTTTTGAATTCATTCTTCCTTTATATGCTAGAGTGTGATGATTTTGTATTGCTTCTTCAAAATTCAGGAGAGAGAGAGAGAGAGAGAGAGAGAGAGAGAGAACTTGATATAGTTTGTATTTAGCTTTGGATTTGGAGGCTTTGAAGTTAGAGTAGTGGAATTAAGTGTTCTAAGCAAGTGGCTGATAGTGCCATAGTGGACCGGACAGATGAAACAGATGGGAAATTTTTCTTTATAGAATAATTAGGATATATAGGCATGAGAAAAGAACCTACTTCATAAATGCAAATCTGAGATAAGGTAAAAACTGTCAGCAAGACATCATGTATAGAGTAGACAACATCATTTGGAGCCACACGTTATTCGCAATTTTTTTTTTAAAACTTGCTATATTCTTGTTAAGATACATATTATGATAGATAATAGGCTATCAAACATTTTAATATGAAATCAAACACCAATAAAATTGTTTTACAAAGAGAACAGAAAGAATTGGAATATATTTTTCTTTTGACGGACCATGATCAAGTTATGAAAGGGTTGGATAAATATAGTAATAAGGTCATTGCCAACATAAGCATAATTGCACTTAATGATTTGTGGAGACTTCCTTCTTATCTTTCCTTGCCTATGGTATCCTCAAGCTTCATATTTAGGGCAATATTGTGCGTGACTCTTTTTTTTCAACTTACTATATTATGATTGCTTGATTGTGCTATCTTACGAGAAGAGTGCCACTTATATCAGGTGAAAAGAAATCTAGGAGACTATCAAATGTGGAGACTGAAAAATGATACTAAGAGGAGGTGTTTGTGAATGAATATGAGGAATAATATCTTAGAATAACATGTTATATATGATCACGGATGTAAGACAACTATATTAGTCGGGATGATTAATGACCCAGTCTTATCTAATGACAATTTGCTTCACACAGCACAGGCGCGCGCTTCGCTCGGCCATTATATGAGTTGCTTTTGTTCCCCATTCTAACGTGTAAACATATGAGACAGTTACATCAAGCTCGAAACATGTTACTCGTATATGGAAACTTATCAAATCTTCATAACCATAAATGAATCTCTCCTTATTTCCATAAATAACCATAACGTTGTGTTGATAATGGTCTCCAACTCTTGTCTTTGTATGTATTAACTTTATATTATGAAATTTAGAAAAACTAATGACAAATAACATCACACTTTTTTTTCTCAAGTAAATCTTACTCCTCTGTTATATCGATTGGAGTTATGAGTTGTCTATGACTGCCTCTATTACATTCCGCTTTTCTATTTTTTTAGCTTCCTTCGATTGGCGGTGGTTGAAACTTTCTTTGATTGCGACGATTGTTGAAGACTTGAAGTTGCCTTTAACCTTCAACCTCGCCAATTGTTGCTTATGAAGTTCAGGTTTGTTCTTCTTCGATCTTCATTGCTTGAATTACATTCCTCTTTTGTATTCATATCAACTTTCTTTCAATATGTTACTCTAATATTTAAATTTTCGCTTTTGATCTGACTTGGTTACTCTGTCTTACTTGTAGATAGACATGAATCACAAAAATCTCAAAGGCTCTGCTGAAGATGGACAAGTGAAGAAGTGTGTTGATTGTGGTACTTCTAAAACACCTCTTTGGAGTGGCGGCCTGGATGGCCCTAAGGTAATTAATTAGATTCTAAATGAGATGTGAAAGATAGGTAGGTCGTTGCTCCTTGCAAAAGATAAGGAAATATCACAACTCGTGATGGAAGTATTTTGTACCTAGATTATCCTTCAAATACAAGTCTTTAGTTGGATCATATATTGTAGGGAAATTTGGTGTGTTCATCAAGGTTGCTCATTCTTTGTTTGCCATCAAACCCTACCAGATTTGTTTACCCATGGGAAATACTTGAAGAGATTGCTCAGATTGTTTCAAGTCATCGCAGGCTTCTGGTACTACTATTATGACTATTAGCTTTGCCCCTTACACACATCTACTTGTATATTTGGTGACTAGGTTGGAATATAATTTATTAAACTGTTCTACATGTTTTATGTCACTAGATTTATGAACACATTATTCATTCACCAGCCACTCATACAAGCTTTGCATCTTTGTCGGAAATGTTGGAAAGGACTTTGACTGTCAATGGGTTCTCTAAAGTAAACCAGCTAGCTTTCTTCCTAACCTTTTGCATGAGCTATTATCTTTTCCTCTTAAAGTCCTATACATCTCATTAAAATTGATATTTGTAGGCATTTTCTTTGACTGGTTGGCGACTTGGGTACCTCTCTGGGCCTAAGCATTTTGTTTCAACATGTGGAATGATCCAAAGTCAGGTAATGACGCTTTAATTAACAATTATAATTCCTATTTGAAGTTGAAATATATTGGATTTGTTTGTGACAATTGTAGTTCCCATTTGAAGTTGATGTCTACTGGATTTGTTGAAAACGTGGTACACCGGTTTCATAGTCTTAAATATGGCAAGTTTGTCTTAACTTTTGATGTTTAAAGTTCTGCCCTTTTACTAAGTTGGACAAGACGATTCCTTATTTATTCAGTGTAGGCTATAAGACGGTTCTTGTTATTTGTCTCTTTATATTTCTTAGATCTTGTATAACATGGCTGACACAAATTTGTTACTTCTAGAATACTACACTTAACACTCATATCATCTTTATGTGAATGATCGTTTTGTGGCAGATAGAGCTTCAAAAGATTAGGTCAAACAACTGGTGCAACAAATGTTACATGAACCTTTTTTTACTACCCTTTTCCTTGAAATAAAGTGTTAATGGCCTTTTCAATTTCTTGATGTTTAAGGTCAAGATCATCAAACAACGTCTTCACCATAACTTGAAAGTTGAGTAGAGTAAGAAGCAGTGTATAGTTACTCATACAAGCTTAAATCTTGTCTTGACTATATATTTATACGATCATTTATATTCCAAACCAAAAACCTAAGAAGCAATTTCTCATCATTGTATTGTTCTAACCGCGTGCGGCGCTTGTACTAGTATTATAAAAAGGGAGACTTCTCCCTATATTTAGTTAGTTTCCTATATTGCCCTTATATTATATTTTTTTGGCTTGGGCTGCTCTTATTCTCTTGCCCATTTCTGGTTCCAATTAGTGGCTCTGCTTCTTTTGTTCCCGTGCTTGGCCCGCAAGCAAACAGTTTCTTCCTTGGTTGGCTCATTTCAGTAATGGACAGCCGCTTCGTTCTTGCTCGATCCCTTTCTCATTTGCGATCGACGAATATGTTTTTGCCGAAACCCTTAGCAGCGGCCGCTGGAATAATCCGCTCCCTCTTGAGTCAAGCCATCCGTACTCGCGGCGGAGGAGAAGGAGTCAGCGGCTGGTCGATTGCCGGCCACCAGGAACGTCC
Organism: Fagopyrum tataricum; assembly: GCA_002319775.1. Classification (NCBI taxonomy): domain Eukaryota; kingdom Viridiplantae; phylum Streptophyta; class Magnoliopsida; order Caryophyllales; family Polygonaceae; genus Fagopyrum; species Fagopyrum tataricum. The sequence continues at coordinate 42,370,146 of CM008286.1, read as the reverse complement.
CAATGGCTACCTCTTCAACCGCCCTTCACCTTCTTCGCCCTTCTTTCTTCTTCTCCGACCCACGAATCCCTACTATTCCGCATCTCTCAATTTTAGGGTTTCTTCTGCTTTACACCTCAATGCATGAGTGGCTCCATCGAATTCAGAGATCAGAGAATCAGAGAAACGAAGAACCGGAGAAGCAGTCACACATGGCTCCATCGAATTCGGCGAAGAAGAATAACCGGAGACGCAGTCATGCATCCCACTGGGTCTATCGAATCGAATTCGGAGAAGAAGAACCGGAGAGTCAACATATTTGGTTTGGTTTCTCCCTTCTTTTACACACAATTTCGTTCTCTCTCTATATCTGATGTTGAATTGGGTTTTGCTATTTCAAATTTCTTCGTCTGATTTTGTAATTCATACTCTGAATTTTGAGATGTTCTATTGAACTTGGGTTCTAATTGGTGACTGCTCAACATTTTTTTTGGTGTTTCTGATGGTCATGGAGATAAAACAAAGAGTTCCCCTATTTGTGTTCCTCCATATTATAAAAGTGTTATGTATGAAACCTTAGAATCGGACGGAGGTGCGGCTGTTAAGGGTACCCTTTTGGCTGGCTTCTTGTTGGTTGGTGTTGTAGGTGGATTAGGTACTGTTGGTTATCTCTATAAAGACCAAATTAATACCTTTCATACACAGTTTTCCACCATCATTGAAGGTCCTGATTTTTTCCCCCCAAATGCCTTCTTTTTCTCTTCAATTTTATGGTTCAATGTGTAATTTTGTTCATCATAATTAACCTAGAACTGCCCTGAAGTGCATTTCCTTGTAATTAAATCAGGCTATGGCCCCGGTGGATATGCTTTATTTGTTGCAGTTTATGCTGGATTGGAGGTATGACTAGGTTCTTCTTTCTCAAGAATTTAATTGCAATAGTCGTTTATACTCTATGAATTACTAATTTTTTATGCTACTGCATTACGGTCTCTATGGACATGAGATATTTAATAGAGCACTGATGAAGTGATTAGGCAGTATTTTCTTGTTTATCGTCTGAGTAAAGCTTCTGCCAATGTTCTGCTGTATGTTTATCGTCTGAATCACACTTATAGTGCATTGTGCTTGGTTTGTGACTAAGCTGCAAAAATAAGTCAGCTTTATTCTCTCCTTATGCAGTAGACAGTAGTAATGCTATTTGCTATTGCTTGCAAATCTGTTAGATTTTAATTCACTTGCTCTTTTTTTGTTACATGTCCTTGCAATACCGGCAATTCCATTGACAATGTCAACAGGTCTTCTTTTTGGTTCTGTCACTGGTACCATATTAGTCTCCATAAGTGGAACTGTAAGCCTATTAGTTCTTCCCTCTTAAGAATACAATGACAGGTGAATTTGGTTATCAAGTCAATTTTGCCTTCATTTCCTGGTTTCAGGTAGCTGCTAGCATTGTGTTCTTGATAGCTAGATACTTTGCCCGTGACTGTATTTTGAAACTTGTTGAAGGGAATAAGAAATTCCTTGCACTTGACAAAGCAATTGGTGAAAATGGTTTCAGAGTTGTTACCCTCCTTCAGTCGAGTCCATTACTTCCATTTTCCCTAGGGAATTATCTCTATGGCTTGATATCGGTGAAATTCATCCCATATGTTCTGGGAAGGTCTGATTTGTGTCCTTTTGTGGTTATAAATGATTCATCTCTACACAGACTGACATAGTATAACTTCGCTATTATTTTAAAAATAATGTCGGCATTATGATGATGCTCTTTGATTATGATTTATGGGAGCGTTAAATTGTTGCTTGAAAAGAGGTTACTTTGTGTTTTTTTGCTCGTTGCACCTGCTTCTGCTCTGTGCTTGTCTTAAAGGGCCCAGGGTATTCTATTCCTTTCCTTTTCTGGGCGCCCCTTGCATTTATGATTTAGCAACACTTTCCTCTTCTTGTAATTTGATAATATGACTTGCTGATTTTTTTTTATAGTGATTTGAGGTATAGTATAGTCTATTTTCTCCAAATTTGGATTGTCGATTAATGTAGCGTATTTGTGTAGCTTATAGAGTACATAATTCAAGGAGAATGATTTATTACTTTTTTGAAGTTAATTTATATTTACACTTTCTTTTCTAAAGCCTACATTAAATATAGTCTATATTGGGTTCTTGTCGTAATTTGTGTTGTTTTGAATCTTTGACGTCTTTCTTTTCAGGTGGCTTTTTGTGACTGAAGAAGATATAGAGAGTTTACCATGATTTCTGGTATGACCCCTTTTGTTTTTTTTTCCTCTGAGCCTTTTTTTGGTTCACCTTATAATTGTTTCCTGACTGATCTTCATATGCAGTTGTTCGTTAATGGATTTTTTCAGAATGAGACATTGATAGCAATCAAAGCTCCACATGGAACCACATTGGAGGTTCCTGACCCAGATTGTATTAAGGTTTGCTAATATTTACGAGTGTGGATTGAATTTACTATTGTAGATAGTACGTAAATATGTTGTTGCAATGGTTTGCATTCCTCATTTTCTGTCATTTAGCTCAAATCTGCATGTTTATCTACTCTAAAATTGGGTTTTGATTCATTTATTTGATTGGAACAGTACTTGGAAAAGGGGCTGAATCAGAAGGTAGTTCAACATGGGAGTGCTCTCCTCATTTGAACATAAACCTTGAGCTGAATTAACTGATGAAGATCCTTCACTTGTAGAGCTTTTATTTCAGTATGAATGTCAGCGAACAAACCTTCAATGCATATGGAACCAGACAATAATGCAACATGGGTGTTCTCTCCTTATATGAACACCAACCTTGAGATGAATTAAACAAACCTTCAATGCATTTGGAACCAGACAATAATTCAACATGGGTGTTCTCTACTCATATGAACACCAACCTTGAGATGAATTAGCTGATGAAGATTTCTTGTAGAGCTTTTGTTTCAGTGTGGACGTTATTTGCTCATTTCGTGTTTAAGATTGGCTAGGAATTGGGTTGTCCGGTTCCATCATATTTTTCGTGAGACCAACGTGCTCAATGGGCTGATCTTCCTGGGCAGGTAATTCCTTCTGTAGTTCTCAATTAGGGTTTGAATTGCCTCCAAAACCAACTTTCGATTTGCTACCTGTTAAAGTTCTTTTGTTTCCTAAATCGTATAAAAACGGGTAAGTAGAAATTATGAGGATTTTAGAGTTAAATTATGTAACTTGACTATCCTAAATAGAAATTCAACCTTAAAAGGGGATGAAATGCGTGCCGTCTGCTTGTAAGAGCAACACGCGTTTAGTTGAATCTATTTATATGTGATATAATATCCCACTTAGATGTTAGATCAAGGCTGAAGTGAGGGCATTATCAACACGCTGAACAAATTGTGAATAGTCATGTTTGAATTGTAAACGGAAGCAGAAAATAGACTTGGTAAATTGATGGTTCCAAATTTGTAACACCCCAAATTTGTGGGACTCGAAGTGCTATTGGACTAGGATTTCACAATGGATCCTAATCCTAGTCTGATAACAATTTCACTGAATCTTAAAACAAGACACATATAGATTAAATACAAACCATGAAACTGATATTTATATATATATCAAAAGGTAATACAAGGTACCGCTGAGTACAACTAAAACAACACTGTACAACAAAAAGGTCCCATAACCCCGATAACGCCCCAGTGTACGGAGCCCTCGGCGGATCACCCACTCTGGATCACTCTGCAGCTCTCCTAACCTGCAAATGATCTACAACACGGTATAAACCGTTAGCTAACCAATACGCATATATAAGAAAATGCATAAGCACACACCAATGAACGGTAAACACATCAACGTGCTATCACACATGTACCCGGTTTATTATCTTAATAACGTCCAATCACTCAAGTGTATATATCTCAATATGAATATATGTGACACGAGGAATATAACCCTCGCCTCTCGGGAATGGTGCCAGCTAGAGTGGGGATCCGGTCCCACCTCCCGTGTACCCTGTGGGAGTGGTGCAGGTGGCCGGCTCACTGAGCTATATTGGCTTGCCCGTAGAGAACCTCCAGACTCCCAGCGGGATGAAAGGACAAGTGGTCACGGCCCTATAATGGGTAGTCACTAAACCATAGGTAGGTAATCATCACAACTCATACACTCAAACATCATAACAACGCACACACCACTTATGCATACATCTGATATATGGATGATAGCTAAGTAAGTCCTACGGACTTACCTCAACCTCAGGAGTAGTCCCACTACGATCAGCTCTCACTCAGGTCCACTCCAAACTGGAGGACAACACGGCCTATACAAGGCATACATATACATCAAACTCCTATCACACAAAGGGGTCACACCTAGACCCAAGGGATGAATAAGGATCATGTCCAATTCGTAAACCTCAAAGCCGTAACCGGCATATCTATATCATGCTCATCAACATCCGATACCTAGCATGGTACTAAGCCTCATACTAAGAAAGGAAAGGAGCTACCAAACTGTAGGTAGTCCCAGGACAAGACGCACCTGCGTGATCAAGGGACGTATTGTCGGAATGTAGGAAACCGTAGGCGCGGTGACACTTGGCCGCGGGCGCGGTGACACGTCTTCCGCAGGGGCGGAGACTTCCAGGCGCGGGGGCGGCGACAGTGCAGAACGTAGCCCCGCGAGTCTTCTTTCCCTCTTCACGTGATCAAATCACGTCTTCTCTCATCCAAAGTTATACACATGCATATACATACACAACCCACTGATAGGTGATGGAATCACTATCAATTTAGGTAGTTTTTAGAGTCGTTTTTATGTTTTCGAGTCATATTATGTTGCTAATGCCTTAATCTAGATAAAAGAGTCAAAATGAAGCAAAAGAAGGTATTAGCAACACTTAGGAGTTGAAGTAAAGAGGCGAAGACAAGTTTCTGGTGCCTCACCGCCCCCGCGTAGAAGTGTCACCGCACCTGCGGTGACACCCTTGCCGAGCGCCGCAGCCAGCGGCCTCACCTGCGCCGAAGGAAGCATGTCACCGCCCCTGCGGCCGCCTCTGGCCGCCCCTGCGGTGACAACCCTGGAGTCCCATGACGAGCGCCGCGGCCAGCGCCTTCGCCCGCGGCCAAGAAGAGCCTATCACCGCCCCCGCGGTGACTTTGGGCCGTGCCCACGGATCTTCACCAGAAACGCCCGAAGTTAAAGAGTCAGACGTTTCAAAGAGCATTGAAGAACCCGTCCCGCGGGTGTGACGAGCCGCCCTTGCGGCCAAGAAGAAGATGGAACGTTTTTGCTTAAACCGCCCCTGCGACGTCCTTGGCCGCGGGTGCGGGTTAGCGTCAGAGGACTTTACTCCGGATGTTTTCGTCGGCTTTAAGGCCTTAATTGTGGCTGTTTGCACAACTTCTTTAATCCATTCTTAATGGTGGCTGTTTGCACAGCCTCTTTACTTCTTTTTAATGCTTTTTGTAGTATAAATAGAGCCCTTGACTATAGCTATTTTCATCTCATTTTCCACACAAAAACCTCTATTTTCTAGTGTCTTTTGTAATGAGTTTCTAAGCTCCCTTGGCTACATTGGGTTGATTGAAGCTACATTACTATTTGGTTGTAAGTTCTTCTAATATAAGTTTAAGTTCATTATCCTTTGTGTTATTTTCCTTGATCTTTAACTTATGTTTGCATGTTTTTATCCACTTAGATTGATCACCTTAAGTGTACTAATGCATGCAAAATGCTAGGATTAATTGATTCCGGGTTCGGGTCCTTAATCTAGTAGCAAACCCATAGGTAAAAACTGGTTGCGATTATCTAAGGGAAAGGAAAATAACTATAAAGAAAGATTTAACGGGTTGTTTTATTCTTTTTTATATCTCTTTATCTTTATTAGAATGCTAACTTGTGTTTTAATCTTGTAGGTTTACGGATTAAATAACTAGTTAAGTTGTGTTAATGCCGGTTGGCTTAACACATATCTACGATCAAGATGAGAACATCGGTGAATTACTTATAAAAAAAGAATCAACCAAGTAGTATGTATGTTAAGATCCAACCTAGTGTAGTTCTTTAAATCAACTTTTCACCAACTTTATAATTGTCTTTGTCTTGTTTTATTTCAATCCAAATCCCCCCTCCATTTGTTACCAAATCAATATTTAAAATAATAAAAACTCGATAAGACTCCCTTGGGTTCGACCCTTACTTAATCACTATACATTGGTTAGTATTAAGTTCGGATTTAACTTGATAAGTTTATAATAACGACCTTAGGAAATACGCTGGTCACCCACATCAACATGCATCTATACATGCATCTAATCCTAAGCTAAGGACGAGGAACAAGAAAGAAGGAAGAGAAAGAAGGATAAAGAAGCAAGGAACTCACCACTACTGCTGGTCTAGGCATGACAAGATCACAACCACTATCTCAGCTGGTATCACAAGCTCAACAAACATGCACACCATCAACCTTAGCAAGGCCACAACACAAAATCTCTTCCAAACCCAAGGGAAAACAAGATCAAGATCAAGATGAAGGAAGGAGAAGCAAGGAGGACGTGAAAGGCTGGATTGGAAATGAGAAGTGAAGTGAAACCCTTGCTCAGCAAGGTAAGAAGTAAGGGAAAAGAGTAAAGCACGAGTCAACTGGTCATTAAAGCACGAGTCAACTGGTCAACAAAACCGGCTGCAGCCGCAAGAAACCGCGGGGGCGGTTCCCTAGGCCGCGGGAGCGGAAACCCGCAGGGGCGGCGGATATGCCCGCGGGTGCGGCAAGGCCAATCTCGGCCAAAGCCAATCTCGGGTAAGGACAATCTCGGTCCGAAAGACTAGGGCTCTTACAAAATTTGTCTAGGTTGAGCCTTAAAATACCCTAATGTAGGAAGCATATACCTTCCCTAATCAATCAGTATATACCTGGAGGAAATCATTACTGTGAATAGTCATGTTTGAATTGTAAACGGAAGCAGAAAATAGACTTGGTAAATTGATGGTTCCAAATTTGTCTAGGTTGAGCCTTAAAATACCCTAATGTAGGAAGCATATACCTTCCCTAATCAATCAGTATATACCTGGAGGAAATCATTACTTGTATAAATTTTATGTAAATGCCGCTGTTTGATAGTAGAAAAAGCAACTAAAGTTCTTAGTGTAGCAAGTTGACCAATAGGAGAAAATGTGTGCTTATAATCCTTGCCCTCCTTTTGTACTTATTCTCTTTATTGTTAAACTAACTTTGAAGTTGTCAATTATCCTATCTGATGTGTACTTAATCCTATACATCCACTTGGAACTAATAGCGATGTGTTTTGACAGGGTAAAGAAGTAAAATCCTACATATTTAGAACTGAGAGTTGTATGTACATTTCATTGCAAACCGGCTTTAGATCAACTCTTTATTAGCAATTCTTTCGATTGACAACATTTTTTTATTGATTCGAACATAAGAACAATCTCTAATAAAAATATAATGAGTTCATACATCAATAATATCTCTAATCAAAGGCTCTATCCATACTGCTTTACCGGTAGTGGAATTTGTAATAATACTACGAAGTTGTGATTGTAGTTCGCAATACATAAACCCCTAGTATGCTTGCCAAGGAAGTATATCTCTTGCCATGCAAGCACTGACAATGTGTATGTGCTTTTGGTCACTGTTGGCCATTCAGTTTATGTTATGTGTTTGTGCTGCATAGTGGCTGCATTGTAATTATATTTCTACTTCATAAATTATATTGTATCTATTCTCTTATTTTTGATATTATGGAGATCATCTGTATATTGCAGTGTATTTCTATTGAAATCATTTGTCATCCCAACCTTAGAGTGGATACTGCCGGATCATTGCTCACATGATAAGTTTCTAGAGCAATGCACATATGGTGTGATTTTGAGACTATATTCTTCACCGTGCATTTGGCTGATTCAACTACTATATGCGAGTATGTACTTCAGATACCCCATTTCCACTATGAGTTAACAATTTTTTTTTAGTCTGATTAGTTACATTGTTATTTTCCATGCAGGTATTTTGGTTTTATCCACTATATGCATTCAGCATTGTACTGAGTACTATATGGTAAATTGACTTGTTTTGTTTATATTGATCAGTTAGAATATTTTATCACATAAAATTATCCACTTTTGCAGTAAGACGGTTTTAGTATTGGCTAAAGGCCTTTGTGAACATAAATGATAGATGCTAAACCTTACCTTTGCTGAAGGGCATGGTTAGCACAAAATGTACTACTTATACACCCAAAGATATGGAAGGGCATTGACTTAGTTATATAGTATGGAATATTTTTCTAGGTACAATGACACTGATGTGTAGAACATCATTTGCTCTTTTTTTTTGATCAATCATCTATTTTTGAAGCTAATATTGTATTCCTGTCTAAATCCAGGTACAATGACATTGCTAAGCATGCATATATTACAATGGGTCAATCTAAATCCCCAGTAGTAGATTCTGCGAGTCAATCTGAGGCATCAAGTTCACAGAAGGCAGTTTCTTCTGATAAACCTGCCGGATTTGAAGGGTACTCAGATTTCCCCCATCAATAAAGATTTTCCATTTTTCCGGTGAATAATTGTTCTTGTTTGGCTGCCCTTTCATCGTTTTGCAGTGTCATGATTGGAATCGGGGAACAAGTTTACTCCATGCTTCTATTGAGTTGTTTCTTCTTAGAGGTATGCAACCGCTGTTATATTGACTGGATGGTCACTATGGAAGGCAATTCCATTACCTCTTTATCATATGATTCATATGCTTGGTATCTATAGAATTGAAACCAGTCAATTATCTAGCAATATGGGTTGAGTTATTTAGCTCTTATGGATGGTGGCTATGTGATAATCAATTTTTGCAGGTTTCTGTAACTGGATTTATACCCTATATTGGGAAGCCAATCAGTTTTCTACTTCTGTCCTGGATGTATGCTTACTACTGTTTTGAGTAAGTCGCTATTGCTAACTTTCATTCCTTTTCCCTATTTTGACGTTGCCTGAGTAAGTGTTCTATTATTGACTTGGGTATAAATGGAATCTTTCTGGAGTGAGTTTAGACAAGAGGCTGGAATTTTTTGAATCAAATTGGGTATTGTTTGCAGGCTTTGGTACGTAAGCTATAAATTTTTTTTATCATTATTATTTGGTGTGTGTCATTTACTCCTTTATGGCTTTACATCCTTGTTCAATCGGATAATAAACTTGAGCAATTGAAAAGTTTTGTAGGAGGATAATAACATATTGATTTCACCTTGACTATCATAATGCATAAAAAAGTATATGATGGACTCTCAGGAAGGTCAGGACAAAGTAAATCTTGTATTATTAAGATGTAGCCATAATTGGTTGTGTAATCATCTAAACTCAACTTAGCAGCCTAAAAACTGTAGTTCTTTTTTACGGTTTTTGTTGGATTTAACGAACTGTCGGCCTAGCTTAGGGACCCACATTGACACTTGTATCAGTGTTTGTATCCCTCAATCATGCTAATGATATAAAATAGTAAAGATTTGCTAACAATGGTGTGTATTCCATAACTTGAATCGATTGTTAATGCTATAAAATGCAGGTAGCCCTTGTGTTTTGGCTATTTTTTTTCTTTCCTCCGCTTGAGAGCTATGCAGTCATGGCAACGCTTAATCCGTTGGTATTCTTCGATGCTTTCATAAATCATACCTGCTCTAATTTTCAATTTCTTTTCGTGTTAAATACCTTCTTGATCGTGCTGAGAACACTAAATCCTTGTTAGAACTGTATGCTGTTGCAAGTTTGCAAGAATAAACGATATAAAAGAACAAGCTTAGCTGTGAATCTCATTCTGCTTTGGTAAAGCAGAAAGAACAGCGCATTGTCACTTGGACTTCTGAGGTTTGTTTTCGTATTCCTCGTTGAATCTGGAATCTAATGTATCAGATATTCTGACGTGGTATGAACTATGGGAATGAAATGATTTTTGGTTTGATCACAAAGTAGCTTCATTACTACTGGTGCGTTTGGCAGCAAATTTATAAGTTAACACATGACCATATTAAACTTGAAAAAACAATCCAGAATCTACGTGGTTCAGTGTAGGAAGAATTATCCTAAAGTATAGTCTGAAGCTCTAATTATTCTTTCAATTTGTTCTGATCAATCTTATTTTCTTTTATTTATTTTCCTTGATTTTTGTTTGTAGGATTTCATGAGGGGTACCATGGGTTCAGAATTGCTTAAGATGTTAATAACAATGTTTATTTCGCCTTGATGTGTATTGAGACCTTGTTTACGTCGCCGGTGAAATCGGGCTTTTCTTGTGCTCTTTTAGGATGAGATTTGTCTCGGCACTGGTAAACTACCCTTTGCTTGAGTCTTTACTGATTTGTAGTATAACTTTAGTGCTGTAGAACAATGGCGAAGAAGGTCTAATATACTGGAATTAGCGTAGATAGTGTATGGTCATAGGGAGGGTAGATTTTTTATACTGTCAGGTGGGTAGCTTTCAAACGGGTTAGCTAGAAGGTTCAGGTTGAATTAATTTATGCAGAGGTTGACATGTTTTTTTTTTTTATGGATTAGTCATTTCAATGGAAATGAAGAAAGTGAATGAGCTGTACATGAATATATCGAATTTGGGTTATGAATATATAGATATAAGTAGACTCGTACGTGAATAGGATTAGAATTGTATATGAATCAGAATTGAGATATAAATATATATAGATATATGAGTGAAGTGACAAGAATTCATATTCCATTTGATGACTCTTGGTTAACTAATTACATTTAAATAGAGTTGTAGTTTAAGAAAGCCTCCTTGCGTTTGTCTGAACAAGTAAGCTTCATTTTTCCTTTCCATTTTGAATCAGAATTATTTGTTTTAGGTTTGTGCGACGGTCATCTTGATGGTGGAGATTGTAGTGATTGTATTAGAGTTGCATACGAGAGAGTGAACGTTGACAAACTATTTTCTAGATCTGACCCTTATATTTCTCTTTCTCAGAACATGATACATTCTTTGTAGGATATACTTCCAATTTCAGTGCACAGATGACACATGAACTACAAGTCTTGATGCTTATACAAAAAATGCAGAGAAACTTCTCAGAATCAACACTGAAACGTTCTACACGATGACTTTGATGGTAAAATTACATCTCACTTTATATAAACTTCAATTTCACGTCTATACTTTCATACCTCTAACTATATTGTATTTCACTTTAGGCAGGAAGGACATTGGTTAGACTCAACATAGACAACGTTGATATCATAATCTCCGGTGAAAAGCTTGCTTCGAGATCACATAATTACAAAATGGTACCTCAAGGACGTTCTCACCTAAATAATTTCAACACAAAAATGATTTCCAGACCTTTTCTTGTAACAATGTAATTTTTTTAAAACTCAATTATGTCAGCACTACTTCAAGTACAATTTTCATTTTGCTAATGAATGTATGTTATCTTTCTGAATAGGTGAATGTTATTTATTATAATTACAATATAGCTCAAAATGCGTAACGGACGCGCGTGCTACGCGCGCGCGGAGTTCCTAGTATGTATATATATATATATATATATACATATATATATATATATATATATATATATATATATATATATATATATCAAAGAGGCTTCGGTATTCCACCACTTGCCAAATGTGTTCAACGACGTCGCCTTCTTTGATCTTGCATGGACGACCGTCACGTGCGCATAGAGCTTCCTCTCCATCCGCAGGGGCTTGACTGCCAATGAGTGTGAGTAGGATAGACTTAGGTATAAATAGTTCAAAGCTAGCTTCTTTAGATGCCAAGGTCAACATATGGCATACACTTTTTCTCGGCTACTATAACAAAAAATGCCGTTATATCACGGTTATAATTTACATTTTATTCCAGTTATGCACCGTGATAGTAGGGTCCGTGATAATAGGTTGTTTGGGAAGAAATCATAATAAAATGTATTATTTATCATAGTTCCAAAACTAGGATAAAAGGACTTATACTGTTTTTGCTTTTATTGTTCTTGAATCGACACCAGTTTAAAATAAGTTTTAAATGGTTAAAACCATGATAAATATTTTTTTGGGTGGATTAAGTAAGTATGCACCTTTTTTATTAGTGTGACAAAGTGTGTAGGCTAATTTATACCTAAGCACTAACTATACACTTTCTATTTGTGAAGGAATGCTTCCTTTAAATAGTAATACCCAATTTTTACTACTCAACGTTTATCGTGTACCCAACTTAGGTTACCAAAAATTAGTTATCCAATTTTAATACACAACGTTCTATATCCAACTTTACTTCGGTTACGCAACTTCGTAGTTACCCGATTCTAATACCCAACGTTACATATCTCACTTCACTTCGGTTACTCAACTTCGTTGTTACCCGATTTTAATACCCAACGTTCTATATCCAACTTCACTTCGGTTACCCAACTTCGTTGTTACTCGATTTTAATATCCAACGTTCTATATCCAAATTCACTCCGGTTACCCAACTTCGTTGTTACCCGATTTTAATATCAAACGTTCTATATCCAACTTCACTTCGGTTACCCAACTTCTTTGTTACCCGATTTTAATACCCAACGTTCTATATCCAACCTCACTTTGGTCACCCCAAATTATATTCATCTACTTTTAACCGGTATATACGAACACCATATATTAACTAATTTAACAATCATCATGACCATACGTAAATGTATTCAAAATCCATACTAAAAACAATGAAATGCTACGTCATATCTCCTGGTGAATGTTATGGAACAGTCCAAATATATTCTTAGCATAAAGGCTACACCATATATTAACTAATTTAATACCCGATTATGAAGAAGGTGAATGTTATGGAACAGTCCAAGATGGGGCATCGTCATATCTCCTGGTGAGAAACGATTTGCACAAAATCTAGGGTTTTGTTATTAAATTTCAGTAACTACAAATTAAACTGTATATACAATTTACAGGAGACATGTTTGGGCCAACTATTGTCTATCTCATCAGACTGAGAAGCTGTTTCACGACGCTACAAAGCTTCAAGACTTTGGCATCCGGAATAATTCTCAAGTGCTATTTCATTTCACAAAACTGATTAATCTTTGACACCACTGTCTTATATTGACGGACATATATGTTTACAGGTACAGTTTATGCATTTTGTAGTGTCGAGGCTTTCTCAGAGACACGCGAAGAGTAGAAAACATCGGTTCTTCCATGGCCTAAACAAGCGTTGAGTTACCACATTTCGATTTTTCTGTCTTTTTTGAGGTCGTTGAGCATAACAACTTATAGTGTGCAGGTGAAATCTCTTGTACCACATGCTCTGATAATTTTGCTAACAGTTCCGTGTATTGTGGATGTTTTAATCATATTAAGCTTTTCAGCATTTTTATCAATGATGCTTGTTATTTGCTTCTACTATCTATACTGAGAGAGCAAAACAAGAGAAATTGCAAAGTTCTACCTCATATCATGCATTCTTGCCTTAGATCATCCAAACAAAAACAAAGTAGCTTCACAGTGAAGCTATTCCTACATTGTGCCTGCAAGAGTGTTATGTTATTTCCAATTGAACTAGAGGTGTGTGTAGTAAACCTCAAGCTAAACCTATCCAAGTCCTGTACAGATGCTATTTTATACAATTTTTTGTCTTACAATTGTCCCAGTTTCCTTTCTTTGTATTCCTTCAATTCTCTTTGGTATTTTTCCTTGTCCTTTAGTCCAGTCTTTTGGTAAACCTGTAATAAGCACATTATTACCAAACAACTCAAACGGTCAATGTTACTCATACAATCCCGTATGAATCATACTCGCCTCTCTGTCAGTTGCACTCATGTTGTTCCAAGCCTTTCCAATCGTTTTTGGGAATTCTCTCTCCCTGCTAGGATGGAGAGTCTTGAGCATGACATGTCTTTCTGCAAAGAAGAAATTATAACCACTTATATTAGGTTTAGGATGAGTTGGATCCTCTCCCCATCTTTTCTTTTTAAACCGCCTTCTACGTGGCCCAGGAGCCTTGGGTTCGTAAGGAACAATGGAGAAGCCAAGATCAACATTTCCATATTTTGAGCAATGCAGTAATTCCACCTGATGTATCTTTAGTTCTTTATTATACATCTAATTACTAGTCCATGCTTTCTTGATGAGAAGAACCTGCCATTGATGTGTTCAAACTTCAAAACTCCTCTTACAAAAAAAAAGTAGACTAAATAAACCTCCAGAGTACTTTTAACCAATGCTTTGAACATAAAACACTTTGCTAATCTCTAAAAACAACTTGCTATCACAGATTTAACCAATGCATTAGATAATCAATTCAGCAAGAAAATGGTGTTGATATACCATTAAAGAAATAATGGGCCAGAAAATCTTTCTAAATCACTTGATATTTGAATGAATACTAGTGTTACTGCGTAGCCATATTTGAATGAACACTTGAAATAAACGTTGTATCTAAAGCTTTTATTTTAGTCATACTTTAGGCTCTAAGGCTTTTATTTCCACCAGCAAATTGTTGTCACAAATTTAACCATACTTCAGCCATACTTTTCATCCCTGTATCTTATTCAATACTGATGCCAACAGGGCAGTCTCTGGTCAGTAACAAACTTCGTTGTCTTCTTATTGTTAAATTTCTCTTATGAATTGGTGTTTAGTTTTTGTTGATATGAAATAGGAACCGTAATGATTACTGCTTATACTCATCACATAACAGAATTCTTGCTAGATAGCTTGCCAAAAGCTTTGTTATTTTTAAAGACAAACAAAGAAAATTGAAAAAATTGGCAATTAGCTCACTGAAAGAGAACCAAGACAGAAGAAGTATAGAGTAGAAAGAAACTAGATTTTTGTTAAACAAATTGTGATACTTGATTTGACGGTCAAATATGTTGCAGAATTTTATCTTCTCTCTGTTTCTATGTCTCGGTAAATACTTAAGACACTTTGTTGTCATTTAAGCATCCCTTAGCAAGTGATACACCTGCTTTTTACTTCCTCAACACAGACAACACCAAACAAGTATCAAGTAGAAAGCACAAGATGCACCTTGTTTTCAATTTAAATCATCCATGTAACAGATTAGAAAAAAATCAACCAAAAGATCATGTCAAATAAAACTAAATAAAGCTTGTCTATATGGAGCAATAGCTATTTTAACACATAATCACAAAAGATAACAAGTTGTCTATGCGAGCCTCCAGACTCGTCTTTGTCGAGTACCGGGAACAAAAAAAATCCAATCAAAACAGTGATAACAAGAACTTGAAGTCTTCAAATCATAGACTTGCCAGGAAAAGTACTAGGCAATAAGCTAATTTTTTCAATTTGCATCAAGTTACCAAACTGGTATGTTAAAGTATCACTTGACGACAGTACCATAATATATTGAACAAAAACTGAAGTGAATCCACGAAATGAGAAACAAGAGAGCTTATGTTGCTGATAATTTGCACATGATTACCTGTTAGTGAAAGACAAGTAGCTTCAAGGCGAACATACCTAGCCATGGCCTGCATTGAAATAGCACTACATAGTTAAGCATGAAAAGGGAAATGAGATTGAAGCATAGATAACTGTCATTGCAATTTCACATTAAAATTTCCCATCAAAATTGCACAGATCTATTCAATTCCAATCTCAACAACAAAAACACATCCAATTTCACATCCACATAAAATCCAAATTACATGGAAATTCGTAACCGAAGCAAAACGACAAAGAGACTTACTCGAACTTCCAAATCCAAATTACAGGGAAATACTTGCTAATTCCGGACTTTATCATCAATTCAACGGTCGAATCGGCAAAAAACAAAACCCTAGAACCGGAAACATCTAGCCCAAATCTCCAAAACGTTCCAGCTTGGAATCGATGGCGGAGACCTCGGGATAAGAGATTAACGGTCTATTAGTGAGAGTGATGGAGGTATACTCCGAAGAAGCGGAATCATCGGAGGGTAAATTTGTGCCGTTGAAAGAATGGAAATGCAGAAAGGAGTCGGTTTTTTGCATAGAGAGGACAGAGAAGTGGGAATGGAGATGGAGAAGAACGGGAAGATAAAAGAACCAGCAAAGTGCATAGTTAATGCACCCAATAAAACTAGAGTGCACAGGTTGTATGCATAATAAAAAAAGTACATTAGGGCCTAAAATAGTGATAGAAGAGTCGAAGAATTAGCATGCGCGTACCACGGTTTACTGTAAACCATGATTAAAAGGTCAATTATCGCATAAATGATCGAAAATGTAAGGATCAAGGGTACCTTTTATCACGGATTAGAATGAATCGTGATATAAGGTCATTTATCCCAGTTGAGAACCGTGATAAAAGGATCGAAAAATATTTCTTTATCACGTTAAAACCGTGTGGATAGATCACAGATAATAGTTTATAACCCGAACTTATATTATCCGGGTTATAAAGTCAAATTTTTGGAGAAAAAAAAGGAGCATATAACACGGACGTACAAGCTGAACCTATAAAACATTGTTCGATTAACTTAAACTACATTAAGTTTGAATAAGGTTAATAGCCAAGACAATTTTGTAGAACGCGGAACGTAATAGACAAGAGAAGAAACCCAACAAAGATTTTACACAATAGCTCCTTGCATATGTTCTGTTGGTAAATATTTTTTAGAATTGCTTTAAGGCGTGAAAGATCACTATCTTTAAAGTGATATTTGTCCCCTTTAATTGCTGTAGGGTTTCAGACAAATTCACCTTCTAAGATACAACAAAGCCCTTAAAAGAATCAGACAGCAAATCTGAACTCTTTCTTATATTTCTGTGAAGAAACAATTCTCTATTTTATAGAGAATTTTCTGAATCTGTCTGCGACAGTTAAATTCAATTTACTGTTAGGATTCAGTTAGGAATTCAGTTGGTAACAGTTAGGAAGTTATTGAACAAATCAGTTTACTCCCTTTAATTTCAGATTTTCTAAAATAATAATAAGTCTTAATAATAGACTTTCACCAACAATCCCCACTAAGTCTATAAATCAGACTTTTGTCAATGTCAATAATGACATACATAATGAAAGTGTTTTTTCAACTTAAACTTCCAATTAGTACAACTCTACCAAAGTGTCAACAGAGTCAATGGTGGTCAAGTCCTTAAGCCATCTTTCTTTTATCAACACCGGATAGAGCATACATACAACATTTTCCAGCTTCTCTACTTAGTTTTAAACTTGTTATTAAGCCTCTGCAGAGAACTTCATCTTCTTCTCTCTTCTTTTTCTGATCTTTGATTTCCTGGCTTTCTTCTTCTGTTGGAACATTGTACACATCTGGTTCATCTTCCAACACATAGAAAATCTTCAAGGCTGCTAGTAAGAACATCATCTAGTCCTTCCATCGGTTGTAATTTGTTCCATCAAATCTGTCTAATTTGAAGAAGTCTTGATTCATCAAGGTTAGGGCTTCTTGTGATCCGGCCTCCATTACAAATATCACTTTAAAATTGTTGGTAAATATTTTTTAGAATTGCTTTGAGGCGTGAAAGATCACTATCTTTAAAGTGATATTTGTCCCCTTTAATTGTTGTAGGGTTTCAGACAAATTCACTCCTATGATACAACAAAGCCCTTAAAAGAATCAGACAACAAATCTGAATTCTTTCTTATATTTCTGTGAAGAAACAATTCTCTATTTTATAGAGAATTTTCTGAATCTGTCTGCAACAGTTAAATTCAGTTTACAATTAGGATTCAGTTGGTAACAGTTAGAAAGTTATTGAACAAATCAATTTACTCCCTTTAATTTCAAATTTTCTAAAATAATAATAAGTCTTATTAATAGACTTTCACCAACATGTTCTAGTTTGAGCTTCGCGCACGGAAGAACACACACCTCAATGATACACTGAGCAAAATATATACAACGCATGCACAAAAGGTATCGATGAGAATATGAGAGATAAGGTCCGGGAAAATATATTCATCAGGAAATGAAATGACATATAGAGAACTACATATCATGAAAGCAAATTACTTCATTAAAGTTTTGTTTCATGTAATTCTGCATATACAAAATGTTGTCTTGTCCTTCAAATGATTACATGACATATATTTACTTAACTAGCATGCATATAGACCTAAAGAGAAAAGAGGCAGTGAGGTACCCTAGTTCAAGCTATAATCAATCAAATATAACACGATACCGTACATTCAATACAAGCTCCTTGAAGCATTGTTGAACATTAACTCCAGTGTTGGCACTGCATTCAGTAAAGAGACACCTTCATTTTCTAGCAAAGTCAAGTCCCTCTTTCAATGTTACCACTGTCTTTCTTTCCTATAACATAAATATTGAATATACTTGATACAGCCATTCATCATAAGTTTATAGCATGGACAAAATTCTCCAAAGTAGAATGTAGAACAAAGTGCTACTTTAACCTTCCCTCAAATGAACTACTGGATGTTCATAAAAACAAGCAAATGTTATCTTGAAAGGAAAGAAAAAGCATAAAAAAAAACACTCGGTTCACTACAGATGCATTGAAGCTTACTAATTCATTATTCAATTCATGGTCTCATTACGTATTCATATCAACACTCAATTGAGAAGTTTCACTGCTTGGTGAGAATTGATGGTATAACAAGTCAAAAGATTAAATCAACTATAAAATTTGGTCATGTATAGCAGATTAGCAGCAACTAAAATCTACAAGCTTTGGTGAATAAAATACACACTAGACATCAACAAAGAATTACTTTGGTTTCCTTGAGAGAGAGATGTACCTATTTTCCAAGGAATTATATGAGCCCGGAGTGAAAAACATAGTTAGGGAGGTGGACCAAGTAAATAGGAAGGCATATTTCCAAAGCCCTGATGTTCATCAGAAACATAGTAGTCTCCGAACCATCTTAAAACAAACATGTTCACAAACGGGCGAAAGTTTAATTACGAGTGGAAAAAGTAGGTCAAAATAACACATCAATATAAGTTATTGAAATTACCTCCTCTATTGGGTTATTTGTCAATTTCTTTACTCTTCTCTTTAAATCCTCAACTAGTGACTAGTAGATTCTCAAAGGAATTTGACTCACATCCTTCAGATTGTTCACACAAGATCCTTGAAACATAGAATGGACAAGAATATGTAGTTGATCCCATGGACTTCAACTATTGGATGGAGAATCAAGATGATGTAAACAAATATATTAGAACATATTGGAGAATCAAAAGCAAGATGATCGAAGTATGAAAGGACACAAGCAACCTAAATTAACATAAGACAAAAAAGGACAAGCACAATTATTTGACAATCAATTTATTAGAAATTGAGATAACAGAAGTATGAAACATAGAGAGAACAAACCTACGCATGTGCATATAAGCACAAAACACACTAGTTATGAAAATAAGAAGTTCCGATTATTTTTATTGAAAAACTATGTTACCAAGGTCAAATCAAATTTAGACTACCTAGAAACTAAAGAGAGAGAAAATTGATGTTCATAAAAAGAGATCAATTTACATGGAGAGAAAGATTTTATTATGAGGAAAATCCCATTTCTCAATCAAGGCATTAAAAGAAGAAACTGACTAAAATTCATTTAAGTGAAAAAGAGACTAGCATCATCTATCGTGCGAAAGAAAAGTGATGCTAAACGTTAAACTTTAGAGAAAGTTTCAATGACATGATTGTAGCAATTATTCCTCCATTTATAAAGCCCCTATATCAGATCTAATAAAAGGAAATTCCAGATTGAAGAATGGTCTTTCCATTTGGAGACTAAACTAAATGATGTGTAAGAACTACATTTGGAAAATGTAATTGACCTAAATGTAATAATAAACCATGAAAATTGTAGGTCGTTAATTAAATGTATAAAATTATCAGACTAGTATTTAGAACAATTGAAAATTTAATGGAAGGCTTACCTCCATTTTTTTATATGATTATATCTAAAACGACTACTGATGATCACACCTTGTGAATTATGCATGAGAAGCCTCCCCTACCGGGCTCATGTTTCGTGAAACAGGTGGCGCAACCAACAATTCTGCCTGTGTAGGTTATCGTCAACTAATGTCAGAAATAATGTAGCCAAGTTTTGAAATTTGCTCAGTTTATAGATAATTAAGCCCATTTTATATTTTACATCAATTGTACTCATGTGACTATCCATGTCAAAAATAATGATACCTTTCTAATATAGGGCCTTCAACAACTTAGTGTCCATCGCACCTACAATAATACATTCAAATCTTTTGGTATTCATGTACTACAACAACACCCTTTTCTTCAACTTGTTTTTATGGATATTCTGCTAGGTTAGTTCTCCTTTCTAAGAGCTGAAAAGGATCATGAAAAATTATTGAGCATTTTTAGTGAGGCCCGTAAACAGTTTCATATAATGCTCTTGCAAGTTACAAACCACATACCAAGATATAACTTAGACATGAATCTCTACGGTTTAAGATTGAGACACAATTCAACAATGAATAAAGATGATAGGAGGGGAAATCAAGCATACTCTTAATCCAATAGTTCACTAGATAGTCAACTATACTTTTCAATCATTTAACATCTAGTAAAACTATCAAGCCTAGAGCTACCTCACATATACATCAAAACAATTTCCAGTAAGCTTGATTAAGATAAGGAATTCAGGATTGACATCATCCCCTGTCTAAATTAAGTTTTTTTTTATAGCTAACTATTATTTTTCATGGTTAAGAAGATAGTAATAGGCACACTTGTTTGGAACGAAATAACACTATCACATTAAATAAATTGTGAGATAGACAAATGACTGAAGTTAGAATCATGGTATGTAAAAGGTAAGAAAATATTTTAAAAAATTCAATCATGTTAAGAACAGATTTGCAACAAAGTTCAGAATGTTTACCTTCCTCAACATTGTCATTTGTGATTCCATCATTCACAGGTGCCCCACTTTGGATTCTTGAAAAAATAGAAAAATAAAACAAGATCAATTTAAAAAAAAACTAATTGAATAAAACTCAACAAGGGTTTTTAAAGAGACACTCATCCATCCCCAACGTACCCTCATCAGATAGTGTTTGATTGCCTACAAGTCGTAAGATGTCGTTTAAGGAAATATGAAAAATCTTGATAAGGACAAAAGAAGTGAAGGCTGTGAACGTTTCTGTGCATCGTTCATGGAACGAAGGGAATCTTTCACGGATGAGGGGAGGTTGGAAAAGCTTCGTTCATGGATGAAATTGATGAACAAAATAAATAAAGGTTGGAAGCAATTCTGTAAGAGCGAAGGTGGTTGGGTGAGTTCTCGCCGGAGAAGTATGCGACCAAATGAGGGAGAGGCGGAGGGCGAATCTGGATTAGTGGTACGATGGGAGTAAAAGAGAAAGCTCGTCCATTACCTACTTACCCTAGTTGAGTGAACCGGTCCACCCTTATATTTTTATATCTCACTTTAATAAACCCATATAGGTGGTTCTTATATACGCCCATATATAAATTGTCTTATCGTTGTGGCTAGGGATGGTGATGGGTGGATGTACCACTTCTGTCACTTGACCCGTCAGTCCGTCACCTAAAATCTTCACCCGACTCGTAACTTTTGTCACCCTTATCCATACTCGCCGGGTGAACGGGTGGATCAGGTTTTTTCGGGTGAAATTTAACCCGTTTTCTTAACCTAATATTCAACCAAAAAGTTAAAAAAAATTGAAATTGTGTAAGCTAAAATTAAATATACAATTTAATATGATTTAAGGCTTAATAACTAAAATTGTTGGGAAAAAAATATAAATCCGAAACATCTTATATACCTCCAAAACGTAGAATGAACCAAAAGTGAAAAAATAAAAAAAGATTATGAACACACTCTATAATTGACACACTCTATTTGACTCGTCTTCTTTAGTAATAATATATTTGTATGTAACAAAAAGTATATTTTCTAAAAATTCACGGGACATGAAAATTAGTAGGGCCAACAAAGTTTTATATGTCATTAAAATCTAAAAATATAGTTATAAAAAATAGGTAAGGAGTGCGGGTGATGGGTAAAGGGTGGTGGGTCGGGTGATGGGTCGGATGATGGGTACTGAGATGCTCCCCTGTATTCGACCCGCCCCATCACCTGCTACACCTGAGTTTCACCCGCATGTTAACGTGTTTTCATCCGTTTTTTCAGAATGGGTTTTCGGACACCCATCAGATACGGGTGTGATTGCCATCCCTAGTTGTTTCTTGTGATTAACTGTCACATGGATACTTGACTTGATGGCTTGTCACTGTGAACACGTTAAAAGCTGATTGAAGTGAATGGTTTCTGCACCATTGATGCATATACATGCATGTTTTTGTTTTTATCCTATTCAAAGTGATGCATTGGTTAGTATTAATTATCATTATACCTATTATCATTATTAGTTTCTACTTTTAATAAAAATTTATAAATCTTAAATAATCGTAACGTGTGATAAAATATAATATTTCGAAAATTCTTATAAATAAACCCAAAATACGCGATATTCAACTCCATTTTATAAATAATATACTTTTTCTGATACATATAAGTATATAACAAATCAAGTTTAGTATGTTGTAATAATTTTTATTACCGAGAAATCAAAAATAAAATTATATATATATATATATATATATATATATATATATATATATATATATATATATATATATATATTGGTGTTCTCGTAGACTATGTGTGATCTTGTAACATTACTCCCTTCTTGAAAAGGATTCGACCCCGAATACAGACCTTTACCTTAGCGCCGAACTGGGACTCTAACAATGCACACATGACACCTTTATGTCCTACATGTGGCTTAACCCTCTAATAAACGCCTACGAGAACATCAATATGAGCAACATCATAAAGGGTTCAAAATTTGCAAAAAACACACACACATTCAAGCGTTCATAATCAAGAGATGAGAAACACATCCCTTATGTAGTTCCTTTGTGCACCTAAAAATGTGTTGGCGAAAAACATATAAGAAAGACAGGGTATGAGTATGACTCATTCCGATTTCAAATATAAGGAATCAAGTTCTTCTTTAGAGTTGAAATGAGTCATTACATGAAATCATTTTCATTCCGATTCCAAGTCTTACCAAACACGGGGTGTGAGTAAGACTCATTTCGATTCCGATTCCCGATTCCATGAGAATTGTACCAAACGAGCCCTTAAGTCCCAATCGCCTTATATGTTGGGTTATTTTGCTTGATCAACGAAATCAAGTGGAATGGAATAGTGGGGGATTACTAACTTAAAACATAGAACTGAAACTCGTCTTATATTCCGGAAATTCTTCTTGAAATATATTGTTTGACTTTCCGAAACAAAACTACATGAACAATTTAATAATAAAGGGACGAAAAAGACGTTTTGATGACAAAAGTTCTATTTTTAATCCAATTCATGAATTATTAGTTATACTCTCGTTCTAACAATAAATTTATTATTTTTAAACGTAATTTTACCTTTTAAGTTATTCAATTTAATTATATAGAATTAGATTAATATACGAAATTAAAAATACATATAATTAAAAATTAATGCACCATTTGTTTGTTAACTAGAAAACCACTTTTACTTCACAAATTTCCAAACTTGTAATCATTATTGATTTGTTTACAATCATAATCACTATTGATTTGATTAATAAGTAAATAGCGTAGAGAGGGGGCGGTTCAAACCTAACCGTCGAACCGGCGGTTTTCAAACTGGCCCAAACCGCCGGTTTGGGAAACCGGCGATTTAGGTTTGACCGGTTTGACGGTTTAGGTTTCGGTTTGAGGTTTCCGAAAACCTAAACCGTCGGTTTGAACTGGCCAAAACCGTCGGACGGTTTGAGCCTCAGGCCGTTTTATTTTTTATTTTTATTTTTTTATAAAAAGCCCAACGGCTCTTTAAAGAGCCGTTGGTTTGCTGAGCCGTTGGGGGGTATAACTTTTTTAAGAAAATAAAAATAAAAATATATATTTAATATCCCCCACCCACAACTTATCTTAATTTCGTATAAATACCCAATCTTTCTTCCTCTAAAAATCACACAATCTACAACTCATCTTCTCTACTCTCCTAATCTCTTATTCTCGATTTCTCGTATTCTCGTTATCTCGATTTCTCGTAATGGCAAACCCAAGTGATCAAATTCCCTCTTCTCAATACTTTCGTAGCACCGAAGAGAGCGAAACACAAATGTCCGACAATCCCGAAGTTATTGAAGTTCCACGAAGAAGTCTCCCCCCTCCGAAAATGCTTACATCCGAAATATTTATGAAGCATTACACCAAGGGGGAGCCGGTGAACGATTATTGTCAAGTGGCATGCAACTATTGCTCGAAGGTGTACAAGTGGAAGGTCAAGGGCGGCTACGGGACATTGCAAACTCACATGGAAAACGTCCATCTGGAGAAGCTCGGGATTTCACGGGGACAAACACACTTGTCCCACATGTTTGCATCTTCTACCTCTCATTCTCCTTTATTTACATATAATCATAGTGAAGAAAGTTTAGGATTGACCGATGTTATTTGTTCACATTCATTACCGTTTTCTTATGCCGAATATGAAGGAGTTAGGGAATATAACACTACATATCTTCAACCTTCTTTTAAACCAACTTCTAGGAAAACCGTTTCAAAATTAGTAACTAAATCTTACTTAAAAAAGAAAGAAAATTTTTTTATCGAATTTGGCTAGTTTTGAACATCAAGTTTCAATTTGTAGTGATATTTGGAGTACACAATCCCAACAACATTTTTACATGGGCATTACTTTACATTTTATTGATAACGCTATGTTTTTGCATAAATATGTTATTGGATTTAGGCATTTCAATCAAAGTAATAATGCACTAGGCATTGCAAGCATGATTAAAACGGTTTTACAAGAATATAATTTACAACATCGAATTTTTTCATACTCTTTTGATAATGCATCCGCAAATACCGCCGCCGTAAACCATTTGGTTGAGGATGCAGGACAATATATAAAAACTCCTTATACTCATCAAAGATGTGCATGTCATATTTTAAACTTATGTGTTCAAGATGGACTTAAGATTTTGGAAAATATGCTAACCCCAATCAAACTTGTTATTGATCATATTTGGCATGAGTGCATGACTCCGATTTAAGAAGAAAATGGAGAAATTTATGTTTAAACAAAAACGTTCATCCTATTGCTTTTTCAAAAGATGTTGGAACTCGTTGAAACTCGACTTACAAACTACTTTGTGAAGCCGTACGTTATAAAGTTTTGTTACAAGAATTTGCTTCAATTCACGTACCTTGGTCAATTTTAGATGATGAAAATGTTTGGGAAACTTGTGCCCATATTTGTAATGTTTTAAAAACTTTTAATGATGCAACTAATACCATGAGTTGTGTTTACACTCCAACATCTCATAGATTTTTAGAAATTGCCGTTAATGTTTTCGAAGCTTTTGTAAAATGTTTTAACATACCTTCCCTTCTAGAATGTATGCTTGAAATGAAAAGTAGATGGCTTAAATATTATGAAAACATTCCCATGATTTATCTTGTAAACGCCGTTTTTTATCCTAGACTTAAACTAGATGGTCTTTCCGATTTATTGACCACTTATTATGATTGTTTGTGTGGAAACTTAACACAAGAAAACTATAATGTTCCTAACATTGTGCAACAAGTTAATACCGAAATTGTAAAATTACTGTACATTTGAATCTAGTGCTAGCTCTTCTTCTACCGCACCTAGTCCATCTCCCTCTTCTACTAGTTCATCTTCTTCTCTTTCACTTGCACAACAAATTTTTGCTAGAAGAACAAAAACACCTAGACATTCATCTTCAAATGCGGAATATCAAGATTATCTTAACACTTGTTTTAATTTTGATGATAATGTTGAATTTGATATTTTGGATTGGTGGAAGATATTAGCTCCCAAATATCCAACCTTAGTTAAAATTGTACAACAAATCATGGCCGTGCCCGCATCAACGGTTGCGGTGGAGCAAACATTTAGCCAAGACGGGAACATTTTCGGTCACAAGAGAACTCAATTGAAGCCCGAGAAGTTGGAGATGCAAGTTTGTATTCAAGAATGGATAAGGGCGGCTAAGCGAAAACAAGGAATGCACCGGTGTACGACTCCAAATCGGATTCCAACTCCGAAGACGCCGGCACTACTTCCGAGTCTGACATCGAAAGGTAAGCGGGATTAAAAAAAAACTCGGAAGTCCGAAAAAAGGTAAGTCAAGGTAAGAGAACTACGTGGGCTTTGATTCCTCTTAATCCCGAGAGGATACGTAGACAGCCGGGAAAACGGTTCAAGCCCTTTATTTTTTCCGAGTTTTTTTTGTTAAATTGAATTTATGTTTCTTTTATTTAATTGGTATAAATTTTATTTACTAGTTTTTATATACTAAGTTTTTTTTATAGTAATTTTTTATTTTTATATAATATTTACTTATTTTTTAACATTTTGCGGTTTATAATATATATATATTAACTTTTTTTTTAATAAACCGTGCTAAACCTAAACCGCCGGTTTTAAGGGCGCCAGTTTGGGTTTAGGTTTGCAGCCCAAGTCTAAAATAGCGCACCCATTTAGGTGAAAACAATTTCTTAACAGTAACTTTTATTTTACAAAAAAAAACACGGATTATATATATTATTAGCCGGGATAAATAAAAAAAATTATAAGTTCCTTATAAGACGCAAAATGTACAACCGTGATAAATTAAATGTGATATAACGTTATTTTTGTACTAGTGGGTGTGGATCTCTCTTGTCCTTAATCTAGTAATACATCCCTCCGTTATAGTAACTTGAGGGTTTGTAGTGAAATACCTCTAGTTTTCACGATGCATTTTTATAAAAAAATTCTCGTACTATATTATTTATTTTCGTAGATTGTGTGAGTATATGTTTATATTTTCCGTATAATATTTTTTTTATGAGTCTAGATTTATTTAACGAGTTTGAAAACGTTTTGGAGTTGGTTTGTTTCAAAGAGAAATAAATCTGCTTTTATTTAAAACAAATGTCTAAAATGTCATGCATAACTTGTGTGAGTGTGTTTATTTTTCGAGTTTGAAAATGCCTGTTGTCCGGGCCACCTACAGTCCGCCGTTCTCAACCTCAAAATCCTCCACTCAATGCATAAAAACATCAACATCCATTACCAAAGTAGACTTCCCTCTCTTCCAAGACTCAATGCATAACCACACCAACATCATCCGACTCTACGGTGCTTGTTTCTTCGAAACCTCGTCGAAATCCTTCCACGGTGGGTTAGCCGTGAAGAGCCATTTCAAAGCATCTTGCAATATTTTTCTAAATTGGACACAAAGGCTTCGAATTTACCTTGACATAGCAATGGGGTTGCATTACATGCAACAAATCATGAGCCCGCCGTACGTTCACCGGAACATTTAGACTAAAAACGTGTTATTGGATGAAGAGTTTCACGCCAAGATCGGGAATTTCGGGATGGCAAAATGCGTCGAAGATGATAATTATCCTTTGCATCGGCAATTTCGTGAGAATTTTAATTCTTGGGACAGAGCTTACATGGCTCCGGAGATACGTAAGCGCAGTGTTCCAAAATACGCCGTCAAGGGCCGTCTGGACGCTAGACAACAGTCAACCGTCATGTTTTAGTCCAAAACTGTAACGCCCAGAAATTTTAGAAAACGAATTATCGTGTTTTTCCTATTTCCGTAAATTATTCTACGGGAATATCCGACTTTTATTCCAACCGTAAACCGTAAATTATTTTTACGGGAATGTCGGAAATATTCCGACCCATAACACCCGTTACGGAATTAGTTTAACGAGTCGTTTTCCGCCCGGTTTTCTTTTTCCTCCCTTCCTCTTGGAAAAATCCCGGCCGAGATTGTCTCGGCCTGCCTATCTCGGCCGAGACCGTCGCCCAACGGTTGGCTTGTGGAGCGTGCCGCCCAACCTACTCCCCGCCTAAGCCTGCAGGAGCACGCCCGCCCAACCTACCTCCCTGCCTAGGCCTGGCCTGCTGTCCCCCGACCCCTCAGTCCGCCCTACACCCGAGGCCGACCCCTCGTCTTGGCTCCCTCCCTCTCTCGGGTTCACTCCAACCGGCCTCACACTCCACCCTCACATATCTCTCTCTCTCTCGACTTTCACTCTGTGCAGCCACCTCCCTCAGCTCCCTTCTACGTCCAGCCGCCGCCCCGCCATCGTCGCTTTGCCACCTCTACGTCCCGAGCCCTTGGAGCACGCCGGAGAGCCACCACCGAGACCTCTCTCCTTCTTTCTGCGTCGAGGCTGCTCGGGCAAGGGAGAGCCGCAACAAAGCCGTCGTCGCCCCGGAGAAGCCTTGCTCCGCCCTTGCGGCGCTTGCCTGCACGAGCCCCGCGGACGCCACCGGGGAGCCACTCACCGCCTGCTCACTCTTCTCCTGCAGCCTTCCCTCACCTCCTTCTCTGTCGCCGGAGAAAGGCCGCCACCGGAGAGCTGCCACCACGGGAAGGACCGCGACCGTCTGCAGCCGCGCCAGGAGCCACGGAGCCTTCCCCTCCCGCGCTTGCGCCCTGCTGCCGCCGCCGCCGCGGGCTAGTGCAACAACCTTTTGGCTAATTAAATCGGGCCCCCTCACTTTAGGTATAATTACAATTCTGGCCCGCAGCTTTTGGTTAATTACAGTTTATACCCAACAGTTTGATAAATTACAGTTTATGCCCAGTTGTGTTAGGAATTGCATAAGTGCCCGGAAAATGTGTTAGCGAGTTTTAACCTCGGAAATTAGACGGGTTTATCTTAGGTTCCGTTATGCTATAAGTTTACGATCATTTAACTTATGGGCGAATTGGATAGTATCATGCTAGGTCCGGATCCCGATAAAAGCCACGAATTCGTATTGATCCATATATCCTTAGTAGTATCATGATAGGTTGGAAATTTCATAACTTAGTGGAAATGCCAAGTAGCGGCTTTTGTGACCTTAAGAGAGTGTGATGAGGGGATTTAGACCTAGTTGGCTTTTAGGTCATTTTTGACGGTAACTATGTTGGACTCTAGGGTACGGTCCTAGAATGCGAGTCAAATGATCCTGCGTAGGTCATTTGTGTAGAAGTCCTAGACTTCTCGAGTTGAGCGGGTTTTTATGATACCTTGTTGTAAACAGGTTGAGTACTTCTTCCCAAGGGAAGCGTGAGCGTTTTGTGAGATAACATTTGGGACGAGGTAAGTCTCCGGACTTACTTAGCTCGTATTGCTGTGTGTTAGTGGCGTGTGTTACTTTATGTTATAACAATTAAACCAGTAAATAGGACCACCGACCTTTTATGTATATTCTGGCCCAAGTGTATGATAACGGGCGGTGACAATACTGCCTAGCCCTGGGGAGGTCTAGGGGATTCTTGGTGACTAGTCCGGCGGGTCAGATGGTCGGGTGCATCCGTACCATTCCTTGCCGGTAAGTTGACTGTCCCGAGGCGAGACCATTGGAGTCTCGTGTCACAACCGAACTTGAATTAGAACGGGATACGACTTAATGATATAAAGATAATAAAACGGACTTGTGTGTTTATGTTGTGTGCTATGGGTGTGTTTGTGCCTTCACCGCTTTCCTAATATTTAGAATATGAGCTAACGGTTTAAAACCGCTATGTAGTTGACTTGCAGGTTAGGGATGCCGCCGAGTGAGGTGGAGGAGTGGACAGCCGGGGTCTCCGTACATTATAGGACGGGGATGTTTTGAGTCATATTTCATGTTCTCGTTTTGGATATTGTCGTATGTTTAGAATTCAGATCTATTTACGTTGTTTTGAGAACTTGGCTGAGTTTCCAAGTTGTAGTCTCGTACTTTTCGTTTCCGCATACATTAAAAACATATTTAAGTTTTCGCCTTTATTTGTGCCATGTTGGAAGGTCCGGTGAAATTGTTGTCAGGCTAAGGGTCGGGACCCATCGTGAGGTCTCGCCCAGTAGCACCCCGAGTCCCGCGGATTTGGGGTGTTACAAAAACGGTGATGGTTGGACGGTTTTTGTAAAGAACGTGCTCGGGACGGCTATTATACGGGCAGTACGGGTATTTGGACGGACGAGACGGTGCGGGACGAGTTAGACGGGTGGGATGGGTATGCTTTTTCACATCCTACCTCCCCGATTTTAAGGTTTAAGTGAAAAACCCAACAATCTCGAATTGACGACTCTCTTCTCCGGTCTTTTCTCCGTCGCTCGGTCCCTCCGACGACCTCGCTCAGACCATGCAGTCCCTCCGACGAGTTATGCTTGCTTTTTCTTCTTTAGTTCTTCTCTAGTCCCTTGTTTTTGTTTGCAGAGAATCAACAAAGCAACAACATAAATTTTGAGAATTGGGAGGTAGAGAAGTATAAAATAGGTATTTTTAGGATTTTAGTTTATTACAAAATAATGACCTAATTCATTTAAAATTTCATAATATCTTAAAATAAAGCTAAATTTACATATATCACCCTACCAAACAATGTCCTAAATTATTAAAATTTTCCACAAGTTGGCAATTTTAATGTGTTTTATCGACAAAAATGTCTTGTCCGTCTAGAATCCGTCTAGACGCTGGATGGTGCTCTTCCGTCCTGTCTCCGTCTTACATATTACGGAACACTGCTTAAGCGAGGTAGTGTCTCTACGACCATCGATATCTTCGTGTATGGGGTGATTCTTCTCAAGGTGTTATCGGGGCAAAATCTGGTGATGTGTACAGAGGAGAAAGAGAAGGGAGAGGGAGGAGTTGGGGTGGTTATGATATCGGAGAAGATGTAAGTGGTTTTGGGTTTGGAAAACGTTAGTGAGCTTCAAGGGTGGAGGATGACCCGAGGGCGTGTGTGGAGGAGTTGGGGTGGTTATGATAGCATGCTTAGGGATAATTACTCGCTTCAGTGTGCCATGGAGTTGGCCAAACTGTAACACCCCAAATCCGCGGGACTCGGGGCGCTACTGGGTGAGACCGTACAATGGGTCCCGACCCTTAGCCTGACAACAATTTCACTGGACCTTTCAACAACGGCACAAAATAAAGGCGGAAAACTAAAAATACGTTTTTAATGTATGCGGAAAAGTGAAATGTAAAATACAACTGGGAAACTCAGCCGAGTCCTCAAAACAGCATAATACGATACAAAGTTAAAGTGCGTCAGCATTCAATAAACAACAACGTGAAAACATGACTCAAAATATTCCCCGTCCTATAATGTACGGGGACCCCGGCTGTCCACTCCTTCGCCTCACTCGGCGGCGTCCCTAACCTGCATGTCATCTACATAGGCGGTTTAAAACCGTTAGCTAATATTCTACGCATTAGAATAACAGTGAAGGCACAAACACGTATAATACACAAAACATAAATCACGCAAGTCCGGTTTATTATCTTTATTTATTAACTCGTATCCCGTTCTAATTCAACTTCGGTTGTGACACGAGACCCCAATGGTCTCGCCTCGGTCCCTTACCGGCAAGGAATGGTACGGATGCCTCCGTCCATCTAACCCGCCGGGCTAGTCGCCGAGAATCCCCTAGACTTCCCAAGAGCCAGGCAGTATTGCCACCGCCCGTTGTCATACACTTGGGCCAAACAAAATTATATGGTCGGTGGTCCTAATTTACCGGTTTAATAGTTATTACGTATGCAAAATCACACACACCAAACACACGTCATGCTAATACGGAAAATACGCGCTAAGTAAGTCCGGGGACTTACCTCGTCCCAACGCTAACTCACAAACGCTCCTGCTTCCCTTGGGAAGAATACAACACCTGCTCATAGCACGATACCCATCAATACTCGCTCAACTCGAGAAGTCTAGGACTTCTACCCAAATGGTCTATACAAGATCATTTGATTCCCATTCTAGAATCTATCATGCTCATAATCCAACACTTTATAAAAGTCCACGGGGTCTAGCACGTCTATCACGTTTTCCTAAGGTTCCCCAAAGCCACTACTTGGCATTTCCTCCAAGTTATTCTAATTCAACCTAACATGATACTAAGGTATAACTCGTTCCTCAAAATCTACGTTAAAATTCCGCAATTCAAACCTACGGTTAAAACCGCTAACACATTTCCCGGCAATTTCTATCTTTTCCAACATATGGTCAAAATTATAATAATTACAAAAACGAGGGGGTTTAATCGTAATTATACCGAATACGAGGGAGGCTGACCGGAAATACGCTCAAGGACCTTCCAAGCTTACGGCGTGGCGGGGACAACAGAATCTCGGCCGTGATACAGAGGTGGCTCGGCCGAGATGCAGGACAGGCTCGGCCGAGATTGCAGAGGAGTACAAAGAAGGCTGTTGTGGTAGGGAGGCCGAGAACGAGGGGTCGGCCTAGTGAGCTTGGGCGGCAGCTGTAGGGCTAGGCAGTAGCTAGGTGGCAGCTGCAGGGCTAGCAGCCATCTCGGGCGCGTGGGGGAAAAAGGCAGCTCGGCCAGCTTGGCCGAGATTGGCATCTCAGCGGCCGAGATTTCCCCGTGGAAGGGGAATGGGAGGGAAGAAGAAGAGTAGGGATAAAGGTCGGGTTCGAACTCGAAAAACAAAATTCCGTAACGGACGTTACGGTCGGAATAAATTCCCGAACATTTCCGTAAAATAATTTACGGAAAGTGAATAAAAAGATAATATATTTCTAAATTTCCCTATCATTGTTATATCTTTATTTACTAAAAATTCCGGACTTTACAACTAACACTCCTAAAAAGAAGTTTCGTCCCGAAACTTGCTAGACCCCATCACTCTCCATGTACCTGTCTCGTAATCGCGCGAAACTCTATCGATTCTAAACCAAGTCTAAGCATGGCAACCATATTACGACTTCGCAGGGTACTCATCAATCAAGCAAAATCACATAACAATAAAGCAACAAGAAAGAACTCGAGACTAACCCGAGGGTCCTATCGATGTAGCAAGGCCCGCATAAAACTCAGGATAGTTCCTCCGGATACTATCCTCCGTCTCCCACGTAGCCTCATCGGCTCCTCTCCTCGACCACTGTATTCGCAGCATAGGTATCTCCTTCGATCGAAGGCGTCTCGTACTCCGCTATAAGACCGCTATCGGGTGCTCCGCGAAAGTGTGGTCTGGCTTGACTACTAGGTCCTCGTGACTAACTATGTGGCTCGGATCATGTATGTACTCTCTCAGCTGAGAGACATGAAAGACCGGGTGTATACCCTCCAACCGTGGTGGCAGTGCTAGCCGGTATGCCACCTCACCGACTCTCTCCAAGATCTCGAATGGGCCGACATATCGGGGGCTTAACTTCCCCTTAATGCCGAACCGCCTGACGCCTCGTGTCGGTGATACCCTCAACCAAACCTGAGCTCCCACTCTGAACTCGAGAGGTCTACGCCTCCTATCTACATACGCCCTCTGCCGGCTATGCGCGGCCAACATCATCTCTCGAATCAAGGTGACTCTCGCCATGTCGTCCTGTAACTGATCTGGAGCTACTACGCTAGAACTCCCCGGCTCGTCCCAACATAAGGGAGTACGGCATCTCCGTCCATACAATGCCTCATACGGTGCCATCCCAATGGATGCGTGCCAGCTGTTATTATACGAAAACTCGACCAACGGGAGGTGATCTGGCCATACCTGTCCCCAATCTAGTACGCATGCTCGTAGCATATCCTCCAATGTCTGAATGGTCCGCTTGGACTGGCCGTCGGTCTGAGGATGGTATGCGGTGGTGAAATGGAGGCTCGAATCCAAGGCGGCGTGTACCTGCTGCCAGAACCTCGAGGTAAAACGCCCGTCCCTGTCCGAGATGATGGTCCTCGGAACCCCATGTAATCTCACAATCTGGCGGGTGAACTCCTCGGCTAAACGACTCACCGGCCACGTCTCTCATATAGGAATGAAACGTGCGGTCTTCGTAAGCCGGTCTACTACCACCCATATCGTGTCAAAGCTCCTACTCGGTCTCAGACCGGTCACGAAGTCCATGGAGATGTCCTCCCACTTCCACTGCGGCACGGGCAGTGGGTGTAGCTCCCCTCCGGGTCTTTGGTGGTCGATCTTGACCTGCTGGCAGGTCGCGCATCGACCCACATATCTAGCAACATCGGGCTTGAGCCCGCCCCACCAATATGATCTCTTAAGGTCCTGGTACATCTTACTCGCGCCTGGGTGCACAGAGTAAGGTGTGGAATGGGCCTCACGCAAGATCCGCTCTCTCAGCTCCGGGTCCGATGGTACACAAATACGTCCCTGACGTCTCAGTAGCCCATCTGCCCTTGTGACAAACTGTGGTGCCTCTCCTCGGGACATCCTGTCCCGAATCCTCATCAGAAGGGGACAACTCTCCTGTTTCCGCAGGATCTCGCCGGACAGGTCAGGTGACACCTCTAACTCGGACAACCGACTGTCCGTACCCGGAAATTGGATATCCAACTCTAAGCCCATCAAATCCCTCTGCAGTTGAGGCTGAACCGTAAGCCGAGCTATCACCTCCTCCCGAGGTGTCCTCCTACTCAAAGCATCGGCGACTACGTTCGCCTTCCCGGGATGGTATAAAATCTCCAAGTCAAAGTCCTTGATGAGCTCCAGCCATCTCCTCTGGCGGTTATTCAACTCCCGCTGAGTGAATATATACTTCAAACTCTTATGGTCTGTGAAGATCTGGCACGTAGCCCCGTACAAGTAGTGTCGCCAGATCTTCAGGGCGTGAATCACTGCCGCTAGCTCGAGATCATGGGTAGGGTAGTTCTCCTTGTACGGCTTCAGCTGCCGAGAAGCGTACGCAGTAACCCTACCTCTTTGCATCAAGACGCACCCCAAGTCTAGCTTGGAGGCGTCACTATACACTACAAAATCCTCTATGCCCTCAGGCTGGGCTAACACAGGAGCGGAGGTCAACCTCCTCTTCAGCTCCTCAAAGCTGCGCTGGAAAGGCTCGGACCAGATGAACCTGGTAGACTTCCTCAGCAAGGAAGTGAGCGGTCGTGCAATCACGGAGAAACCTCAACAAAACGGCGGTAGTATTCCGCTAAGCCCAAGAAACTGCGCACCTCCTTGACCGTCCTAGGAGGCAGACACGAGGAAACAGACTCTATCTTCTCCGGGTCGACCATAAATATGATCAAGATGAGAACAATTGTTGAATGCTTCTAAAATGAACCAAACAAGTTATATGCAAGCGGAAATCTAACCTAGTGTAGTGTTTGTCTTATTGTTTTTAACACCATCAATCTTTACTTCAATTATATGTTTGTCTTGTCACATATTACAATCCAAACCCCCCTTTGGTTACTAATAATTGATAATTGAAACTAATTTGCGCTTTAATCATCTCTCACTCTCTTGGGTTCGACCCTTGCTTAATCGCTATACATTGGTTAGTGTTAAGTTCAGATTTAACTTTGATAAGTTTATTATAACGACCTTAGGAAATACGCTTGCCAGGCGGCGCCAGGAGGCGCAGGGGCGGCTCCAGGAGGCGCAGGGGCGGCGCCAGGAGGCGCAGGGGCGGCGCCAGGAGGCCGCAGGGGCGGTGACTGCTCCGCAAGGGCGCCAACTTGACTCCGCGGCTGCGTTTTCTTCGACAGTAGGTTCCTCTTCTCCCTTCCTCTTCGTTCCTTCCTTAGTTATGTAGTTGTATCATGTTAGTAGCATGCCTAAGATGGCCTAGAGTAGCTTGAGAATGCCACTTAGTGGTTGTG
Source organism: Fagopyrum tataricum (assembly GCA_002319775.1). Taxonomy (NCBI): domain Eukaryota; kingdom Viridiplantae; phylum Streptophyta; class Magnoliopsida; order Caryophyllales; family Polygonaceae; genus Fagopyrum; species Fagopyrum tataricum. Next base: position 42,334,545 of record CM008286.1, on the reverse strand, counting down.
AACCTAGGAGCCCTTAAGGCTCGATGTAGTTGATGGTTACGAGTGTATTGAGTATGACGGACCTTCTAGGCTAGCTTGTTCCTTCTTGGTTGAGGTTTAAGATCATGTGAGGTTATAAACTGTTCTGAGTTGCTTTCATGTGCTGAGAGTGTGGTGAGTACCTTGGACCCTAGGATGCACTCCTAGCTTGAAGGTTAAGTGATCTTGCTTAGATCACTAGAGTGAAGTCTAAGACTTCTTGAGCGTGAGCATGTGTTGATATTTATATCTTCTTATGAGCAGGTTGTGGGCTTCCTCCTTAAGGAAGCGAGAGTGTAGTGACGAGGTAAGTCTCCGGACTTACTTAGCTCGTATTTTACGTATTAGCATCGATGTTTGTTGATGGTGTGTGTGTGTGTTATTGTTTATGTTATAAACAACTAAACCGGTAATAGGACCACCGAATTTATATATTTTGGCCCAAGTGTATGATAACGGGCGGTGACATCATCTGCCTAGCTCTTGCGAGAGTCTAGGAGGTTCTCGGCGACTAGCCCGTGCGGGTAGATGGTCAGATGCATCAGTACCATTCCTTGCCAGTAAGTAGGGACCGAGGCGAGACCACAGTGGTTCTCGTGTCACAAACCTAAGTTGAATTAGAACGGGATACGACTTAATAATAAAAAGATAATAAACCGGACTTGTGTATTTTGGAGTACGTATGTGTTATGTTGATGTATGTGTATGTGCCTTCACCCCTTTTCTAATGCTTTGAATATGAGCTAACGGTTTTAAACCGTTCGAGTAGATGCCTTGCAGGTTAGGAATGCCGCCGAGTGAGGTGGAGGAGTAAACAACCGGGGTCTCCGTACATTATAGGACGGGGACGTTTTTGGGGTTATGTCTTTGTATTGTTGGATTGGATTATGTTGTACGGTTTATGTTTTCTTATCCGAGTTGTGTCGTTTTGAGAACCCGGCTGAGTTTCCACCTTGTATCTTTACATTTTAGTTTCTCGCATACATTATAAACGGTTTGAGTTTTGCCTTTATTTGTGCCTTGTTGGAAAGGTCCGGTGAAATTGTTGTCAGGCTAAGGGTCGGGACCCATTGTAAGGTCTCGCCCGTAGCATCCCGAGTCCCGCAGATTCGGGGTGTTACATCAACCGTGAAATAGTTATTTAACAAATACAATAGCTAAATTATTAACTAATTTGTTTTATAAAATAAGGTAAAATATAATAGTAGATTGTTGAGTTTTAAATATAACCTAGCTAACAAAACTTATGATAAAAAATAATTATATTAATGTTAAATTAAAGAAATCAACACAAATATTAAATAGTAACCGATAATATGTAAAAGACTAAAAGTTAAAATAATCTCCTACTTAATTGAAGTTCTTGTATCGTTAAGATTTAAAAGTAGATAAATGTAACACCCGAATTTCGAGAACCCGGAGTATCACAGACTAGGACCTCACAATGGGTCCCGACTTTAGTTTGACATTAATAAGACTCGGACCTTACAACAAGGAACAAATATTTAAAGGCAGATCATCTCTAATAAAAATAAAAAAGTGTTTGGAAACCGCATTGACTATAGTCAAGTTCAACAACCATAAAAACAACACATTCTACTAAACATAATAATGAAATAAATATTCCCAACTGATTTCCTTGTTCGGAACCCGACTAGCTACTCCACTCCCGATTTTTCGGGAAAAACCTAACTTGCGAAATCTATCAAAACGGTATAAACTTTTATCTACAGTATTAATGATAAGGATACTAAAGCACATACACAAGTAATGAAAGCAATAAACATATCAGCATGCACAAACAAGGTCCCGATCATTATCTTTTCGTTGGTGAAAATATTCATCCTATTTGTTCAACTTTTTATGGTAACACGAGAATCATCCAATCCTCGTCCTCGTCCCCGTAAACCAACATGAATGGTTTCAATGCATATCCCCATATACGTTGATGGACTTGTGGCGGGGAGCCTTCCGGTTGCCATCGGTCAAGACAATTATGCTACGACCCGTTATAATACACTTGGACCTCTCTTTAGAAATGTAAAAGCAGTTACCTAGTTGATTCATTTAGTTAGCATACAAGTCACACACTACCCTAATACGCACTCAATAATATCATGGTAGCCATGTCAGACCAATGAACTCACCTTATCCGTACTTATCTCTAAAGTTATTCTCGATTTTCCAAACAGTGATCTTGAATCCTGAATTAGATGTGTCGATATCTTAGTATTTCTTGATCTATAATTCTATCACTATATTTCTAGCATTACTAATCTTATCATTTTCTACGACCTAGGTTCCGCAGACTTAGACGTCAATTCCAACATTTCCGTATCAATTCATAATCATCCTTATAGTTCCCCAATTTCCACAGTCATAATTATAAACCCCCAAATTCTGAGAATTCAGAGCGTCACTAGCTATGACCTCACAGTGGGCCCTGACCTTAGTTTGACATCAATACAACTCGGACCTTACAACAAGGCAAAACTATTTTAAAGGCAAAACTCCTTTAACATAAAAGGGTTGAAGACAAACTGACTCTAGACAAGTGCAACAACCATACTGAAAAGAAACAAAATCAAATATAGTCTACTAAACATAAAAAATGAAAGACATACTCCCACAAACTTCCTAGTATGGAAACCCGACTGATCACTCCACTCCCGATTTCCCGGCAGAGACCTAACCTGCAAAATCTATCAATACCGTATAAACCATTAGCCACAATTCTAATGATAAGGCTACTAGGGCGCATACACAAGTAGAGAAATTAGTAAACAACTCATCATGCACAAACAACATCCTGGTTATTATCATTTCATTTGGTGAAATTGGTCATCCTATTTGTTTAACTTGTAATGGTAGTACGAGGATCCTCCTACCCTTCACTAGATTATGACCTCTTAAATCCGTATCAATAATGATAAAGATTCTCAAGCTCACAACACACGATATGGATATTTTTAAATTTATAACTTGTAATAAATACTCAATAAGTAGCGAACCCACAGTGTATGAATCGTACGAAGTAGAGCAAATATTCCAAGGTCGAACACAAGGAATATGTTGGTTCAATTTGAAGTTATGATCAAAGATAGTGCAAGTCTAAACTAAGAAATAGAAGGGAAAAGTAAGAGAAAGAAGATCTATATTTTTGGAAGGTTTTGTTATGTTCTCAATTGAATATCAAGTTCAATATAAAAAAGATTGATAAAACAAACAAAGGATAATCAATTAATATGAAAGAATGGATTCCGAGGATTCAAGATCATTATTTATGACAACTGGACTCAAGAAAACTCGCAAAGCTATAGTAGAAAAGCTACAAGGATGAATGTTTCGCTAGTGATAATCTATTACCGGGTAAGTCTCAAGATCATCTAATTCCAATCCTAACTACCTATTACCGGGTAAGTCTTAAGGTATCTAGGATGGAAATTTAGTACAAACCGGATTTTCTAACTAAGGACTAAGTATCCCCTTACTGGATAAGTCTCGGGAATTACCTAACTCAGGTAGTAATCTGGCACATTCAATCCAATAGAGGTTTTCACCTCTATTACCTATGCTCAATCTACTTCTGTATCCAAGAAGGATTATCGCCGGGTAAGTCTCAATTCCAACTCAAGTTGCCAGCTTAGAAGGTTCTAACCTAGATTCATTCAAAACCAACCATTAGGGTTTCAAGAAATTCAAACCACATCTAAGAAACAACCTAATACATCATGCTCCAAGCCATAAACAAATCTCCATTCACCTTGGAATCGCAATGGTTTTAGGCAACAATAATCATATCAAAATCAAAAATCAATTGGGAAAAACAAACAATGCATAAAATAGGAATGCAAAAGAGGGAAAGAAACGAACTCATTTTAATGACTTGAATAACCAGCAAATGAAGTAAATCTGAATTACAAATTGTATCTGAACTGAAATCAACAACAAAGTCTTAATCTTTAATTTAAAACTAAGAAAATGCAAGGTAGAAGAAATCTTGAAGATGACGGCAAGGTGGAAGCCGAATCTCAATCTAGGTTAAAACCTAACTCTCTTTCGCCTCCAGAAACAAATCTCTGGACTCCCCTTGGAAGGTATTCAAGCTTTTCTTTTATAACCAAACTTCTGACAAAAAGCATGAGCTGAAAAGGAAAAGCCCGAAAATAAAATATAACGCTCAGGAAAGAAATCTCGAGTAGAAATCTCGGGCGAGATTTTAGGCATATCGGGCCCGAGATTTTGGTCTTTGTTCTTCGGTTTCTTCAACATCTGGGAAATCTCGGTCGAACTTGTCGGATCTCAGGCCGAGATACATACCCGATATTGCTCTCGATAGGGTAAATCTCGCCCTAAGTTAAATCAATAAAATCAATCTCGACCGAGATGATGGTCCGAGATGCTTCTTAAGTCTCCTTCACTCCTTTGGCTCGATTTCTCTCCCTTTCCTTTGCTCGTATGATTGCTCCAATGCATCCACTCCGAGTCTTGATCCTCAAATGCATCGTTTTAGCTCTGAAATGTGCCAAATCACCTACAAAGACACCATGATTATTGGTGCTCGGGTCAGGACGGTACCGGGGCTCTTCCCGGGTTTGACGGTTGGTGCGGGGCACACTAGATGGAGGTGGGGAAGGGACATACCGTCGTTGATGACGCTCATAACGCTTGTGCCGGTTTTCCGTATCAACATAGTGCAAGTCATCCTGAGTCGGGTCTAGGATCTGTTCGTCTTCTACATGGGACTCATTGCCTTCAAGATGTAAGGAGCATTGACTTTCAATGACGGACGCAAGCCAGGGACCGTTTGATGGTCCGGCTCCCAAAATTCCCTTGCCTTTCCGTTGTCCATCAGATGTGGACGCATTGACCACGGTCTCATTTGGATTTGTTGGGGTGGGACGTTGGACAAGTCGTAGGGCCTTAAGAACTTCTAACTCTTGCTTCAAGGAAGCGTTTTCTCGGGTCAACGTATCAAACTTTTTTTGTACCTTCAAAGCTTCCAGTTCTTGCCTTATGGAGGCGTTTTCTAGGGACAACGAAGCGTTTTCTTGGGCCAAAGGATCATTGGACTCTTGCGGATCAAAAGCTTGAGAAGTTTCCATTTCAACGTTAGTCATTGCTCCAAATCAACTGATGCACCCTTGACAACCATGACCGTGGATGAGGAGGGCGATGCTTTGCGGGTTCGCTCCGATGGACCGCTCACTCGCTCCCGAGCGAAAGCCATCGCCCAAGCTGCCGGCTCAACTATCCGACGCACCATTGCATCACTTGGACCCGTTAGTGGCATGCCATGTCTCCACTCCACCATGGCATAGACTTCCGGCGCCACGTCATCAAGCTAGCAAATATTATTATTATTTTATTATATTTTTCAATTTAAATAATAGACTTTAATTTTCGGAACCGTAACTCCGGAACTTAATTCCGGGAGTTACTTTCCGACATTGATAGTCTAGGCCTTTCAATTCGGGAGTTAGCCCCGCCTTTATTTTTCCGCCTTTAATTCCGTCATTTAATTTCCGGCTAATGGTTTGGCCTTCATCCACTATATAAGGGATGCTTGGCTTCACTTGTAAAGCATGTCTAATTTTAATCAAGCTATTTGAAGGAAAAACCTCTATCTTGATTTGGGTATCACTTCTTCTTCGATCCCCTCAAAGTTCTTCCTTGGATCAAGTCTTAGATCCAAAAACTCACCTTCGAGGATTCTTCTAAAGAATCAAACCCTCAGATCCACTACAACGTTTTCTTGATCTCTCCAGATCAAATCAAACCTTCGCTTCCGCATCCATTTCAAATCGCTTCCGCCTTACCAAACTTCTATCAAAGTTCCCCTTTGCACATCAACAAGGAGTAGTTGAAGCTCTAGCTTGGTTTAGATTCGGCGTTCGTTCTTCAACGATTCAAAGGACGCATCAAATTGGCATAAGAGCAAAGGGATCGAAACTAAGTTCTCTTTACTCTTGTTTTTGTGCGTTATTTTATTATCCTTCTTTTGCCTTTGTTTTTCTTCCCCTCTTGAAGATCTTCATCTTGTTCTTCGTGTTCATTGAAGTTTTCTTTAATTTTTTTTTTCTCACCAAACAAATTTAGGAGATATTTGGTTTGCCATCAAACCATCTATCAAATACAATTTGTTCTTAAACCGACCCAATCCGACAAGTTTGTTAATCGGTTTTACCAAATTTCTTGGGATTTATTTGTTAACAAATTCGGATATCTCGCATTTTGATATTCAAAAAAAAAAACAAAAAACAAAAACCAAAACTCTTCAACAAAGCGGATTTGTTTTCAAAGTGTTTCATCTCTTGCATCAAAAGCTGCAAAGTTAAAAATTAAAAAAAAAGAAGTGAAAAGACGTCCGACAAACCGGTCCATCCGAAAAATCGGATTATTAAAAAACGTCAAAGACCAAAAGCATGTAAAACTTGCCGATAAACAATCCGTCCATTTCTTATCTCTCCATCTTCTTATACACGTTGCAAAATTATCAGTTTTTATTTGTGTGAATTGGTTCAAATTTTGTTGGATTAGCCTATCTTGCCTAACCGCCAAAGTCCTTCTCAAAAGTAGAACCTTAACGCACTTGAACTTGGGTAACGTTGACTTAATTCGTCACCTTGCTCATTTGATTGCTTGCATTTGTGTGTATTCATTTGGAATCATGACTAACGTTGATATGGAAAACTCTCACGATGCTCGTGAACGTGACAATGCCTCCTTATCCGAGGAAGTTGTTAATCTTAAGCAACAATTGGAGGAGATGAGGGCACAACTTTTGGCCCTTACGACCGCTCAACGTCCCGCTTCAAATCCAAATGACACATTGGTCGAGACTTCCACGTCCGATGCCCATCGAAAAGGCAAAGGTCTGTTGAGAACCGACCCATCTCATGGTCTTAGGCTGGCCTCAGTCATCGAAAGTCAAAATCAACAAGACGGCAAGGACCACCTCAATGAGACCGACAACAACGATGGCCCGACTCCGTATGATTTACTTTATGCAGATACGATGGATCGGAACAAGCGCTTCAAGCGCAATCATAGACGGTACGGATCGCCCCCACCTTTACTTAATGCACACCATACTAGCCGTCCCGTCCAGGACGAATCCCGACACACCAATCAACAAGATCATCATCCTCGACGTTCTAGTAATGATCGGTATGGACAACGCTCCAACAACCTAGCCGGCGATCATCATACCGCGGCTATGATGAGTATGACGAGAGGGATGATTTTGATGAGTTCTCCGACGATGAGCCCAACTTGGAACGGGTGGCTCATGTCCGTCCATGGAACCCACCCGTCCGAGACCCATTTGAGAACCAGGACCGAGGAGAAGAATGGTTGCCTCCTCCTAACCCACCAAGGCATGCACATCAACGAGCTCATCATGATGATATGCCACCGCCCCGCCCGGATCCCCACAAAGCTCGTAGGGAAAGTAAAGTTAAATTTCCAATATTATGGGGAATATGATCCTTGTGTGTTTCTTGATTGGGCACATGACATGAGAAGGGCTTTGAAGCATTGCCACTATGAGGAATATGAGAAGATCGAAGCAGGAACCTTGTATTTTGAAGGCGATGCAAAATCTTGGTGGAACCGGTATGAACACGTCCGTGAGAGCCGAGGATGGGAACCGGTTGCGACGTTTGATCAATTGATCTACGTCATGACAAAGAAGTATGTCCCCGACGACTTCAAAAACGATATGCGGATGCAAATTTCCGAGCTCCAAGAAGACAAACTCACTCCGGTGGCCAACTTGGCCAAGCTCGAGGACATGCATATGAAGGCCGGCATCTCAGCCTCTCCCTCCGCCCTACACCCCAAGTTCATGAGTGGCCTTAATCCGTCCATCCGACGCCCTCTTGAGATCGTTCCATACAGGGACTTGGGAGCTTTGTGGCATGCGGCCATGAAGCTTCACAAGCAACAACAAGAGAATCCGAGATACTCAAGGTATAACTCCTCTTAAAGTCAATACGCTTATTCTACTAACATCCGTGCTCGAGATATATCTAGTTCTCAAGAGTCCGGCGCTACCAAAGGAGCCCAACGGATGGTTCAATCCACCCGACAAGAGGATACCGAGAGGGCACCACAACATGGTCCCAATGCCCCGGCACAAGCGCCTCACGCCCGCACCCCTCAAGGACCTCCACCGGCGGCACGGCCAAGAGAGCCCGTGTGTTACAAATGTAGCGGATTTGGTCACGTCCAACGTGATTGCCCGAACACCAAGCGTGTGTTGTTTGCCAACCCCTCATATGAAGATGAGGAAGATGAAGAAGACGACAATATCATCATAGAGGATGACCAAGATGCCGACCCCTACTACGGCATGGAACCATGCGACGAACAAATGGCTTGCGGCCCGGAACAACCCGGTAAGTTCGCCCTTGTATCTCGTCGAATTTTGGCCGTTAAAGAATTTGTTCCTATTGACCAACGCGAGAATCTCTTCCACTCTCGTTGTTTGGTCAATAATACTAATCTCTCTTTAATAGTTGATGGGGGTTCATGTTGTAACATTATCAACAAAAAAGTGGTAAAACACTTTAAGTTGCCCACAACCCCCACCCTACACCTTATGGAATCCAATGGATTTCCGATAAGGCGTGTGACACCGTCACACGACAAGCTTGGGTGACGTTTTTCATAGGCGCCTATGTTGATAAGATCCTTTGTGATGTTATCAAGATGGATGCCACACACATGTATTATTAGGATGACCATGGCAATTCGATCGTCGTACATTCCATGATGGTTATCTTAATAGATATATGTTTCAATATAATGGAAAAAGAGTCACATTATTGCCTATGACTCCACATGAAATATTAATTGATTATGCGGAACGGAAGAGGCAACGAGCCATAGATGAGACCACTACGGCGCCTGCAACATCAGACCCTCTTAGGAGTCCTCCCGATGTTGTGGGTGCTAGTACTTCCGGATCCCGGAACACCGTCCCTAGTAACCATGCTATTGAGACTAGAGGTAGTAAAGGAAGCATCGTTCCCACGAATGCAACTTTACCATCTCCGGGCCCAATAATCAAAGGCCGGTGTGAGCCGAGGGTAATTTTGGCCCGGAAACATGATTTGACACCGGACAAGGTGTAACACCCCAAATCCGCGGGACTCGGGGTGCTACGGGCGAGACCTCACGATGGGTCCCGACCCTTAGCCTGACAACAATTTCAGCCGAGTCCACAAAACAACACAACTCTAATACGAAACTTAAACCGTACAACATAAACCACAATACGAAAACATAACCCACAAACGTCCCCGTCCTATAATGTACGGAGACCCCGGCTGTCAACTCCTCCACCTCACTCGGCGGCATCCCTAACCTGCAAGTCATCTACACAAACGGTTTAAAACCGTTAGCTCATATTCTAAGCATTAGAAAAGCGGTGAAGGCACAAACACATACATATCACACATCATAAAACACGCAAGTCCCGTTTATTATCTTTTTATTACTTAGTCATATCCCGTTCTAATTCAACTTCGGTTGTGACACGAGACCACCGTGGTCTCGCCTAGGTCCCTACTTACCGGCAAAGAATGGTACGGATGCACCCGACCATATCACCCGCCGGGCTAGTCGCCGAGAATCTCCTAGACTAACGCCGAGTTAGGCAGATTATCACCGCCCGTTATCATACACTTGGGCCAACAATAATATAAGGTCGGTGGTCCTATTTACCGGTTTAGATGTTATAACAAGAACATAAACACACACCACCCAACACACATCAATGCTAATACGTAAAATACAAGCTAAGTAAGTCCGGAGACTTACCTCGTCACCACACTCTTGCTTCCTTAAGGAGGAAGCCCACAACCTGCTCACAAGAGATATGCATATCAATACATACTCACACTCAAGAAGTCTTAGACTTCACTCTAGTGATCTATGCAAGATCACCTAACCCTCAAACTAGGAATGCATCCTAGGTACCAAGTATTCATCACACTCTCAACACTTGCAACATCCCACAACAGTCCATAATTCCACAAGAGTAATCCTCAACCAAAGAGGCACAAGTTAGCCTAGAAGATCCATCATGCTCACATGCTCATATCCATAACTTACATCGAGCCTTAAGGGCTTCTAGGTTCACAACCACTAAGTGGCATTCCAAGATACTCTAGATCCATCCTAGGCATGCTACTAACAAGATCCAACATGAATACTAAGGAAGGAACTAAGAGGAAAGGAGAGGAGGGACCTACTGTTGCCGAAACCGCAGCCGCGGAGTCAAGCCGGCGCCCCCTGCGGACACAGGAGCCGCCCCCACGGAACAAGGAGCCGCACCCGCAGAGGACTACGTCGCCTGCCAAGAGCCGCACCCGCGCCTGAGTCAGGCCGCACCCGCGGCCGTCTGCTGCCGCCCCCGCACCCGAGTCACGCCGCACCCGCGGCCTGCTGGTCCGCCCCTGCGGCTGGCGGCTCCCGCGGTCCTGTTGAGCCGCCCCCGCGGGTTCTGCGCAGAACGTCGTCTTCTTCGTCTTCGACTTTGGATCCTTGGCTCCAAAGTCCTTCTTCTCTTGCTGGATCTTCTCTAAACACTCTCCACGGGTCTTAGGCACCTCTCCTTTATCTAAACGAGCTAAGAACCCAGACATGTACAAGGGTTGAGTGAAAACCTCTCGAAGCTTCATCCATTGCCATGGATGAAGGAGGAACGAAGAAGAAGGGAAAGAGCAGCAAGGAAGAGAGGGAAGGAAGAGGGAAGAGCTTACCAACATCCTGTGATCTTCTTCTGCAGTTCCACAATTTGGATCCTTAAGCAGCCATGGAGAAGAGATGAGAAGGAAAGAGAAGAGAGTGAAGAGATGGAGTGAAAGGAGTGTAACGTGCAAAGTGATCCAAGGGAGGAGAGAGGGAAGACTTTGGCTGACAAAAGGGGTGAGGGGACCAAGGGGTCATCTGACCTCTTGTCCCTCCCCACGGAACGAGGGGTCGGAAACGACCATTTGTTATTTTTAACCCGGAACGAAGGGTCGGAACACGGAAAAAGAGGAAAAACGACGAGTCGGCTCGGGATTTTCTTAGGAATAAATCCCGGCACTTGGCATCTCGGGCCTACGGGATAAACTACAAGGTGCTCCAAGTCCGGAATAAAATTTATAAAATTTCGGGCGTTACAACTAACCCCCTAAAAACAAGTTTCGTCCCGAAACTTGCTAAACCCAACACTCTCGGACCAACCCGTCTCGAAACCACGTGGAACTCATAAACCATTAACTATTGGCTCTAATCCAAGTCTACGTAAAGCATCACATAAAGACCTCGCAAGTTACTCAGAACTCAACAAAACACATAACATAATAAGCAATCAAGGAAGATCTCGGAACTAACCCGACGGTCCTATCGATGTCACTATGTCTGCATAAAACTCAGGATAGTTCCTCCGGATACTATCCTCCGTCTCCCATGTAGCCTCATCGGCTCCTCGCCTCGACCACTGAATCCTCAACATCGGTATCTCCTTCGTTCGAAGGCGTCTCGTTCTCCGCTCTAAGACCGCTATCGGGTGCTCTACAAAAGTATGGTCCGGCTCGACCACTAGGTCCTCGTGACTGATGGTGTGTCTCGGGTCATGTATGTAATCTCTCAGCTGAGAGACATGAAAGACCGGGTGTATACCCTCCAACCGCGGTGGCAGTGCTAACCGGTACGCCACCTCACCGACTCTCTGCAAGATCTCGAATGGTCCGACATATCGGGGGCTTAGCTTCCCCTTAATGCCGAATCACCTGACGCCCCGAGTCGGTGATACCCTCAACCACACCTGAACTCCTACTTTGAACTCGAGAGGTCTACGTCAACTATCCGCATACGACCTCTGGCGGCTCTGCGCAGCCAACATCCTCTCCCGGATCAAAGCAACTCTCGCCATGTCGTCCCGTACCTGATCTAGAGCTACCACGCTAGAGCTCCCCGGCTCTTCCCAAAATAAGGGAGTACGGCATCTCCGCCCATACAATGCCTCATATGGTGCCATCCCAATCGACGCGTGCCAGCTGTTTTTATACGAAAACTCGACCAACGGGAGGTGATCTGGCCATACCTGTCCCCAATCTAATACACATGCTCGTAGCATAGGGCGGCGTGTACCTGCTGCCGTCGGTCTGAGGATGGTATGCGGTGGTGAAATGGAGACTCGAACCTAGGACTGCGTGTACCTGCTGCCAGAACCTCGAGGTAAAACGCCCATCCTTGTCCGAGATGAGGTTCCTCGGGACTCCATGTAACCTCACAGTCTGTCGGGTAAACTCCTCGGCTAAACGACTCACCGGCCACGTTTCCCGTATAGGAATGAAACGTGCGGTCTTCGTCAACCGGTCTACTACCACCCATATCGCGTCCAAGCTCCTACTCGGTCTCAGACCGGTAACGAAATCCATGGATATGTCCTCCCACTTCCACTGCGGCACGAGCAGTGGGTGAAGCTCTCCTCTGGGTCTCTGGTGGTCGATCTTGACCTGTTGGCAGGTCGCGCATCGGGCCACATATCTAGCTATATCGGGCTTTATCCCGCCCCACCAATAAGATCTCCTAATGTCCTGATACATCTTACTCGCGCCTGGGTGCACTGAGTAAGGTGTGGAATGGGCCTCATGCAAAATACGCTCTCTCAGCTCCTGATCCGACGGTACACAAATACGTCCCTGACGTCTCAGTAGCCCGTCTGCTCCCGTGATAAACTGCGGTGCCTCTCCCCGGGACATCCTGTCCCGGATCCTCGTCAAAATGGGACATCTCTCCTGCTTCTGCAGGATCTCTCCGGACAGGTCAGGTAGTACCTCCAACTCGGACGAACAACAGTCCGTACCCGGGAACCGGATATCAAACTCCAAACCCATCAAATCCCTCTGCAGCTGAGGCTGAACCGTAAACCGAGCAATAGCCTCCTCTCGAGGTGTCCTCCTACTCAGAGCATCGGCGACTACGTTCGCCTTCCCGGGATGGTATAAAATCTCCAAGTCAAAGTCCTTAATCAGCTCCAACCATCTCGTCTGGCGGTTATTCAACTCCCGCTGAGTGAATATATACTTCAGACTCTTATGGTCTGTGAAGATCTGGCATGTTGACCCGTATAAGTAGTGTCGCCAGATCTTCAGGGCATGAATCACTGCCGCTAGCTCAAGATCGTGGGTAGGGTAATTCTCCTCGTACGGCTTCAGCTGCCGAGAAGCGTACGCAATAACCCTACCTCTCTACATCAAAACGCACCCCAAGCCTAGTTTGGAGGCGTCACTATATACCACAAAATCCTCTACGCCCTCAGGCTGGGCTAACACAGGAGCGGAGGTCAACCTCCTCTTCAGCTCCTCGAAGCTGCGCTGGCAAGGCTCGGACCAGACGAACCTGGTAGACTTCCTCAGCAAGGAAGTGAGAGGTCGTGCAATCACGGAGAAACCCTCAACAAAACGGCGGTAGTATCCCGCTAAGCCCAAGAAACTACGCACCTCCTTGACCGTCCTAGGAGGCGGCCATGCCAGCCAGTAAAACACTTTCCCCAACTTGCGCTAAGATCTCAAAAGGGTCCGATGTATCGGAAACTCAACTTCATTCTCGGGTCTTTTTTACTACGACATTTCCATTATGTTTCTTTTTTGCTTGTCTCCAACAAAGAAGATTGAACTTCCTATTTACACCGTTGGCTTTGGTTCTTGTTTAACCACCTTTGATGTTACGTTTCCTCCATTCTTGTTGCAAGATCTAAGTAATGAAGGAAATACTTTGCTTCAGACTGCTTCTACTAACGGGACACGTATGCTATAACTTTTACATCGTCTCTCGATACTCAGTCAAGACCATGTCTTGAAAAATCACTTGTACACTTCAAACCGATCACACTTCGAGGCAATTTCTGAAACAGTTGCACCAATGAATCTCCTCTTAACTCGCACACATCCATTGCCCATTTTTCGTCCCACTCGATACTTCATCGTCATCCGGAGTAGATTAGCCATCGGTGGTGTTACTTGGGGAATCTCTCCACAAATCCGGTAATGATAAGCACATCCAAGAAAACTTGTAACTTCTTTCACGTCCTTCGGGGGTTGTCGCCCCGAGACAACTAGTCATACAACTTCTCTCTTCTTCGAGAGTAGATCAAAAATGCCTTATTCGGGGCATTAGTAAGCCCATATGGAATCACTACAACTCGTAGTGACCATGGTTTGTCCAGAATGCCATGTTTGCACTACCCCAGTCTCGACTTCTTAATTGGTGACAATCAAACCTTAACTCGATTTTAGAAGAGACAACCGAACCTTGCAACCGGTCGAGTAGATCATCTACAAGTGGTAAGAGGGTACTTGTTCTTCATGGTAATCTTGTTCAGCTCATTGTAGTCGATGTACAAATGGAGATAACCGTCTCCCTTCCCGCAAACTGGTGTTCTCCATAACAACTTCAAAACAAGAGTTTAAGATATAATCTAAGCTCTTGTTACCGTTCCTTTAGGATTCCAGAGCCTGGTTACTCTCCCCCACGCTCATCCATAGACCACCCGCACATGCGCGTTCTCGGTTGTCACCAATTAGTTGGTAACTGACCTTCTCCTACGTCAATGAATTACCATTCTCCTGTGCTTCCATGTTACCATTCTCATGAAGGCTACCCTCTCGGGGTACGTTAAACTACATTAGCTCATTCTTCATTCCACGCTTCCTTTTCCTTATGCGAGATAAATAAACCCTTCTCGGCGTTGTTGAGTCACATGACTCGCCTTCATAGGCTTAACCGCGCTTCATGATGTCTTGTAAGCGTGTCTTCTCAGAATCTCTAACGTTAGTTAGCATCACGTGTTGCCCTCATCTTCTTGGGATCATCATTTACATACTTCCTTCTTTTTGGCGTTTCTTCGCCTTATCGTCATAACAGAAACCGGTCAACTCCCCGTAAATCCCCACCTTGCCGTTCTTCTCATAACTCTCGTAATGTTAATTCTTCGCTTAATGGTACCTCGTAAGCTTAACTTACGGTATCTTACATCCTTCACACTTCGTTCGATCGCGTTCTCATCTTGACTCCGAAGCTTAGGAGCGTCTAAGGACAGCTTCACTTCTCGTGATGGAACACCGCCTTTAACCTTGTTAGAATGCACCCATCTCCTCCTTGATTCGCATCTTTAGTTGTCCACGCGTCTTCCCGACGGACTTAAGTTTGCTATCTCCATTGTTCTTGTCGTACGTAGTCCTCAAACACGGTAGCTCCAATGGACACTCCCCCGGTCCTGGAAGATGGAGAACTCTGTGCCCAGACCACCCAACGGTCCTATCCCCAGCCTCGGGAACGATGCTCTCGGAGACGTTCTCTACGGGAACCTTATCTACTAGTGGATCCACAACTGGCGGGTCCGCAATGTGGATACGTCCCCGACCTCTCGCGCTTACGGTAGCTCCAATGGACGCTCCCCCAGTCCTGGAAGATGGAGAACTCTCCGCCTAGACCCCCCAACGGTCCTATCCCTAGCCTCGGGAACGATGCTCTCGGAGACGTCCTCTACGGGAACCTTATCTACTGGTGGATCCACAACTGGTGGGTCCGAAATGGGGATACGTCCCCGACCTCTCGCGCTTAGAGGTCTTCCTACTCGTCCCCGCCTCGGGACGGTAGGAGAAAGAGGGGGGGTCAACCCCTAGCGGGTCCTACGTAAGCGGTAGCTCTCGTACGTGCCATCTAATAACGTATGACGTTTACTTATGTATAAATACATAGGTGCTATTTACGATCTCGGTATGATAAAACTTCTAAAGGCATAAGGTAAGCATAATCACAATACACATCCAAAACATACAAGTCCCAAACATCCTAAGGCCACATACGTAGCTAGGTACATACAAATCCACAAACATCCTAAGGTCATATATATATATATATATATATATATATATATATATATATATATATATAACTATGTATACCTATTTCTAATTCAGAGATCTATGTCGCCGAGGTTTGCGGAAGGAGTGGTGGTCCCTACATTCTATCCCGAACCCGACTCATGCATATGATTTTTAAAACGAAAAGTCAGAACCCGTGGGGTACTGTTTTATACCTAATTCGGCCTTTAAAAAGATTGCGAGTGCCATTGTTGTCAACCTAGGGCTCTGATACCACTTCTGTAACACCCCAAATCCGCGGGACTCGGGGTGCTACGGGCGAGACCTCACAATGGGTCTCGACCCTTAGCCTGACAACAATTTCACCGGACCTTCCAACAAGGCACAAATAAAGGCAAACTCGAAAACGTTTATAATGTATGCGGAAACCGAAAAGTAAGGAACTGCAACTTGGAAACTCAGCCGAGTCCTCAGAACAACACAACTCTAATACGAAACTTAAACTGTACAACATAAACCACAATACGAAAACGTAACCCAAAAACGTCCCCGTCCTATAATGTACGGAGACACCGGCTGTCCACTCCTCCACCTCACTCGGCGGCATCCCTAACCTGCAAGTCATCTACACAAACGGTTTAAAACCGTTAGCATATTCTAAGCATTAGAAAAGCGGTGAAGGCAAAAACACATACATATCACACATCATAAAACACGCAAGTCCCGTTTATTATCTTTTTATTACTTAGTCATACCCGTTCTAATTCAACTTCGGTTGTGACACGAGACCACCATGGTCTCGCCTCGGTCCTACTTACCGGCAAAGAATGGTACGGATGCACCCGACCATATCACCCGCCGGGCTAGTCGCCGAGAATCTCCTAGACTAACGCCGAGTCAGGCAGATTATCACCGCCCGTTATCATACACTTGGGCCAACAATAATATAAGGTCGGTGGTCCTATTTACCGGTTTAGATGTTATAACAAGAACATAAACACACACCACCCAACTCACATCAATGCTAATACGTAAAATACGAGCTAAGTAAGTCCGGAGACTTACCTCGTCACCACACTCAAGTCACCACACTCTTGCTTCCTTAAGGAGGAAGCCCACAACCTGCTCACAAGAGATATGCATATCAATACATACTCACACTCAAGAAGTCTTAGACTTCACTCTAGTGATCTATGCAAGATCACTTAACCCTCAAACTAGGAATGCACCCTAGGTACCAAGTATTCATCACACTCTCAACACTTGCAACAACCCACAACAATCCATAATTCCACAAGAGTAATCCTCAACCAAAGAGGCACAAGTTAGCCTAGAAGGTCCATCATGCTCACATGCTCATATCCATCACTTACATCGAGCCTTAAGGGCTCCTAGGTTCACAACCACTAAGTGGCATTCCAAGCTACTCTAGATCCATCCTAGGCATGCTACTAACAAGATCCAACATCAATACTAAGGAAGGAACGAAGAGGAAAGGAGAGGAGGGACCTACTGTTGCCGAAACCGCAGCCGCGGAGTCAAGCCGGCGCCCCCTGCGGACACAGAAGCCTCCCCCGCGGAACAAGGAGCCGCACCCGCGGAGGACTGCGTCGCCTGCCAGGAGCCGCACCCGCACCCGCGGCCGTCTGCTACCGCCCCCGCGCCCGAGTCACGCCGCACCCGTGGCCGTCCGCTGCCGCCCGAGCTAAGTGCCTTCCGCCGCCCCTGCGGCCGTGCCTAGCCATGCCCGTGGCGTGCTGAGCCGCACCCGCGGCCTGTTGGTCCGCCCCTTCGGCTGGCCACTCCCGCGGTCCGGTTGAGCCGCCCCCGCGGGTTCTGCGCAGAACGTCGTCTTCTTCGTCTTCGACTTTGGATCCTTGGCTCCAAAGTCCTTCTTCTCTTGCTGGATCTTCTCCAAACACTCTCCACGGGACTTAGGCACCTCTCCTTTATCTAAACGAGCTAAGAACCTAGACATGCACAAGGGTTGAGTGAAAACCTCTCGAAGCTTCATCCATGGCCATGGATGAAGGAGGAACGAAGAAGAAGGGAAAGAGAAGCAAGGAAGAGAGGGAAGGAAGAGGGAAGAGCTTACCAACAGCCTGTGATCTTCTTCTGCAGTTCCACAATTTGGATCCTCAAGCAGCCATGGAGAAGAGATGAGAAGGAACGAGAAGAGAGTGAAGAGATGGAGTGAAAGGAGTGTATCGTGCAAAGTGATTCAAGGGAGGAGAGAGGGAAGACTTTGGCTAACAAAAGGGGTGAGGGGACCTAGGGGTCAGCTGACCTCTTGTCCCTCCCCACGGAACGAGGGGTCGGAAACGACCCTTTGTTATTTTTAACCCGGAACGAAGGGTCGGAACGCGGAAAAAGAGGAAAAACGACGAGTCAGCTCGGGATTTTCTTAGGAATAAATCCCGGCACTCGGCATCTCGGGCCTACGGGATAAAGTACAAGGTGCTCCAAGTCCGGAATAAAATTAATAAAATTCCGGGCGTTAGACAAGGAAGGCAAGTTACCATGCTTCTTGCTAGTTCCTTTTTGCTTATCTATTTCCCATGACCCTAGTAATATGCCACACGAGGTGTCTACATTGTTTTCTGAATTTCAGGACGTCTTGAACAATGACCTACCACCCGGCTTGCCACCGATCCGTGGAATTGAGCACCAAATCGATTTGGTGCCCGACCCGTCTTTACCCAACCGTGCCGCTTACCGTGCAAGTCCGGAAGAGACTAAGGAGCTGCAACGTCAAGTCCAAGAGCTCCTAGACCGGGAATATGTTCGTGAATTGCTTTCACCATGTGCCGTGCCGGTCATTTTGGTGCCCACGGGTCTTGGAGGATTGTGTCGATTGCCGAGACATCAACCAAATAACCGTCAAGTATCGGCACCCGATCTCGCGCCTCGATGACATGTTAGATGAACTCCACGGCGCCATCATCTTCTCAAAGATTGATCTCCGGAGCGGTTACCACCAAATCCGGATGGCCGAGGGTGACGAGTGGAAAACGGCATTAAAGACAAAGTACGGCTTATATGAGTGGCTTGTCATGCCGTTCGGACTTTCCAATGCCCCATCAACGTTCATGCGTCTCATGAACCATGTCCTCCGCCGGTTTTTGGGTAATTTTGTCGTAGTTTATTTTGACGATATTCTCATATTTAGTAAGTCTTTGGATGAACACCTCGGGCACCTTCGCCAAGTGCTCGAGTGCCTTAGACAAGAGCAATTATATGTGAATTATGAAAAATGTGTCTTTTGCTCGGACACAACAAATTTTCTTGGCTATGTCGTGTCTAAGGACGGACTTCGAGTAGACGAATCCAAAGTTCGCGCTATTCGGGAGTGGCCTACACCTAGTACGGTCACCATGGTCCGAGCCTTTCTCGACTTAGCAGGCTTCTACCGACGTTTTGCCAAAGACTTTAGCTCGGTAGCGACGCCGCTTCATGAGCTCACTACCAAGGGTGTCACGTTTGAGTGGCGTGATACCCATGCTCGGGCGTTTGATGCGCTCAAAGACCGACTTTGCAATGCACCATTACTCCAGCTCCCAAATTTCTCGAAAACCTTCGAGGTGGAGTGTGATGCATCTAATGTCGGCATTGGGGAGGTTCTCCTACAAGAGAATCGGCCCATTGCTTACTTTAGAGAAAAGCTTTCCGGTCCGCCTCTCAACTATCCAACTTATGACAAGGAACTATATGCTTTAGTTCGTTGTCTAAAGACATGGCAACACTACTTGTGGCCGAAAGAGTTCGTGATTCATTCGGATCATGCGGCTCTTTCGTATCTCAAGAGCTTAACTAATCTTAGTCGGCGCCATGCAAGTTGGGTAGAATTTCTAGAAACCTTTCCTTATGTCATTCGGCATAAGAAGGGAAAAGAGAATGTGGTAGCCGATGCCCTTTCTCGGCGATATATCCTTTTGGTGCGTATGGACGCCAAGATCCTTGGCTTTGCTCTTATCAAAGAGTTATATGCCACGGATCTTGACTTCAAGGATATATTTGCAAAATGCCTTGACCTCCGAGAGCATGAGACCTTCTTTATAAATGATGGCTACTTGTTCCGCGCGGGAAAACTTTGTATTCCTTGTTCGTCCATACGCCACTTGTTGATAAAAGAGGCCCATGAGGGTCGTGGTAACTTTGGTGCTACCAAGACTCTTTCCGCTCTCCAAGAGCACTTCTTTTGGCCCAAAATGCGCAAGCATGTGACACGGTTTTGCACAAGTTGCATCACATGTCATCATGCAAAATCGCGTCAAGGTCCGGACGTATTATATTCTCCTTTACCTATACCAATGGGACCTTGGGAGGATCTTTCCATGGACTTTGTAGTTGGCCTACCAATGTCCAAGCGAGGCAACGACTCCATTTTTGTGGTACTCGACCGTTTTTCAAAAATGGCTCATTTTATCGCGTGTAAGAGCACCCAAAATGCTAGCGATGTCGCCACGTTATTCTTTAACGATGTGGTGCGCTTACACGGGATACCACGTTCCCTCCTTAGTGATCGGGACGTGAAGTTTGTTAGTCACTTTTGGAGAATGTTATGGGGAAAACTTGGAACCAACTTGTTGTTTTCAAGTAGTTACCACCCCCAAACCGATGGTCAAATGGAGGTGACCAATCGGACTCTAGGTGCTCTACTTAGAGCAACGCTTAGGAACAACCCACGTAAGTGGGAGGACTTACTTTCGGTTGTGGAGTTTTCATATAACAGGTCTAGGCACTCGGCAACTAAACTCTCACCATTTGAAGTTGTCTACGGCCTTAATCCACACACGCCTTTAGACTTCACACCACGCCTACTCAAGGACGGTGAACACATCACCGTCGCAAGTCGAGCCGCCTCAATCATTGAACTTCAAGAGCGGACAAGAGCACAACTCCAACGTCGTGCCGCCCAACTTTCCGAACAACGCAACAAGGGCCGTCGCGACATATTTTTCGAGCCCGGCGATCTTGTTTGGCTCCACTTAAGGAAGGAGCGTTTTCCATCTCGACGCAAGGGTAAGCTATCGGATCGAGGTGATGGTCCTTTCCGGATCCTATCCCGCCATGGTACGAATGCTTACAAGTTGGAGCTTCCGGATTCCTACGGCGTGCACCCAATGTTCAATGTCAAGGATCTAGCCCCTTATGTTGAGCCCCTATTTGACGACGGTGAAACGGGGACGTTTCACATCCAAGATGGGGGGACTGATGCGCCTTTGACAACCATGACCGTGGATGAGGAGGGCGATGCTTTGCGGGTTCGCTCCGATGGACCGCTCACTCGCTCCCGAGCTAAAGCCATCGCCCAAGCTGCCGGCTCAATCATCCGACGCACCATTGCATCACTTGGACCCGTTAGTGGCATGCCATGTCTCTACTCCACCATGGCATAGACTTCCGGCGCCACGTCATCAAGCTAGCAAATATTATTATTATTTATTATATTTTTCATTTTAAATATTAGACTTTAATTTTCGGAACCGTAACTCCGGAACTTAATTCCCGGAGTTACTTTCCGACATTGATAGTCTAGGCCTTTCAATTCGGGAGTTAGCCCCGCCTTTATTTCCCGCCTTTAATTCCGTCATTTAATTTCCGGCTAATGGTTTGGCCTTCATCCACTATATAAGGGATGCTTGACCTCACTTGTAAAGCATGTCTAATTTTAATCAAGTTATTTGAAGGAAAAACCTCTATCTTGGTTTGGGCATCACTTCTTCTTCAATCCCCTCAAAGTTCTTCCTTGGATCAAGTCTTAGATCCAAGAACTCATCTTCAAGGATTCTTCTAAAGAATCAAACCCTCAGATCCACTACAACGTGTGCTCGATCTGTCTAGATCGAATCAAACTTTCGCTTCCGCATCCATTTCAAATCGCTTCCGCCTTACCAAACTTCTATCAAAGTTCCCCTTTGTACGTCAACAAGGAGTAGTTGAAACTCTAGCTTGGTCTAGATCTGGCGTTCTTTCTTCAACGATTCCAAGGACGCATCATCAGCACACAATTGCAAGCAAACAAATGA
This sequence comes from Fagopyrum tataricum, assembly GCA_002319775.1. Classification (NCBI taxonomy): domain Eukaryota; kingdom Viridiplantae; phylum Streptophyta; class Magnoliopsida; order Caryophyllales; family Polygonaceae; genus Fagopyrum; species Fagopyrum tataricum. The sequence goes on along the minus strand of CM008286.1, from coordinate 42,312,608 downwards.
GCAAGGCGACAAGTTAAGTCAACATTACCCACGTTCAAGTGCGTTATCGGGTTCTACTTTGGGAAGGCCGTTTGACGGTTAGCCAAGTAAGGCAAATCCAACAATAATCAACCAATTGCACACAGATAAACAAGTGATATTTTGCAAACGTATGTAAGAAAATGGAGAGACAGAAGATGGACGGAATGTTCACTCGGCAAGATTTTCTTGCTTTCGGTCTTTGACCTTTTTTTTTTATAACATCCGATTATTAGGATAGACCGGTTTCCCGGATGTCTTTTCACTTGTGTTTTTCGTTTCTTTGAAACGTTTTGTGCAACTTGATGCAATAGATGAGACACTTTTCTTTTCTTTTTTTGGACACAAATGCGGGATATCCGAACTTTTTTTATCAAAAATACTCCAAGAAATTTGGTGATATTAATTAACAAAGTTGTGGGATTGGGTCGGGTTAAGAAAAAGACAAGTTTGATAAATGGTTTGATGGCATACCAAATATTTCCTAATTTTTTTTGTTTTTTCAATTGTTCAAAAAAAAAAATTCGACGAAACATGGATGAACACATGATGAACAACATGAATATCATGAAGAACAAATGACGAACATCATGAACGAAAGGCTAAAGAGGATGAAAAGAATAACGCACAAAAACAAGAGTAAAGAGAACTTAGCTTCAATCCCTTTGCTCTAATGCCAATTTGTCGCGTCCTTGGAGGTGCTCAAGCATAACTCCGGATCTAGATCAAGAAAAAACTCTAACTACTCCTTGGTTGTTTGTGCATCGTTATATCTTTTAGATCAAAATGAGGCGGAAACGATGAAGATGGATGGGGAAATGAAGGTTGATTCGATCTAGAGAGATCGAATAAGCCTTTTTATGTGGATTGAAGGTTGATTCTTAAGAAGAATCCTTGAATGGGGATTTCTTGGATCAAAGATTATATCCAAGGAAGAACGTTGAGAGATAGAAGGGAGATTTCATGCCCAAGCTAAGTAAGAGGAAATTCTTCTCAATACTTAGTAAAATTGAACACGAAATACAAGTGAGGCAACACATCCTTATATAGAGGGTGTTGCACACCTATGGGTCAACGGGCCAAAACAAGTCCATAACGAAAAGCCCAAAAAGGGAAAACCTACAAGATAAGATCAAAAGGGAATATTCTATAATAAATATCCCTTTTATTACATAAAAAGGAAAACATGGAAAATAATAGTCCGAACTAAGCTAGCTTCTCGCCATGGTGTCGGAAAGATGAGACATGCCGTTAACGGGCCTAAATGGTGTGGACGGGACCGGTAGTCTATGCCATGGTGGTGTGGAGACATGGCATGCCACTAACGGGTCCAAGTGAAGAGATGATGCGGGCGATGATAGAGCCGGTCGCTTGGGCGATGGCCTTGGCTCGGGAGCGGGTGAGCGGTCCATCCGAGCGAACCCTCAGAGCCTCGTCCCTTATCCACCTAGTTTAGTAATGCATTTAGGTATATTTCCCCTTTCCGCATGCATGTTTTAGCCTTAGTTTGTGTCATTTATACTTGTTTTGTTCTACTTTGCAAGAATAGATGTCTACACACGCTATTTGTGGCTTTGTAGGTGATTTTGTGCATTTTGGAGTTAAAACGAAGCATTTGAGGATCACGCCTCGGGGTGGATACCTTGGAGCGCTCATACGAGCGAAGGGAAGGACGAAGGAGTTGTGCTAGAAGCATAAAGGACGGATTTGGAGCATCTTGGACACATATCTCGACCGAGATTGTGGAGATTAGACGAGATTTCCTTAACTGAGAGATATATTGGTTGGAATCTCGGCCGAGATACGAACGAGTTTTGACCAAGATTTTTAGATGCTGAAGAAACTAAAGAACGAGACCAATATCTCGGGCCTGACATTGCATATATGTAAGAGCCTTAGTCTTTGGGAGCCAGTTTTGGCCTTAGCCGCCTCCGCGGGTCCGTGAGGTCGCCCCTGCGGCTCGTCTGTTGTTCCGCCCCTGCGGCCAGGGAGCCCGCCCATGTGGTTTCTTGCGGCTGCAGCCGGCTTTGTTGACCTTTGACTTGTGCTTTACTCTTTTCTTCCTTCCTTCCTAAGCCTCGTCCTTGGCTCGTGATCAAGGGTTCCACATCCTTTCCCAGCCAATTCACGTCCTTCTTGCTTCTCCTTCTCTCCTTCTTGATCTTGTGTGAGTTTTCTTGAGTTTGGAAGAGAGTTGTGTGTTGATGTTGATGTTGATGATGGTAGATGTGGTTGCTGAGCTTGGAAGCCAGCGGAATTGTGGTTGTGGAGATTTTCCTTGCCTAGTCCAGAAGTAGAGGTGAGCTTCTTGTTTCTCCTTCCTTTCTTTCTTCTTGTTCTTCCTCTCTAGCTTAAGATTAGATGTATGAAGAGGCATGTTGATGTTGGTTTATGTATGTATATGTATGTGCTTGGTTTTGGATGAGAGAAGACGTGATTTGATCACGTGAAGAGCCGAAGAGGAATCGCGGGATCACACTCTGCACTGTCGCCGCCCCCGCGCTTGGAAGCCGCCGCACCTGCGGAAGCTGTGTCATAGCGCCTACGCCGTGCCTGCGTTGCCTGGGGCCACTGTCACCGCGCTTGCGGCTGAACCTTGCCGCACCTGCGGGTTGCCTTGCTCCGCCCCAACGTCTCTCTTGTCACACAGGTGCGTCTTGTCCTGGGTCTACCTAGAGTAGTGTAGATCCTTTCCTTTCCTAGTATGAGATGGTTAGTAGCATGCTAGGTACGTATAGGAGGATAGAATGAGGATGATCATGATATCGTTTCTGCCGGTTATGGCTTTGAGGTTTATGAGTTAGGATATGATCCTTATGGATCCCTTGGGTCGAGGTGTGACCCCTTTAATAGATATGAGTTTGATATATTGTTATGCCTTGTTACTAGGCAGTGTTGTCCTCTAGATTGGAGTGGACCAGACTGAGAGTTGATCGTAGTTGAGATTACTTCGAGGTTGAGGTAAGTCCATAGGACTTACTTAGCTACCATCCATATATTGGATGTGTGCATGAGTGGTGTGTGTGTTATATGATTGATAGCATGTGTTGTGATGATTACCTACCTATGGTTTAGTTACTGCCCATTGTAGGGCCGTGACAACTTGTCCTTTCATCCCGCTCTGGGAGTCTGGAGGTTCTCTACGGGCAGGCCAGTCTGGCTCAGTGGGTCGGCCACCAAAACCAAAACCTTTATAAAGATAATAAAGCGGGTAAATGTGTGAAAGCATGATAAGGTGTTTATGTTTCTCTGATGTGTGTTTGTGCTTCTGCATCTTCTTATATATGTGTATGGTTAGATAACGGTTTTATACCGTGTTGTAGATCCTTTGCAGGTTAGGAGAGCTGCAGAGTGATCCAGAGGGGTGATCCGCTGAGGGCTCCGTACACTGGGTCGTTATCGGGGATTATGGGATCTTTTGTTGTACAGTTATGTTTTATTTGTACTCAGCGGTACCTCTGTATTACCTTTTGATATATGTATATATATCAGTTTTATGTTTTGGATTTAATCTATTTGTGCCTTGTTGTAAGATTCAGTGAACTTGTTGTCAGGCTAGGGTCAGGATCCATTGTGAGATCCTAGCCCAGTAGCACCTCGAGACCTACGGATTTGGGGTGTTACAAAGTTGGTATCAGAGCTCAGGTTGACAACAATGGCACTTGTAATCTGTGATAAAGGTCGAATAGATAAGTAAACAGAACCCGAAAGGGGTCTGACTTTTCAAAAGGTTTTGGTTTTGAAATGAGTACAAATGTTTTGGGATATCGTGTAAGTGAGCATCGCCCCTCTAAAGATCTCAACAGTGCTGAGGATACAATGGTCGAGACGAGGACCTTATGAGGCTACGTGGGAGACTGAGGATAGTATCCAGAGGAACTATCCAAAGTTTTATGCCGAGATAGATGTACCAGTAGGATCGACGAGTAGATCTTAGTACTATCTTGGTGAGTGTTATGCTTATATGTTTATATGCTATGATGTTTTTATTTTCATACTAGCTTTGATGTGATATATGATCTTATTAGATCTTGTTGTGTTAGTATAATTACTGTTTATAGCTGGAGATGGCTCTTTCCTCAATGCTATTGTGATACGATTAGGATTTAGCTGGAGATGGTTATTCCTCCATGCTATTTTGATGGACATAGTGTTGCTGGAGATGTTTTTCCTCCATGCCTTTCTGTTATGTGATGTTGATACGGCTAGAGATGGTTTTCTTCTATGCCTTGTGATGTGATTATGGTTTGGCTAGAGATGGTTTTCCTCTACGCCTTGGATAGTGATATTGTTGTTGGAGATGATGATTTCCTCCATGCTTGTGTTTGAGGTTATAAAGAGAGTTGTACCTCGGCTTGTGAGTCCGAGTGGTTTGAGGATTTTACAAGTTTCGGGACGAAACTTGTTTTTAGGGGGGTGAGGTGTAAGAGCCTTAGTCTTTGGGAGCCGTTTTTGGTCCGTGAGGCCGCCCTTGCGGCTCGTTTGTTGTTCTGCCCCTACGGCTCAGGGAAACTCCCCTGCGGTTTCTTGCGGCTGCAACCGGTTTTGTTGACCGGTTGACTCGTGCTTTACTCTCTTCCTTACCTCTTCCTTTCCTTGCTGAGCAAGGGTTTCTTCTTCACTTCATTCCCAGCTTCCTTACGTCCTTCTTTCTTCTCCCTTCCCTCCATCTTGATCTTGATCTTGTTCTTCCTTAGAGTTTTAAAGAGTTTTGTGTGGTTGATGATGTTGATGAGCTTGATGTGTGTTATTGAGCCTGGAAGCCAGTGAGGTTGGTTGTGATCTTCCTTTGCCTAGACCACAACAGTGGTAAGTTT
>CM008286.1:42279362-42304632 GCA_002319775.1 Fagopyrum tataricum | reverse complement strand
GGTCGTTATCGGGGATATGGGATCTTTTGTTGTACAGTCATGTTTTATTTGTACTCAGCGGTACTTATGTATTACCTTTCATACTTATATATATCAGTTTCATGTTTTGTATTTAATCTATATGTGCCTTGTTGTAAGATCCAGTGAACTTGTTATCAGGCTGGGGTCAGGATCCATTGTGAGATCCTAGCCCAGTAGCACCTCGAGTCCTACGGATTTGGGGTGATACAACGCATGCCCTCAACATGTCCTCTAAGGTTTGGATGGTCCTCTCTGACTGACCATCTGACTCAGGATGGTAGGCGGTGGTCAAAGGAAGATTAGTGATAACATGATTTATTGCCGTAGTTTAGTCATGCATTTAGGTAAAATTTTCCTTTCCGCATTCATGTTTTAGCCTTAGTTTGTTCCATTTATGCTTGTTTTGTTCTCTTTTGCAAGAATACATGTCTACACACTCTATTGGTGTCTTTGTAGGTGATTTGGCACATTCAGGAGCTAAAACGACGCATTTGAGGATCAAGCCTCGGAGTGGATGCATTGGAGTGATCATTCGTGCAAGGGAAAGAGCTAGGAATCGAGCTAAAGGCATGAAGAAGACTTTAGAGCAATCTCGGACACAAATCTCGACCGAGATCAGATGCATTGAACGAGATTTATATAACTGAGAGAAATCTCGGTTGGAATCTCGTCCGAGATCACTGTAAGTTCTGACCTAGATTTCTAGATGCTAAAAAAATGAAGACAAAGCCAAAATCTCGGGCCCGATATGCCAAAATCTCGCCCAACATTTTTACCCAAAATTTCTTCCCTGAGCGTTATATTTTATTTTCGGGTTTTTTCCTTTTCGGCCCATTCTTTTTGGCAGAGGTTTGGGTATAAAAGGAAAGCTTGAATACCTTCCAAGGTGTCCCCGGGGGAGGTGAAAGAGAGTTAGATTTTACCCTATATTGGGATTCGTCTCCCACCTTGCCGTCATCTTCCAGATTTCTTCTTCCTTGCATTTTCATAGATTTCGAGTTAAAGATTGAGACTTTGTTGTTACTTTAAGTTTAGATACACTTTGTGATCAGGGTTTTATTACATTTGTTGGATTTCAAGTCAGTAAAGATGAGTTTGTTTCTTTTCCATCTTTTCCTTTCTCATTTTATAAGTTGTATGCCTTTTTTTGATTCATTTTCTGATTTTGATATGATGATTATTGGCTAGAACCATTGTGATTCCAAGGTGAATAGAGATTTATTTTTGGTTTGGACTATGAAGGATTTTGTTGTATTTTATATTTGGTTTGAAATAGCTTGAAACCCTAATGGTTGGTTTGGAATGAATCTAGGTTAGAACCTTCTAAACTAGCAACCTGAGTTGGAATTGAGACTTACCCGGTGATATTTTCTCTTGGATACATAAGTAGATTAACCATATGTAATAGAGGTGAAAACCTCTATTGGATTGAATATGCAAGATTACTACCCGAATTAGGTAATTCCCGAGACTTACCCGGTGAGGGGTTACTTAGTCCTTAGTTAGAGAATCCGGTTTGTACAGAATTTCCGCCCTAAATACCATGAGACTTACCCGGTAATAGGTAGTTAGGATTGAACTAGATGATCTTGAGACTTACCCGGTAATAGATTATCACTGGAAAACGTTCATCCCTGTAGTTTTTCTATCATAGATCTTTATGAGTTATCCTGAGTCCAGTTGCATAAACAATGATCTTGAACCCTTGAAATTCATTCTTCCATATATTTGATTATCCTTTGTTTGTTTTTGTATTAATTGTTTTTTATTAAATTTGATATTCAATTGAGCACATAACATTACCTTTCAAAAAGAAAGATCTTCTTTCCCTTACTTTTTTCTTTTTATTTCTTAGTTTAGATTTACACTTTTCTTGATCATAATTACAAATTAATCCACCATAGTCCTTGTGTTTGACCTTGGAATACTAAATCAACTTTGTATTATCCATACACTATGGGTTCCCTACTTATTGAGTATTTATTACGAGTTATAAATTTAAAACAAGCATATCGTGTCTTATGAACTTACGAGTATTTATCATTATTGATACGGATTTATAAGGTCATAATTCTAGGAAACAGTGCCCTCTGGCTAGGCTAAGATCGGATCGGAAGTCAACCTCCTCTTCAGTTCCTTAAAATTCTTCTAGCAGGCTTTAGACCACACAGAGCTGGTGGTCTTCCTCTACAGACTAGTGAGTGGTCGGGCAAATACTGAGAACCCTTCCACAAACCGTCTGTAGTAACCGGATAGCCCTAGGAAACTGCGCACCTCCTTGACATTACTTGGAGGTTTCCATAAAGATACGAACTCGATCTTCGCCGGGTCAACCTTGATACCCTTAGCCGTAACTACATGACCCAGAAAGGTTACCTCAGACATCCAGAACTCGCACTTGGACAACATAGCAAATAGCTCGTTGTCTTGTAGTACTCTCAATACCGTCCTCAAGTGTCCCGCATACTCATCTCTGCTGTGTTAATACACTAAGACATTGTCAATGAACACCACCACAAAGTCGTCCATTTATTCGATGAATACCCCATTCATCAACTCCATGAACACGGCCGACGCTTTAGTGAGACTAAATGGCATCACAACGAACTCATAGTGGCCGTATCTGGTCAGGAAGGGTGTCTTGGGAATGTCATGATCCCTCGCCCTCAGCTGGTAATATCCTAGTCTCAAGCCGATCCGGGAAAAGACGGAGTCCCCTTGCAACTGGCCTAGCATGTCGTCGACATGGGGCAACATATACTTATTATTGATCGTCACCTAGTTCAACTCTTGATATTATATGTACATGCTCATAGATCCATGTTTCTTCCTCACAAACAATATTGGGGCATCCCAAGGAAAGACACTCAGTTGATGAACCCTTTCTCTACCAACTCCTCTAACTACTTCTTCAACTCCGCCATCTCAATGGGTGTCATCGGTTAGGAGCCTTCCAGATCGGCCTCGTTCCAGGCTCCAAATCGATGGTAAAGTCAATGCTCCTCTACGGAGGTAGGCCGGGGAATTCGTCCCGGAACACCTCTGTGAACTCACCCACCACTAGGATGTCCTCTAGTCTCGCACCCTTCTGCTCCTTCATGGCAAAGCACCAGAAGGCCTTGCAATCCTGTCCTATAGTAATCTTAATATTGTCCTCAAGTATCCCGCATGCTCATCTCTGCACTGTTAATACAGTAAGATATTGTCATTGAATACCACCATGAACTGGTCCATGTAGTCGATGCATACCCCATTCATCTACTCCATGAACACGACCGACGCATTAGTGTGCCTGTATGGCATCACTACGAACTCATAGTGGTCATATCTGGTCCGGAAGGCCGTCTTGGGAATGTCATGATGCCTTACCCTCATAATTTATTCTTACAGGCTGAACTTTTTGTACTCAAGTGTTTGGATGGGTCGTGAGTTTGGAGGTTTTATATGGGTTGTTTAGGTGGGCTCTTGGTGGACCTGCATTTGTTTTCTTGGAGACTTGGGGAATAATTTTATTAATGCAGGTTACATTATATGAGGCGTGAATGTTTTGGATCAGTGTTTTGTTGACATGGCTGTTGATGTGGCTGAGATGGATGCTGATAAGGCTGCTGACGTGGACTGATGAGTTAGCATGCTGACGTGGACTGTTATGCCACCATGTTCAAAGATGTTGTGTTGAAGTGCATAGCTGATGTGGTCTGAGGTGCTGACTTCTAACGAGGATGATGACCTGAAAGTTTGCCATTGAGGATGTGAGATGACATGACAAGATAGCATGGCAGCTGATGATGATGTCATAGATGATAGATGTTTTTGTTACGTTATTTTCTTTTTTTAAGAATAAGTTTATTTCCCCTATTTGTTGTTTAGGGTGAAAGTTTCAGCCGGGTTTGTTCCCTTCATGACTTGATATGTTTTCCCTTGTGCTTTGGACAAGGTGAGTGACTCTTTTTGATTACCCTTTTATATATTTACCGATTAGCCACCGTCTCAAGTCTATCTGGGAAAAGACGAAGTCCCCTTGTAACTGGTCTAGCAGGTCGTCGATATGGGGCAACAAATAGTTATTCTTGATCGCCATCCGGTTCAACTCTCGATAATCTATGAAGAGCCTCGTAGATCCATATTTCTTCCTCACACACAATATTGGGGCACCCCAAGGAGAGACACATTATCTAATGAACCCTTTCTCTACCTACTTCTCTAACTACTTCAACTCCGCCATCTCAATGGGTGTCATTCAGTTAGGAGCCTTCGAGATCGTCCTCATTCCAGGGTCTAAATCGATGATAAAGTGAATGCTCCTCTACGGAGGTTGGCCGGGGAATTCATCCCGGAACACCTCTGTGAACTCACCCACCACTAGGATGTCCTCTTGTCTCGGGCCCTTCTGCTTCTTCATGGCATAACACGAGAAGGCACTACAACCCTGTCCGATCAATCTAGCTGCTCTAATTGCATTAATCACTGTCCCTACCTTCTCGAGGTCCCAACCTCAAAAAATCTGTAGACGTCCCTCTACAGAAGTGACAGTCACTGTCCTACTGCCTATGTCTACTATTGCTCCATCCTTGACCATCCCGTCCATTCCTAGGATGACATCCTCATGTACCAAACGCATCACTAAGAAGTCTACTAACCATTCCTGGTTTCCCAAGCGTATCGGGAAGTTATTAATTTCCCGTGAACCACTAATTTTACCCCATTCGGTAACCCCACTACAAAGGGAAACCCAACTACCATACCTAAGGACAACCTATTTACACAAGAATCTGAGATGAAAGAATGAGTAGCACCCCCTTAAGATAAAACTCGGACAATATCGTCCTTAATCAAGATAGTGTATGTGGTCGTTGGAGTAGTCGGCTGATTTACGCTCCTCAGCTCAAACACTCTGGCCTGAGTCCCTTTAGTTTCAATTGTACTCACAACATGGCCTTTTCCACGGCCTATACCATGCACTAAACTTTGTGGTGGAGGTGCCCCGGGGCTCTTTATTGTTGTTGGTACCCCGGTTCCCTCTATTGCTACTGGTATCTATGGGGGTAAGTAGTTGGTGATTGCAACGCTACCTTGAGCTCTAGTAGGGAAAGACCTTTATACTGGTGGAACTCCTCCCTGACGACAAAATGTACCCCATGTCCGGGCTTACCGCAAGCAAAGCATGTAACCGCCGACTTTTAGCACTGCGCTTTGAGATGCCCAAGAAGGCCACGGTTGGGGTATTGACATACCTACTCTAGCATATGAGTCCTCGGTAAAATACCAACACTCCTTGTAACGCCCCAAAACGGGATAGACGTCACAACTCTAGGAGCCCCGAACAAGGACTCCCTCAGGGTAATATAAACGATATAATGATAAGGATAATATGAGAAATGCACCAAGGCATAACTTGCCAACAAGGAGGACAAGGGAAACCAAAAGACGTCACACGACGTCAGCCAACAACGGGTGTAAACCCACGAAGCAATAATGTAATAACCAACAACAAACCGGGCTCATAAACAATATGATCCAAAAGATGGAAAACAAGCTTAGGAACGAGTCCTATCAAAAATTCCACCATCTCAAAAAACTGACAAAACTCTCACTATGTTTCTAGACCTCCATGCTCCTGAACTGATCATGTACCTGATTATGTCCAAAAACATAAGCAGCCCCACCTTGGTGGGGTTAGTCTTCCACATAGACTAAGCATATACATAAGCAGGGTAATATATATGATCGAGATATGGGAATAAGAATACATGGCATGACATGATCTTATAATAACTCAAGAAGTTGAAATAACATCATGCAACTTAATCATCATCAATCTCAAAAGATCATATCAAATATTCATAAGTCATGTCAATGTTTCATGCTTCAAAATACAAAACTCATAATGAAAGTCAATATCTCAAAAACTATGTCAAATACTCATAATCTAACACAACATTTGCATAAACTTTGTTAAATACTCATAATTGAACTCAACATCTCACAAACTATGTCTATTACTTATAATCCAACTCAACATCTAATAAACTATGTCAACTACTCATAATCCAACTCAACAACTCATAAACTATGTCAACTAATCATAATCCAACTCAACAACTCATAAACTATGTCAACAACTCATAATCCAACTCAACCGGTAGAACATATCCAAAGGTCAATCGATCGGAATGGGGTAACATGGTATATCCATGGTATATCCTTTACCCTTCCTCAAATCATCACAAGAACAATCCAAATCACCATATCAAAACATGCTCAAGCAATCTTTAGTTTAAAACTATTTTCGAAAACAATTCGTAAAGTGCTAATTTAGTGAAGGTTCAAGCCTATTTCTTGAACACGATTTATAAAGTGCTATATTTAGTGAATGTTCAAGCCTATTTCTTGAACACGAAGGTACCTTCTAAACCCCTACCACATAATGAACATAGTAAACACGGATCAGGTGAACCCTCGTAATCCACTAAGGTCGGGCACAACCATCGGCCCATTCAAACCATATACCATTGGTACTCATGGTCCATCCTAACTCCTTTAAAGCGTCAAGTGAGATGGATAGGTGAGAGTTTTTCCACCGGAAGTTCCAGATTTATACCTCTTCAACCTATGTCCATTCACTTTAAAAATACCGGAGTTTTCACCCCATACTTCGATAGCTCCATGGGGGAAAATCTTCTTCACAACATAAGGTACCGTCCATCTTGACTTTAACTTTCCTTGAAAAATTCGGAGTCTAGAGTTAAAGAGAAGAACAAGATCACCTTCCTTGAAGTTCTTTAGCAATATGTGCTTGTCGTGCCACTTCTTTGTTCTCTCTTTGTAGATCCGTGCACTCTCATATGCGTTCATCCGGATCTCCTCTAGCTCGTTGATGTCTAGCAACCTCTTCGCTCTGGCCTCTTTCATGTCAAAATTCAGCCATTTCACGGCCCAATATGCTCTATGCTCCAACTCTACAGGCAAATGACAGGATCCATAAACAAGTTGATAAGGAGTAGTACATATGGGAGTCTTGTACGCCGTCCTATATGCCCGGAGTGCATCATCGAGCTTCATTGCCCAATCCTTCCTGGAGCGAGACACTGTCTTCTCTAAAATCCCCTTGATTTCTCTATTCGAGATTTCCACTTGACCACTAGTTTGGGGATGATATGGGGTTGCAACCTTGTGAGTTACCCCATACTTGGACAAAAGTGCCTCAAAATTTCCGGCTGTAAAATGTTTCCCTACATCACTAATAATGACACGTGGTGTGCCAAATCTAGGGAAGATGGTCCGGTTAAAAAATTTAATTACAACTTTAGCGTCGTTTGTGGGCGAAGCAATAACTTCAACCCATCTAGATACATAGTCCACATCTAAAAGTATGTAAATGTTTCCACATGAGGATGGGAAAGGTCCCATGAAATCAACGCCCCACACATCAAAAATCTCAACGTCTTGGATGTTGTTCAAAGGCATCTTATTCCTTGTAGATATATATCCCGTCCTTTGACATTAATCACAGGCAGTGACGAAAAAGATTAGGCCAAAAAATCCAGATTGTAATACCTTGGCACTAGTCTTGTGGGCCCTAGCTTGTCCTCCGCAGGGCATTGAATGACAATGCCGGATGACACTCTCTATCTCATCGTCCGGGACACACCTCCTAAGGATTCCCTCGGGTCCTCTCTTGAATAGTAGTGGTTCATTCCAATAGTAATGCCTCACATCCTTGTAGAATTTCTTCCTTTGGGAAGGAGATAAACCTGGAGGAATTTCACAACAAACTAAATAGTTAACAATATCCGCAAACCAAGGTTCCTTATCACCTGAAATTTGGAGGATATATTCCTCCATTAAGTGGAGATGCTCATTTGGAAATGCATCGTCAATAGGGATGCCATCGGATAAGGATCCATTGGATAAGATGTGGCTTTGCATCCTTCTTGGTGAGAAGGTACCGAATCGCAGCATGAACCGTGTAAACAATCACCTTAGCTCCTACAAGATAGGAATGGAACTTCTCGAATGCATATACGACTGCTAGGAGCTCCTTCTCAGTAGTTGCATAGTTAAGTTGGGCTCCATCAAGCGTCTTGCTTGCATAGTATATGTGATGCGTCCTTGGAGGTAACCAAGGATAACTCCGGATCTAGATCAAGCAAAGCTCCAACTACTCCTCGATTCTTTGTGCAACGTTGTATCTTTTTAGATTGAAAAGGGCGGAAGCGATGAAGATGGATGAAGAAACGAAGGTTGATTCGATCTAGAGAAATCGACTAAGCCTTTTTGTGTGGATCGAAGGTTGATTCTCAAGAAGAATCCTCGAATGTGGATTTCTTGGATCAAAGACTAAATCCAAGGAAGAAGTTTGAGAGAGAGAGAGGGGAGATTTGATACCCAAGCTAAGTAAGAGGAAAATCTTCTCAAAAACATAGTAATACTGAACATGAAAAATAAGTGAGGCAAAATATCCCTTATATAGAGACTCTTGCCTACCTATGGGCCAACGGGCCAAACAAAATACATAACGAAAAGCCAAAAAGGGGAAAACCCTAAAAAGATAAGATCAAAAGGGAATATTTTATAATGAATATCCCTTTTTATTACATAAAAGGAAAACATGAAAATATAGTCCAAAAATAATCTAGCTTCATGCCATGGAGTCGAAAGACGAGACATGCCGCTAACGGGCCTAAGTGGAGTGGACGGGACCGGTAACCTATGCCATGGTGGTGTAGAGAGACGGCATGCCAGTAACGGATCCAAGTGAAGAAGTGGTTTGGGCGATGATGGAGCCGGTAGCTCGGGCGATGGCCTTGGCTCGGGAGCGGGTGAGCGGTCCATCCGAGCGAATCCTCAAAGCCTCGTCCTCATCATCTACGGTCAACGTCAAAGGGACATCCAAGGGCGCATCAATCCCCCCATCTTGGCTGTGAAACATCTCTGTTTCACCATCGTCAAAGAAGGGCTCAACATAAGGGGCAAGGTCCTTGACGTTGAAGATCGGGTGTACTCCGTAGGAATCCGGAAGCTCTAACTTGTTTTCATTCGGGCCATGGTAGGCTAAGATGCGGAATGGGCCATCACCACGGTCCGAGAGCTTGCTCATGCGGCGAGTCGGAAAACGCTCCTTCCTTAGGTGGAGCCAAACAAGATCACCGAGCTCAAAAGAGATGTCGCGGCGTCCCGTGTTGCGTTATCCGGCATGTTGGGCGGCACAACGTTCAAGTTGTGTCCGAGTCCGCTCCTGAAGCTCAATGATTTGGGAGGCTCGGTTTGCGGCGATGATTTGTTCTCCGTCCTTGAGAGGGCGGGGAGTGAAGTCCAACGGGGTGTGTGGATTGAGGCCGTAGACAACTTCAAATGGGGAAAATTTAGTTGCCGTGTGCCTAGCCCTTTTATACAAAAACTCCAAAATAGAAAGTAAGTCTTCCCACCTACGTGGGTTGGTCCTAGTGGTGGCTCTAAGTAGAGCACCAAGAGTCCGATTGGTCACCTCCGTTTGACCATCGGTTTGGGGGTGAAAACTACTTGAAAACAACAAGTTGGTTCCAAGTTTTTCCCATAGCGTCCTCCAAAAGTGACTCACAAATTTCACATCCCGATCACTAACGATGGAACGTGGTATCCCATGTAAGCGCACCACATTGTCAAAGAACAATGTGGTAACTTCACTAGCATTTTGGGTGCTCTTACATGTAATGAAATGGGCCATTTTGGAGAAGCGATCGACTACCACAAAAATGGAGTCTTTGCCTCGTTTTGACATGGGCAACCCAACCACAAAGTCTATGGATTGATCCTCCCAAGGTCCCATTGGTATAGGCAAAGGAGAATACAAGCCATCCGGACCTTGGCGCGACTTTGCATGATGACATGTGATGCAACCCTTGCAAATTTCTAGCAACTCTATCTTAGGGATTCCATGATGAGGACAACATAGCATAATATCTTTAAACCTTTCCCAAGACTTATATAAACTCTCCTTACCTTTCATTACAAAGGCATTTATCTTCCCTCTAAGTCCAGTAGTCCTAGAAGGTGGGAAAAATTTGGTGAGGAATTTAGCCACCATCTCTTCCCATGTGTTAATCCGCCCGTATGGTATTGATTGATACAAAGCTAGAGCCTTATCCTTAAAAGAAAAAGAAAAATCCCTTAGCTTATGACTGTTACCTTCCATACGGGCTGGGCTCACCGCATCCATAAGTGTCTCGTAGTTATTTATGTTTTGATGAGGAGATTCCGTCTCTGTCCCTCCAAATTGATTATGGCGAATCATCTGTATTACCTGCGGTCGCAGCTCATGCTCGTGGTCTGCGGGATCTCCAAAGTTAACTCCAGGACGGTTAATTCTTTCGGTAGGATCCATTCTTTGTCCAAGTGTTTGTGGAACTTCCACAAAAGGCTGGTAAAGGACAGGTCTGAGAGGATCGGGAGGTGGAGCACGTGGAGGAGCCTCAATTCGAGGAGGCACTAGAGCTAATTGTGGTGCTGGAATTACTTGTTGCACTGGAGTTGGAACTTGCCTATGGTTAATGTTTTTGTTCACCTCTTCTATTAGAGCTCTCATTTCAGCCATTTCCCTTTGAGTAGTTTCCTCTCTTTCTCTAGCAGTCTGTCTCTCAGCTTCTAGTTGCTCCAAAGCATCTCTAAGTTCAGCTTCGTAATCTCTATTTTCAGCCATTTTGGAAGGGTATTAAAACTAATCAAATTCTACTACAATTAGTTCAAACCACAAGGAATGATTCCCAACAACTTCATGAACAAGGGTGTATGTATGTACTAGATTTGTTTCCATTTCGTTTTCGTTTCCATGGTATGATATATGTTTGCTATTTATACACCCCTATAAACTTTTATCAATAATGATAAAGACCTATAAGATAGTAAAAATCACGGTATGCTTTAAATTTATAAAACTAGAAATAAATACCCAAATTGCAGCGAACCCACAGTGTATGGGTGAATCGCAGTATGGATAAGTACTCCAAGGTCGATCTCAAGGACCAAGTGAATGAATTGTGATTGTGATTAAAAATAGAGTAAATATAAAATTAGAATAAAGGTTGGAAAAGAGGGGAAGAAATATCAAAGGTTTATGGAGTTTTTATGAAGTTCGCAATCAAATATCATATTTGATTGAAAACTGAGTAAAGCAAACAAACAAAAGATTATTCAATAAAAGAAAGCGGATTCCAAAGATTCAAGGTCATTATTTATATCCATGGACTAAGTACATCTCTCAAAGGATCTATGGTTGACAAGCCAAAGGGAAGAACATTTCTGGGTTGACGGTCTATTACCGGGTAAGTGTCATAACCGTCTAGTTCCAAACCCAACCACCTATCACCGGGTAAGGGAAAGGTAAACCATCACCGGGTAAGTCTCAAGTATTACCCTACTTAGGAAGGAATCTAACCACACTCAACCCAATAGAGGTTTTCACCTCTATTACCTATGATCAGTATCTAAGGTATCTAAGAAGGGGTTTCACCGGGTAAGTCTCAAATCCAACTTAGGTTACTAAGTAGAAGGATTATAACTAGATTCAAGTCCTAACTAACCACTAGGATTTCAAAGCTATTCAATCCAAGCATTAAGAACAATCTATTCCATCATAGTCCAGGTATAAATAAATCGCTATTCACCCTTGGAATCACAAGGGTTCTAGCCAACAATCAACATAATGAAAGCAACAATCAATTCAATATAGAAATGCATAAGAAATGAAATAAAAGAGAGAATAAAGAAAGTACTCAACTTTATTAATAGGAAAACAACAAAATGAAAATTCCTAGTATCGCGAAGCGTATCTGAATTGAATGAAATGTAAAAGCCTGAATCTTTCCTAAAACTCAATGTAGTTCAACAATGGTGAAAATGGTGTAGAGCAAGGAAGAAGAAGAAGGGAAAAACGGTCCTCTCAATATGATCTTGATAACTGAATGAAGCGGAACCCTAGAAATCATTTAGAGCTTCCCTTTTATACCCAACAACCTTCCATAGAACGGGCCGGGCAAAAACAGATCTGAGAAGAACGAAATATTTCGGCGCACTGGAATCTCGGTCGGTGCATCTCGGTCGGCACCCGATATTTTCAAAGGTCGGGACCGAGATCGTCTTTAACGTCCAAGAAATCTCGGTCAGTGGCCGAGATATTGACCGAGATCGGGACCGAGATATCGCAACAGCAGATTCCCAACACGACCGAGATGGGGAATCTTGGCCGAAATGGCTCGGATCTCGGCCGAGATAATATGAATCTCGACCGAGATTGCTTTAATCTCGTGCGTTTAGTTTTGTTTGCTCACGGCTCGTCTTTTCCTCCTTTCCCGTGCCTGCGTGATCGCTCCAAAGCGTCCATCCCGAGGCTTGATACTCAAATGCAATCGTTTTAGCTCCAAAACGCGCCAAAATACCTACAAAGACACCAATGCTAAAACATGCATGCGGAAAAGGGAAATTTACCTATATGTTCTACTAAACTAGGTCGATAATTCATGTTATCAAAATACCCCATACTTATCCTTGCTTGTCCCAAAGCAAATAATAAATTCAAAGCAAGATAACATGAATTATATATGCTAAACAAGCAAGACAAACTCTTTTTGGTAGTGCTTCTATTCATGATCACTTTCAGAGTGTAGTCACAAGGCTAAAGACATATCTCGATTAAGGTCAAGTAAGATAGGCAAAATATAGGATAATTACACCTTGCAAGGAATCCAAATTCATCATTTAAACCACCAATGTCTAATATTCATGAAAAATTCAAGTTTAGGCCACGAAGTCAATCACATGTATTGAAAGATCAATAGGACTTAACAAAAGAAAAGGCCTAGAAATGTGATCAAGGTAGGATGTGTATAGGTAATGTGGTGGTAATCCGGGAAAGAGGATAACACAACATTTTTCTTTTCTTTCTTCTTTCTCAACATCCATCTTTTCTCTTCATGCATATTTTTTTTCTTCTTTTTCTTTTGAGTGAAAGGCATAGGTGCACAATAGCCGAAACCTTGTTGTTCAGTTTCTTTCACGGACCTCACACCGGAATGCACATACCAAATCAACTCTAGGGAATGTTTTTAAAACCAATCGGACTTTGGCAAGACACAAACACCCGATTATGTGAATGGTTCCGAGTTACTCATCTTCATAGCCAACAAACCCTTAAAAAGCTTTTGCCTTCAAATCTCATCTCACAACACATTCAACTTCTTCACATATTTCACATCATACAACTTTCACAATTAAGCACACACCTTCACACTTCACTTTCCTAATTCCCGGATGGGTCATAAGGGGGCAAATATATTAAATGTTCGAGGTGCTAAACATGGCAAAGGTAGAGAAGAAGAAGAATTCGAATTGCGTAAATCATTCCTATGCAATGTAACAGAATTCAACATATAGCTTCAACCATCCAAGATCAATCAAATTAAACAAGGTAATTCAAATAAATCATATAGATTACAAACAAAGCATTCAAATCCCATAATTGTCATTAATACAATTAAAGCTCAAAATATAAATCAATAGCCAAATAAACATACACAGTTTCCTAATTAAGGTCACATCAATCCTAGAAGCACAATTTTTTTAAAATTTTCAATTTTTTTTTGGATTTTCATATATAATGTATACGAAAGGAAAACGTGTGACAAATAATTCAAATTGTTCAAATGCAGTACAAATAAAGAAACATGCTAAAACATATCAAGCAATCAAAGGAAAAAAGAATGAGAACCTCGAAAAAGAACGCGCTATCCTATCTTACCATGCGCCCCTCTTCCTCTAACGCCTTTAGGGTTGTGCCGTCTCCTTTGTTGAGCTCCTATGGCTGAGTTGTGAACAGAACCCTAGTTCTGGCAACCATGACAGCGTTCTAGCTGTTACCCCCTCTTGTGTAGAACGTTGGGCTTTCTCTAAGCCTTTCTGAAACTCCCCCTATAATCCCCCGTGTCAGTGCTTGACATGTTCCTGCGGTGTTGCTCTTGTGAGGGCTCTTGTTCTTCTGTATAGAGCTAGTCAATTCCGAATCTACTCCCGCACTCTAATGGTATGGCGGCTGGGGTGTTGGCTTGTGCTCTTTGAGTCCAACGCCTTCCTTGTTGAAGGATTTGGTCCGGATTTTGCTATCATCAAAATCATTGCGCCTATGGCCATAGGTACGTCTTCTTGGCTCTTAATCATCTCTTATCTCGATTATTACCTCCTATGTATCTATCTCCTAAAGGGATTGTTGGTCATCTATATAAACTATGTTAATCCTTCATTTCTAATTCGCCCACAAATCCCAATTCATCTCCCCAAACTCCCTTCCTTGTGTTTCGGGTTCCCTGACTCTTTCTCCTCTAATATTCCTTGCTTTCTTATGAATGATAAAATTGGGAGTTATATGAGAATCTGTATCAATATCGATGTTGATGATAGGCTGATTATAAATGATGTTGTTCTTATCCCTGATGAAAATAATATCTTGAAAGAACATCCCATTTTGTTTGAGGATTTCTCCAAGGATTGTGGTCACCATGGAGAGGAAGACCATTCCTTTGATGGCTGCCCCCTCAGAAATATAAAAGCTAAGAAGGTTAGGATAAATGTCAAAAAAAACAAGAAAGGCAACATGAATGATGTGAACTCAGAGGATGGAAAGGGTAACTGGACTAACTTGGGGCAGCCTAAGACAAAGTTTGGGAATAACACCTTTGTCACAGGTGGGTTTAGGCCCTATCTGTCTGGTAGAGGTGGGATTTCTATTAACTTTAAGTCTACTGCTTCCCCTGGTAGCTCTATCAACAGTCACAAGAACTCTAAAGCTAGTTTTAATGACCAAGAGGCTCAGAATGATGCTCCTGCACTGATAAAAATGCCTAATGATGCTCAAGTTCAGTTGAACATTCCTATTAGCTCACTGCCATTGGGAGATGAGCTGAAGGTTGGTGGTGCTAGCCTTGAAAGACCTAATGATGAAATAAACGAGGAAGACCTGATTGTGCCTGACACTGCTCTTGTGAAGTCTCTTGCTGGGGATGAGGATAGAGCCGGTTTGGCTTTTATGAAGGAGGAAGATGGAAATGAGTTTTCTCCTACTGAACTATTTGAAAATGATGTTGAGAATAATCAAGTTATTGCTGATTTTATGTTAACTGGGGACTTGGGAGTGGAAGAGGAGAACGAGTACTTCTCTGAACATTCTTTCCAATCCTTTAACACGGTTAACATGCTCTTGAACTCTAGGAGGTTAAAATTGTTGATCAATCTAAATCTGACTCAAGCAAGAGACGTTCCATGGAGGTGGATGATGACAAGGCTTCTTCTCTTCAGGGAGAAAAGAAACAAAGGAAATAAGGTAGTTACTCAATGATGAGCATCTTTTGTGTGTTTGTAAGGGAAGATTTTGGTATTTTGGAACCTCTACTGCTGCACTTAGCTAGTGAAGATGGTCTTGACTGGGATTATATTTCATACACCTCTCTGGACGCTCCTCATAGAACTGCTAGATGGCTTAATGTATGCTCTGTATATTTGAAGAAGGTTTACTTTCTCCTCTGGACTTCCTCAGGTCTTTTGGTTGGTTGTTGTATGGTGTGTGAACCTAATGCTAGTCTAATCTTTTGTTTAATTTTGCTATGTAAGATATTCAAGACTTGTGTTTTTTATAAGTTTAATCCCAGTGTATGGAAATTGTGGTGTTTTGTATGGATTCAAGACAAGAATATGGAATATGTTGTTCTTCTTGCCTACTGTTTATGCCTATTGTGTATTATCTGGACGGTTTGCCTTGTGGTTTCTTTTATCTGGTTGCTTGTCTCCTTTGAATGTTTGAGCAATAGCAGGTTAATTCTTGATATGGACCAAATACAGCTTGTGATCTATTTCAATGCTAGACTAAACAACTTTAAGTATGGCTATGAAAGTATAAGGGTCAATCTGAATGGAAATTTAACGTTTAGATGTACAACTGATAGGTACTGTAGTGAACTGGAATTTCGTGAAGATGAAACTAAGTGTAGAAATTTGTGAGATCTTCGTGCTCAATCGTTTTTATTACAGTTGGTTTGGCTTCTTCTATGGAAACCGGGTAAGTACAAATAATATAAATGATCCTTTAAACTCTTTGGTGTCGGGCCTTTTTCTTGCTTGCCCGATGAACCAAATTATATCGGAACCAATTGAAATTATTACTAGTGAAAATGGTTGCGTCATTAGTGTTTTATTAGAGCTTACCTCAAAATTGCCTCAAGAGAAATGGAAAATGGAAAATATCCTAAAGAAAGGTGTGGGATTAATTTAAGTTTTTAATGAAGATTGCTTACTGGAATTGTTGTGGTATGATGAAAAAGAACTTCTGGACGGACTTGAAAATTACATCAACAAACGAACATATCGATATAATCATGTTGACCGAAATTAAAACGAGTATTGAACCAAATTTAGCTGGACTTAATGTCAAGAGGTAATGAATTCACCTGGAGAAAAAGAAAAGAAGGCGAGAACAATACTTATGAGAAACTTGATAGAATTCTAGTTCATCATGAAATTTTAGACAAGTATAACCAGATTCATGTTTGGAATCACGCATTTTCTACTTCTGACCATTGTATGATTTCTCTTAATTTAAACTCAGTTAAGCAAAATTTCAGAAATAAACCATTCAAGTACGAGATGATGTGGAATGAAAAGAAAGACTATGAAAACATCATTAAACAGGCATGGAGGGTGCATGTTCGTGGAACAAATATGTTCAAACTATGTAAAAAACTATCTTTGACGAAAATGAAACTAAAAAGATGGAGTAAGAATAAATTTGGAAATATTAATAATCAAGTTAAAAAGGTTGATTTGGAGCTAGAAAAATTGCAATTTCTGAACTATAGAAGATTCAGTAGTGATGTGAATGAAAAGGTAATCAGGTTGGAAAGGAAAAGAGAATGCCTAATTGATTTCCAACAGAAATACTGGAGTCAGAGAGCAAAATCAACTGCTTTTGAAAAAGGAGACAAAAATACCAAATATTTCCACATGAAAGCTACTGGCAGAAGAAATAGGAAAATAATTAACAATATTAAAAGTAACGATGAACTTTGGATCGGAAAAGAGGAAGATATTTGTAAGGAATGTAACACCCCAAATCCGCGAGACTCGGGGCGCTACTGGGCGAGACCTCACAATGGGTCCCGACCCTTAGCCTGACAACAATTTCACCGGACCTTCCAACATGGCACAAATAAAGGTGAAAACTCAAATATGTTTTTAAAGTATGCGGAACCGAAAAGTAAGAAACTACAACTTGGAAACTCAGCCGAGTCCTCAAAACAACATAAATAGATCCGAATTCTAAACATACGACAATATCCAAAAACAAGAATATAAAACATGACTCAAATACATCCCCGGCTGTCCACTCCTCCACCTTACTCGGCGGCATCCCTAACCTGCAAGTCAACTACATACGGTTTTAAACCGTTAGCTCATATTCTAGGTATTAGAAAAGCGGTGAAGGCACAAACACACCCATACACAAAACATAAATCACAGAAGTCCGGTTTATTATCTTTCATTATTAAGTCGTATTCCATTCTAGTTCAACTTCTATTGTGACACGAGACCCCATTGGTCTCGCCTCGGTCCCTTACCGGCAAGGAATGGTGCAAATGCATCCGCCCATATACCCGCCGGACTCGTCGCCGAGAACCTCCTAGACCCCGCCAGGGCTAGGCAGATGATGTCACCGCCCGTTATCATACACTTGGGCCAACACATATATAAATATAAAGTCGGTGGTCCTAATTACCGGTTTCATGGTTATAACATAAAATAACACACACCACCAAAAACACATCAATGCTAATACAAACAATACGAGCTAAGTAAGTCCGGAGACTTACCTCGTCCAAACGCTAACTCACAAACGCTCTCGCTTCCCTCGGGAGGAAGCACTTAACCTGTTCACAACAAGGTATCCATAAAAACCCGCTCAACTCGAGAAGTCTAGGACTTCTACACAAATGATCTATGCAGGATCATTTGACTCGCATTCTAGGGATGCTTCCTAGAGTCTACCATAATTACCGTCAAAACGATGTACAAGCTAATGAGGTCTACAAACGCTCTTCACATCCACCTAAGGTTTCCAAAAGCCGCTACTTGGCATTTCCACTAAGTTATGCTAATTCCAACCTATCATGACACTACGGAACATAACAAGATCGATATGAATTCGTGGCTTTTTATCGGGATCCAGACCTAGCATGAAACTACCCAATTTAGCCCATACGCTAAATTGATCATCAAATGTAAGATATCCAACCTAATATTAAACTCGTTATAAATTCCGAGTTTAAAACCCGCTAACACATTTTCCGGGGCAATTATACATTTCCTAAAATATATGGACCAAAACTGGAATTAAACAATCTGCTGGGTATAATCTATAATTAACCAAAACTGAGGGGGCCGAAAATGTAATATACCTAAAAGAGGGGGTGGCCGACCGTGATTTCTGGCAAATCTCGGCCGAGATTCTACAGTGCCTCTCCGGCGGCTCCAGCGGCGGCAAGGGGCGGCGATGGTCCTCCCCGGTGGCCTGAGTCGCGGCTTCACTCTGACGGTGGCGGCCGGCCTCCAACTCCAGCGAGGGCAACGCCGGGGAGGGGAGAAGTGAGCTGCTGCTCACCCAAGGCCGAAGGGAAAGGCGTGGCGAGGGGGAGGGCGACTGGCGTCGGCGGCTCCGGCAAGGCCCGTGCAGGCGAGGCACGGCGACGGCGAAGGCTCCCCCGATGACGGCTTCGCTGCAGCTCTCAGTGCTCGGGCGGCCTCGATGCAGAAGGAGGGAGGGCAGTCTCGGGCCGTGGAACAGCTTCCTCTTTGTCTCCGGCGGCAGGCTCGAGAGGGCGAGAGAGACGAAAGGTAGTGGTGGTTGGGCACGGCGAGAGAGAGGGTGGTGTGAGAGCTGCGGGAGAGTGTAATGAGAGAGAAGCGTGGGGGTGCGGCAGGGCGTGGAGTGAGGGAGAGAAGTGAGAGATGGAGGTTGGAGGGAAGAACGGGCCGAGAGGGAGATGGGGCAGGTCACGCGGGACGAGAGCTCGGGCGATAACCTCGCAGGCCTAGGCCGGTAGGCGGGCGGGCGGCTAGCTCCTGCAGCGTATGGACAGAAGGGTAGGCGAGCGGCAACGCAGGCTGGTCCAAACAAAGAGTTGCGGGAAAGAAAGAAAAGAGGAAAAGAAGAGAAAGCCAGCGTGGCGGTGGGCCCCGGGCGACGTGGCGCCAGCATGGCGTGGGGCCCATGGTGAGGTGGAAAGGGAGAGGAAAAAAAATAAAAAGAAGAAAATAATTGGACGGGTTCCAAACTCGTAAAATAATTCCGTAACGGAAGTTTACGGGTCGGAATACTTTCCGACATTCCCGTAAAATTTATTTACGGGTTTACGGGTGGAAATATTTTCCGAACAATTCCGTAAAATAATTTACGGAAGGAGAAATAAAAAGATATATTTATTTCTAAAATTCCCGGACTTTACAAGGAATTTGTTAAAGAATACAGAAACCTATTTAACGCATCCGTGGGTAACGAGAACTTGTGTGAGCAGCTCCTTCAAGTTATCTCCCATGAAGTCACATATGAGGATAATGCCTTCTTAACTTAACAATTCTCGAATAATGAAATCAGAAAGGCAGTATTTGATATCGGAAGTGAGAAATCACCTGGCCTGAATGGTATGTTAGCCGGGTTTTTCCATACCCACTAGGAAATGGTGGGTCAGGATGTGTGTAAAGCGGTAAAAATCTTCTACCACTCTAGTAGGATCCTAAAACAAATTAATCATACCTTTATCACTCTAATTCCATAAAATGACAACCCAATCACAACAAATGATTTCAGACCTATTAGCCTGTGTTCTAAGGTGTACAAGATTATAGCTAAAATCCTGTCGGCTAGGTTAAAAAGCATGTTACCAAAACTAATTCATCCGCTTCAAAGTGCTTTCGTTCAGAATAGAGCGATTCAAACAATATCCTAATTGCTCATGAGAATTTCCATGGATTCAGAATGAAGAAAGGTAAAGAAGGGTATATGGCTATTAAACTAGATATGGAGAAAGCTTATGATAGGGTTGAATGGGGCTTTATCCGTGCAGTTCTAGAAAAATTTAGCTTTAATCATAAATTCGTCAATTAGATAATGGAGTGTATCACAACATTATCCTACTCTATTTTGATTAATGATAACCCTTCTGATTTGATTTTCCCTTACAAAGGGCTAAGACAAGGAGATCCAATCTCTCCTATGTTGTTCAACTTAGGAGCTGAGGTTCTCGCAAGAAATATCCAAAAAGAATGCAATCTGAACAAAAAACTAATTGGATTCCCTATCTCGAAACGAGGAAGCTATGTTCCGTTCTTAGCCTTTGCGGATGATATTATCATATTCACTAAAGCCTCGCTGGGTGTGGGCTCTAAGATCTTAGAAGTCCTGAATGATTACTGTAGAATATCTGGGCAGAAAATTAACCTTCAAAAATCAAGTTTCCAAACATGTAATAATATATACATCTAGGAAAAATGTGATAAAAAGTTGTCTGGGTATTACGAGTTCTTCTTGTCTGGAAAAATACCAGGGATGCTCGATCATTAACGGAAAAGTTAATAAAAGTGTTTTCGCCGATACCATCACAAAATCCAAACAACAACTTACTAAATGAAAAGCTTCCTCGTTGTCCCAAGAGGGAAGAACTACCTTGATCAAAGCAAATCTTAGTGCAAAACCAAATTTTATCATGAAATGCTTTATCCTCCCTCCTTGCATTCATAAGGAGCTCGACCAAATTAATAGGAATTTCTACTAGAATAAAGGCCCAGGGTTCCACTCGCTTATCAGCTGGGACAAAATTTGTAGACCAAAGAAATTTGGGGGTACCGGTATTAGAAAAGCGGAATATATGAACAAGGTCCTCCAAATGAAATTATTATGGAATATTCTGAATGAGCCATAAAATATTTGGGTTAAAATAATAAATGAATAGTATCTTAAAGGTGAGCTTTTATGGAAGTACAAGCCTAAACAGAACTCGTCTTGGCAATGAAAAAATATAATGAAACTAAGACCAGAATTTGAAATGGGTTTTAGTTGGAATGTAGGAGATGGAAGTCAGTCAACTTTTGGAGAGATAGGTGGCTCTTGAGAGAACCATTGATAAAGTTCTGCAATAATGATATCTTGATCAATTCTGAGTTGAAAGTTAAGCACTATATTAATTAAAATCAATGGGATGGGGTTAAAGTTAAAGAGGAACTAAGTAATATTCTCCCGCAGGATGTAATTAGCTCAATTTTATCGTACCAACTTCCAAAAACCTTTATTCCGGATCGGCTTTATTGGGAACCTACGCACTCAGTGAAAATGAATGGATTTGGGCGCTGAATATTCTCGCTAAAGTGAAAAACTTCTTATGGAAACTGTCCATAAATGGCCTTCCAACAAAAGCAAATTAAGAGAAGCAGAGAGTTGCGGTTCCTATGACTTGCTGCCTCTGTAATTCTCATTATGAATCTGCCGATCACCTATTTTTTAAATGCAAATTTTTGAAGGACTCCCTTACAGATAATAAAATTAGGATTGCGATTGGCCAGTGTAATAGTAGTAAAGACAAAATTGCAGATAAATTAAATTGGTTAAGATCCAACCTCGCAGAGTCAAAACTTAGATTCTTAGTCCTGACTTGGTGGAATATTTGGTTTGCGAGGAACCAGAGAATATTTAACAATAAAGACCCGCAAAATATTGACCTTTTAGTTAAAAACCAAATTATGGAATGGAATAGAGCCTATAACAAAGAAAATAGTGGAAAAGATAAGGAAAAGAAGAGGAATAGGAAAACCAAAAATATTAAATGGGTTAAACCAGGGAACGATTTCATCAAATTAATCTTTGATGGTTCCAAGAAAGTAACTGGTTAAATCGCATTTGGATTTATTCTCCGAGATCATAATGCAACAAAGATCTCCATTGGCTTTGGGCGATGTGGTAACATATCAACCCTGCTTGCTGAAGCATGTGCGCTGAGAGAAGGACTCGTTGCAGCTTATGATCTTGGAAAGAAAAATATTGAGGTTGAAGGGGATTGTCTTACCCTTATTAACTCAGTTAACCAGGTTTGGAAACCGCCTTGGGATTTGGACTTGGTTATGTCTGACATTTCGTCTATTTTGGCTGGTTTTTGTCAGGTTAGAGTTAGGCATGTGTTTAGAGAGATCAATCGTGTGGCGGACGCGCTGGCTGAGTTAGGGTTCGGGGATCAGTTGGTGTCTAGTTCATCAATGGACCATGTTGATGAACTCATCCGGAAGGATGCAATAGGATGGAGAGTCTAAAGAAGATGATCCATTCTAGCTGCTTACCCTGTTATTAGTCAAAAAAAAAAAGAAAAAGAAACACACTAAAAATAATTGCAAGCATCATACCCCATACTTAAAACTCACATTGTCCCCAATGTGAATAATAAATATGAAGTAAAAACAATACTCACAATGTAAAAATGAAGAACGGCAGTGTAAGAGCCTTAGTCTTTTGGACCGAGCTTGCCTTAGCCGAGAATTGGCTTTAGCCGCCCCGCGGTCCAGCAAAGCCGCCCCTGCGGGTACCTTGTCGCCGCACCCGCGCCTGGAAGCCGCCGCCCATGCGGAAGCCGTGTCACAGCGCCTGCGTCGTGCCTGCGCTTGCCAGCGGCCACTGTCACCGCGCCTGCGGCCGAGCATTGTCGCGCCTACGGGTTGCCTATTCCGCCCCTGCGTCTTTCCGTCACGCAGGTGCGTCTTGTCCCGGGTCTACCTAGAGTTGGGTAGATCCTTTCCTTTCCTAGTATGAGCGGTTTAGTGGCATGCTAGGTATGTGTTTGAGGATGATCACGTTATCGTTTATACCGGTTATGGCTTTGAGGCTTATGAGTTAGGATACGATCCTTATGGATCCCTTGGGTCTAGGTGTGACTCCTATGATGGATATGAGTTTGATATATGTTGTTATGCCTTGATATTAGGTAGTGTTGCCCTCTAGAATGGAGTGGACGTGTTTGAGAGTTGATCGTGGTAGAGACTACTTCTGAGGTTGAGGTAAGTCCATAGGACTTACTTAGCTGCCATCCTTATATTGGATGTATGCATGAGTGGTGTATGTGTTATTTGCTTGATAGCATGCGATGTGGTTATTACCTATCTATGGTTTAGTACGCGCCCACTGTAGCGCCGTGACAACCTAGCCCCGTCATCCCACGAGGAGACTGGGAGGTTCTCTGCGGATCGTCCAGATCTGGTACACGGAACGGGCGTTGTCTCCACTCCCTTAGGGTATACGGAGGAGTAGTCCCGGTTGACCACTCCAACTGGCATTATCACCGAGAGGCAAGGGTTATATTCCTCGTGTCACATATATTCATATTCAGATATATATATTTATACGTTTGAGTGATTGACGTTATAAAGATAATAAACCGGGTAAATGTGTGAAAGCATGATGATGTGTTATGATTTCTGATGTGTGGTTGTGCTCTTGCATCTCTATATATATGTGTATGGTTAGCTAACGGTTTTATACCGTGTTGTAGATCCTTTGCAGGTTAGGAGAGCTGCAGAGTGATCCAGAGTGGGTGATCCGCTGAGGGCTCCGTACACTGGGTCGTTATCGGGGTTTATGGGATCTTATGTTGTACAGTGTTGTTTTATTTGTACTCAGCGGTACTTATGTATCACCTTTTGATACTTATCTATATCATTTTCATGTTTTGTTTTAATCTATATGTGCCTTGTTGTAAGATTCAGTGAACTTGTTCTCAGGCTAGGGTTAGGATCCATTGTGAGATCCTGGCCCAGTAGCACCTCGAGTCCTACGGATTTGGGGTGTTACACTGAGTCGTTATCGGGGTTTATGGGATCTGAATAGCGCCTATCCTGGTCAGCTATCCGTTTGTCCTGCTCAGCTATCCGCCTGTCCTGCTCAGTCCATCCGTCCTCAGCCTTCTAATAAAAAATGTCCTGGCACAATTGCATCTCGTGCATGTCCTCAGCCATCTGGGCCATGGTGTACGGCCTCCTACGTCTAGGCCTAGGAGCTCGTGATGACGATACTCCTCCTGTAGGGACCCCAGCGGGTGTACCTGTATCACCCATATCAACATCATCTGCCTCAACAGCAGGCTCGAAATCGTCATCGTCCTAGGCAACATCCTCATCGTCCTGGGCAACATCCTCATCATCGGGCTCCCCTACCTCCTCCTCATCGGAACTAACATCCTCTAAAGACTCAATAACGTCTCTCCAACATATCTTATCTCTGATAGTGTACTCACTCTTCCAAACTACACCGCACAACTCATCCCAAGGCATACAAACTCTAAAGATTCCATTACCCTGCTGTGTCCAAATATGTATGTTAGCTAGATGTTTTCTAGTGATAGCTACAGCCTCGTAAGATGTACCCATGTCCATGTTGGTCAAATTATGACCAAGTCTATGAGCAATGTGGGTGACCAACCCACCAACACAGATGACACCATTACTCTTCTTGGACGCCTTTTTGAGGTGATCAAGCATAAGAGTGGCAGACTCCGGAGCACGTCCCTGCGTAATACGCCATAGGATAAAAAGTTCACCTACAAGTATTAGGTGTTGTGTCTCTTTTCTCGGTAGCAGAATCTCGCTCATAATCCTATGATCTAATCGGAATGACAAGTTCAGAATGAACTTATCCGAGGACTTTCCTGCTTTCCAATCACTACCAGGCCCCACTGGCTTGGCTAATTCGTACCAGAATGCGCGCTGATCAAATTCATTATCAAATGTGTACTCATCCACCCTCGGTAAATCAAACAAATCCCCAAAATCAGTTTTGGACATCTCATAATCCGTGTTCATTACACGGAACTTCACACATCTATCACCGTTTCCTCCACCAAAGGAAAACGTACTAAAAAAGTCCACAGTTAAAACATGATAATCCGGATAAAGATTTCCAAGCAAGTAATGCCAACCACAAGTATCGGTAATCAATTGCATGTCCTCATCTACTCCTAATGCACTAATTTCTGCAAGGTCGAAATATCTAGGAGGTTGATGATCAAGGCGAATAAGTCGAGTGTAGTTGGACTTACAAGAATCCGGAATATCCGGGATGTAACTTGAGGGCTCCGAAGGCGCTGCTTGCTTCTATTTATTTGACCCGGTAACCTTGGACAATGATCTCTTCAAACGCTTCATTTTT
>CM008286.1:42216594-42277124 GCA_002319775.1 Fagopyrum tataricum | reverse complement strand
AGTAGACTTAAAGATCGGACTTCTTCAAACAATTCATCTTTTGGCTCTGCTATCATGATGTTCATGGTCAAAACTTGCTCAAGAGGGTCAGAACATAGAATTGAATTTATAGTCTCACAATCATCTTCATCGTCCTCAAGGATGTTGTACATATCTTCTTCAAACATTGGTCCCTTAATCAAAGGAGGGAGCTTAAATTGTACAACTTCCTCATCAATTCTAAATGTAAGGGTAGCACCCCTACAATCAACCAAACATCCAGAGGTAGCAAGAAAAGGTCTCCCTAAAATAATAGGAACAGGACAATAAGCAAGAATATCAAGAACCACAAAGTTAATAGGGATAAAAAAAACTTCTCTAATTGGATTGGAACATCCTCAATGATCCCCACAGGGCGTGTGGTAGTCCTGTCTGCCATGCAAAGAGTCATCTTCACAGACTTTGCTTCTCCAAGTCCAACCTTCCTACATAAAACGAGTGGGATAATGCTCACACTAGCTCCAAGATCGCAAAGCGCTTTGTACGTTCCATCTCCAACATTGATTGGGACACAAAAAGATCCGGGATCGCTCCATTTTGGTGGCATCTTTCAACTGTTCCTCTGGATGAGCTCAGTAGATCTCCGGGTCATTCTGACTTCTCCATACTCCTCTAGCTTCCTCTTGTTGGACATGATTTCCTTCAAGAACTTCCCATAGGCAGGCATCCCTAGAATGGCATCAACAAAAGGGATGTTAATATGCAATTTATTTAAGAGGTCAAGGAACTTACCAAAGTGTTTGTCCAATTGAGCTCTAGCACGGGATTTAGGAAAAGGAAGTGGTGGCTTGTATGGAGGAGGAGGGATGTAGACATTCTCTTTTTCCTTAGGCTCCTCTTCTATTGGTTGCTTTCCTTTATCCAAAACTTTTGGTTGTGGATCATTTGTTTCTAATCGACTTCTTGTAGTGATTGACATGACTTGCCCCTTGGGATTATTTTCAGTCTTTCCAGGAAGTCTTCTTGGATCTCTTTGAGCGTCTTCGGCCTTCTTAAACACTTGAGTTTCCAAAACCTTTTGGACTTTGGTTACACTAGTGACCGTGCTCTCCAGATTTCCCATCCGAGCAATAAATTGCTCAAACATTTCTTCAACTTTATCCTTTGGTTGAGCGGGTTCAGTTGGCTTGGACGGCTGACCTACATTGCTAGAAGAAACTTGAGGGTTCAAAGCACCCTCAAGATTAGAATAAGAAAAACCAGGATGATTATGATTAGGCTTGTAGTTATTTCCCTGATTATTCCTATTATAGTTATTGTTTTAACCTTGTTGGTTTTGATAACTTTCCTGAAAGTTTCCTTTACCCATATAATTCGCATCTTCTTCCTTGGATGCTACCTGCACTTCAACTTGCTGAGCTTTCAAGTTATATGCAATTAATTCTTTCAAAGATTTAAGTTCAACTTGTAAAGCATCTAACCTTGAATCATTAAGAGTATTTTCATTTACCTCATAGACTCCGGGTGTAGTTTTTCTCTCTTCACCTTTCCTGTGAGAATACTTTTCAATTACCAAAGCTTGCTTCTCAACAAAGTCCCAAACTTCATCCACTGATTTTTCTATAAAAGTACCTCCAAAGAGTGATTGAAGCTTGAATTGAGTATCCTCGTCAAGTTCCTTGAAGTAAATGTCTAGCAACTCTATCTTAGAGATTCCATGATGAGGACAACATAACATAATATCTTTAAACCTTTCCCAAGACTTATACAAACTCTCCTTATCTTTCATTATAATAACATGATTTATCGACCTGTTACACTCATGCATTTAGTTAGATTTCCCCTTTCTGCATTCATGTTTTGGCCTTAGTTTGTGCCATTTATGCTTGTTTAGTTCTACTTTGCAAGAATAGATGTCTACACACGCTATTTGTGGCTTTGTAGGTGATTTGGCACATTTTTTAGCTAAAACGACGTATTTGAGGATCAATGTAACACCCCGAATCCGTAGGACTCGAAGTGCTACTGGGCTAGGATCTCACAATGGATCCTGACCCTAGCATGACAACAAGTTCACTGAATCTTACAACAAGGCAATGATAGATTAAAACAAAACATAAAACTAATGTATATATATATATATATATATATATATATATATACATATCAAAAGGTAATACAGGGTACTGCTGAGTACAAAGTCAAAAGATGAATCCGTACAACATAAATAACCTATATCCCACGAATGCTCCCAGTGTACGGAACCCTCAGCAGATCACCCCTCCGGATCACTCTACAGCTCTCCTAACCTGCAAAGGATCTACAACACGGTATAAAACCATTAGCTAACTATACACATATATAAGAAGATGCTAGAGCACAAACACACGTCAGAAATTATAACATATCGACATGCTTTCACACATTTACCCGGTTTATTATCTTTAATAAGTCCAAACACTTAATATATCTGCATATGAAAATATGTGACACGAGGTATATATATATAACCCTCGCCTCTGCGTGCAATAGCTAGCTGGAGTGGTATCAGCGTACCATCCCGTATACCATGAGGAGTGGTCAGTGCCCTTCCCGTATACCAGGTCTAACTAGCTTACAGAGAACTTCCCAGACTCCACTACGGGATGAAAGGTAACTTGTAACAGCCACTACAATGGGTGGTCAATATAACATAGATCGGTAATGAACCATATAGCATATAACACACACACCACTCAAGCATACATTCAATATAAGGATAGTAGCTAAGTATGTCCTATGGACTTACCTCAATCTCGGAAGTAATATCACTACGATCAGCTCTCACTCAGGTCCACTCCAACTGGAGGACAACACGGCCTATACAAGGCATACATATATATATATATATATATATATATATATATATATATATATATATATATCAAACTCATATCACACAAAGGGGTCACACCTAGACCCAAGGGATCCATAGGGATCATGTCCAACTCGTAACCTCAAAGCCGTAACCGGCATATCTATATCATACTCATCACGTCCGATACCTAGCATGGTACTAAGTCCCTCATGCTAAGAAAGGAAAGGAGCTACCCAACTATAGGTAGACCCGGGACAAAACGCACCTGCGTGATCAAGAGACGCAGGGGGCGTAATAGACAACCCGCATGCGCGGCAGGGAGAAGCCGTAGGCGGGGTGACAAGGAACGCAAGCAACGTAGGCAACGCGCGGACGCTGCACGGGCGCGATGGCACGGAGTCCGCAGGGGCGGCGTCTTCCGGACGCGGGGGCGGCGACGATGTAGAAAGTGATCTCGCGGCTTCTCTTCGGCTCTTCACGTGATCAAATCACGTCTTCTCTCATCCAAAGTCATACACATACATATACATACACAAACCAACATCACTCTATGATCAATACAACTAATCCTAAGCTAAGGAAGGAAGAACAAGAAAGAAAGAGAGGAAGGAGGAGCAAGGAGCTCACCTCCACAGTTGTGATCATCCAAGGAAGTACAAAACATACTCTCAGCTGGCCTCTGAAGCTTAGCAAGCATGCATACAACATCCATCAACACTAAATCTCTTCCAAACCCAAGGGAAGACAAGAACAAGCTCAAGGAGATGAAGGAGGAAGCAAGAAGGACGTAGGAAGGATGTGAAGGAAATGAGAAACCCTTGCTCATCGGCCAAGGGGAAAACTTAAAGAAGAAGGCAAGTAAAGGATAAGGTACGGGTCAAAGAAGTCAACAAAACCGGTTGCAGCCGCCGGAAACCACAGGGGCGGTTCCCTGAGCCGCAGGGGCAAAACCCGCAGGGGCGGCAATCATGCCCGCGGGTGCGGAAAGGCCAAACTCGGCCAAATACAATCTCGGCTAAGGTCCAATCTCGGTCCGAAAGAATAGAGGTCTTACAATCAAGCCTCGAAGTGGACGCATTGGAGCAAGCGTACGTGCACGGGAAAGGTGAGGAATCGAGCTAAGGGCGCGAATGAACGAAGAAGACCGCGTCTCGGACCGAGATGGACCGATCTCGGTCAGACCAGACCAAGATGGTCCATGATCTCGGCCGAGATCACACCTAGCTCGGCCGAGATGGCCTTCGCTCGGCCGAGATCACACCCAGCTCGGCCGAGATGGCCTTGTCTTGGCCGGGATCACACCTAGCTCGGCCGAGATGGCCTTGGCTCGGCCGAGATGGTCCGAGCTCGGCCGAGATTTCTCGATCTCGGCCGAGATTCCCGATGTGCTGACGCGTTGAAGTTTCTGTTGCTAAATCTCGGTCCCGACTGGCCCGATCTCGGCTGAGATTTCTGCCCGAGATTTCCTGTTCGGCGATTTTATCTTATTTTTGGATCAGTTTTGACCCAGCCCATCCTTTGGAAGATTATTGCCTATAAAAGGGAAGCTCTAGGTTATTTCTAAGGGTCCGAATTAGTCCGATTTTAGTCTCTTTTTAGGGTTAGGTTACCCCATAGGGGGGAGCCGCCTCCCTTCTTTTCCCTTCTTCTTCTCCATTGTTCTTCATAGGTTAGCTTCAAGATTCATACTTTTACATTCAGTTTTGTTTGGAAGACCTTGTTGGATTCAACATTTGTCAAGAATGGAGTTTTCCATTTATTGAAGCTAAGTTCTTTTATTCTCCTTTGTTATTTCTTTATTTTGTCTATGATATGATTGTTATTGGCTAGAACCTTTTGGTTCCAAGGTTGACAGGGATTTGTGTATGCATTGGATTATGATGGTCTAGATTGTGCTTTGTTTTGGCTTTGAATTGCTTGAAATCCTAATGGTTGACTTGTTCTTGAATCTAGTTAGAATCCTTCTAGCTAGTAACCTAAGTTGGAATTGAGACTTACCCGGTGATATTCCTTCATAGATACATGAGAGACTGATCATAGATAATAAAGGTTTATCCTTTATTGGTTGAATGTGCTTAGATTCCTTCCTAAGTAGGGTAATACCTGAGACTTACCCGGTAATGGTTTACCTTTCCCTTAGTTTGTAGTCTGGTTTGTTCAGAATTTTCTACCTCTCTACCTTGAGACTTACCCGGTAATAGGTAGTTGGTTTGGAACTAGATAGTCTTGAGACTTAACCGGTAATAGATTGTCAGCCTAGAAACGTTCATCCCTGTGGCTTTTCTACCATATATCTTTATGAGTCTTCCTGAATCTATATGTATAAACAATGATCTTGAACCCTTGGAATCCATTTTCTTTCCTTTAACTTGATTATCTTTGCTTTCCCTTTTTATTTGTTTGTTCTGACTTTCAATCAATAGTGACAATTGATTGCGAATCCTTAAAAACCTTTTCAAAACCTTTTTGATTTCTTTCCGTTATCTTTTCCAACCTCCTGTCTTTAATTGAGATCTATTTTATATTTAATCATTGCTGCATATTAATCCTCCCAGTCCGTGAGATCGACCCTGGAATACTTACCTTTACTGTGATTGACCCATACATTGTGGGTTCGTTGCTATTTAGGGAATTATTTACAGGTTATAAATATAAAACTATCCCTTCCTTGTTTTACTAACTTATAGGTCTTTAACATTATTGATAAAGGATTATGGGGGTGTAAAACAAACGAACAAGTTTTTGGCGCTGTTGCCGGGGACTGAGAAAGTTTAATTTGTTGTTTTTGATTATTTATAGTTTAGGTCTTTCTAGTTACTTTTGATCTCGTTTTCTTTCCGTCTTTGTATTCTTAAGGTACAAGATGGCTTGGAATAACGGGTCTGGCGGAGGTATTGTGAGAGTTATTTTTATAATCCTTTTGGAGAAACACTCAAACCCCCACAACCTCAAATACAACCTCTACAGTAACCTCCCGAAGATCAGTTAAAGTTGATGTATGAAAATTTATTGAGGATGTATGACAGGTTAGAGAGGAGTTTGTCTCGCAAGGATTAACCTCGAACGCTAAACGAATTGTGGAGATCAAGGGAGAAATCTGAAAGCATTGTAACTCCCAGGGAAGAGGTTCATCCAAAGGAAGAGTGCATCGAGGATGAAGAGCTGACGAAGGAGGACGACGGATCGGACAACCCTATCCCGATCTCGACCGAGATCATACCCATCTCGGCCGAGATTCCTGTGCAGAAGGAAAATCTCGGCCTAATTCATACAAATCTCGGCCGAGATTTCTTACATGGCTGCCCGAGATTTGTTGAAAATCGTCCCTGTGGCTTCCATCTTACTCGAGTTGTGCCTAAAAGCTGGAGGGTAGTGCCAAAGAAACCTCCCAAGGTTAGATTGAAGCTTCTCCCTGACCAAAAGAGCTTATCGTTGAAGTATGGGGTAACCCACAAGGTTACTATCCCATACCATCTTTTCTTGTTGTTGGAGATCTTCCAACAGGACATGAAGAGAGTTCTCAAGAAGAAAATCTATGGGTCCTGTGAAGAGTGGTTGAAAGGACTAGATGAGCAGTCCAAGGTTTTTGATGTGAGCTAACAAAACCAGCGAACACATTACAAAGGCATTTATCTTCCCTCTAAGTTCAGTAGTCTTGGAGGGTAGGAAAAATTTGGTGAGGAATTCAGCCACCATCTCTTTCCATGTGTTACCGTATGGTATTGATTGATACCAAACTAGAGCCTTATCCTTAAGAGAAAAAGAAAAATCCCTTAGCTTATGATTGTTACCTTCCATACGGGTTGGGTTCACCGCATCCATAAGTGTCTCGTAGTTATTTATGTGTTGATGAGGAGATTCCGTCTCTGTCCCTCCAAACTGATTATGGCGAATCATCTGTATTACCTGCAGTTGCAGTTCATGGTCGTCGTCTACGGGATCTCCAAAGTTAACTCCATGACGGTTAACTCTTTGGGTAGGATCCATTCTCTGTCCAAGTGTTTGTGGAACTTCCACAAAAGGCTGGTAAAGGAGGTCTGAGAGGAGCGGGAGGTGGAGCACGTGGAGGAGCCTCAACTCGAGGAGGCACTGGAGCTAATTGTGGTGCTGGAATTACTTGTTGCACTGGAGCTGGAACTTGCCTCTAGTTAATGTTTCTGTTCACCTCTTCCATTAGAGCTCTCATTTAAGCCATTTCTCTCTGAGTAGTTTCCTCTCTTTCTCTAGCAGTTTGTCTCTCAGCTTCTAGTTGCTCTAAAGCATCTCTAAGTTCAGCTTCGTAATCTCTGTTTTCAGCCATTTTGGAAGGGTATTAAAACTAATCAAATTCTACTACAATTAGTTCAAACCACAAGAAATGATTCCCAACAACTTCATGAACAAGGGTGTACGTATGTACTAGATTCGTTTACATTCGTTTCCGTTTCCGGAGTTTAAACCAAACGGGCCCTTAATCTCTTTTTTTTGTTTTTCCATGGTATGATATATGTTCGCTTTTTTTACACCCCTATAAACCTTTATCAATAATGATAAAGACTTATAAGATAGTAAAAATCACGGTACGCTTTAAGTTTATAAAACTAGAAATAAATACCCAAATTGTAGCGAACCCACAGTGTATGGGTCAATCGCAGTATGAATAAGTACTCCAAGGTCGATATCAGGGACCAAGTGAATGAAGTGTGATTGTGATTAAAAATAGAGTAAATCTAAAATAAGAATATAGGTTGGAAAAGAAGGGAAGAAATATCAAAGGTTTTTTGGAGTTTTTATGAAGTTCGGCAATCAAATATCAGATTTGATGAAACCTGAGTAAAGCAAACAAACGAAAGATTATTCAATAAAAGTAAGCGGATTTCAAGGATTCAAGATCATTATTTATATCCATGGACTCAGGACATCTCTCAAAGGATCTATTGTTGACAATCCAAAGGGAAGAACGTTCTAGGCTGACGGTCTATTACCGGGTAAGTCTCAATACCGTCTAGGTCCAAACCCAACCACTTATCACCGGGGTGAGTCTCAAGGTAGAGAGGTAGGAAACTCTAAACAAATCAGAATACAAACTAAGGGAAAAGGTAAACCATCACCGGGTAAGTATCAAGTATTACCCTACTTAGGAAGGAATCTAAGCACACTCAACCCAATAGAGGTTTCACCTCTATTACCTATGATCAGTCTCTAAGGTATCTGAGAAGGGTTTCACCGGGTAAGTCTCAACTCTAACTTAGGTTACTAGGTAGAAGGATTCTAACAAGATTCAAGTCCTAACTAACCACTAGGATTTCAAAGCTATTCAACTCAAGCATTAAGAACAATCTATTCCATCATAGTCCAAGTATAAATAAATCTCTATTTACCTTGGAATCACAAGGGTTCTAGCCAACAATCAACATAATGAAAGCAACAATCAATTCAATAAAGAAATGCATAAGAAATGAAATAAAAGAGAGAATAACAAAAGTACTCAACTTTATTAATAGGAAAACAACAAAATGACAATTCCCAGTATCACGAAGCGTATCTGAATTGAATAAATGTAAAGCCTGAATCTTTCCTAAAACTCAATGTAGTTCAACAATGGTGAAATGGTTTAGAGCAAGGAAGAAGAAGAAGGGAAAAGCGGCCTTCCAATATGAGCTTGATAATAGAATGAAGCGGAACCCTAGAAATCATTTAGAGCTTCATCGGCTGGGCAAAAACAGATCCGAGAAGAACGAAATATTTCGGCGCACTGGAATCTCGGTCGGTTCATCTCGGTCGGCACCCGAGATTTTCAAAGGTCGGGACCGAGATCATCTTCAACGTCCAAGAAATCTCGGTCGGTGGCCGAGATCGGGACCGAGATATCGCAACACCAGCTTCCCAACACGACCGAGATGGGGAATCTCGGCCGAGATAATATGAATCTCGACCGAGATTGCTCTAATCTCGTGCGTTTCATCTTGTTTGCTCACAGCTCATCTTTTCCTCCTTTCCCGTGCCTGCGTGATCGCTCCAAAGCGTCCATCCCGAGGCTTGATCCTCAATGCAATCGTTTTAGCTCCAAAACGCGCCAAAATACCTACAAGACACCAAGGCTTGTGTAGACATCTATACTCGCAAAGTTGCATTAAACAAGTATAAAGAACACAAGCTGGTTAAAATATGCATGCAGAAAAGGAAAAACTACCTATATGTTCTACTAAATTAGGTTGATAATTCATGTTATCCATTCTATATGCTGTTAGTGCAGGATATCTTTTCTTTATATTCCTGTTTGTTTCTTTCTCATTTAATCTCTTCTTTTTTGTTTTTCCATGATATGTTATAGATTGATGCTAGTACTTTAGTTTACCTTTGTTTTGCTTTGCACTTTCAAACTATTCAAACAATTACTCATCACATTCACATAATTAATACAAAACTAACCCTCAATTCCTCAGCATGTTTAGGTTGCTATGCTTCATATAATCACAAATTTTATATATATATATATTAGTATCTTATGTACCAACTATTTGTAATTTGGTTAACAGCTATCCAGGCGTCAAGGCAAAACGTAACTACAATCCTTTCAGAAAACCCATCTTAGAAGAGGTCATACCAATAAAGCACTCGGAATCCG
Source organism: Fagopyrum tataricum (assembly GCA_002319775.1). Taxonomy (NCBI): domain Eukaryota; kingdom Viridiplantae; phylum Streptophyta; class Magnoliopsida; order Caryophyllales; family Polygonaceae; genus Fagopyrum; species Fagopyrum tataricum. The sequence continues at coordinate 42,267,681 of CM008286.1, read as the reverse complement.
AAGACCAACAAGATCAACAAAAATCCCTAATTAAGAAATCTGATAAAGCAAGCTGGATGACATCGGCACAGGTATGGAGTCAAGTAAACGAAGAGCAACAACAAAGCAACTAGAAGAACCACTTCCATGCAACGGAGCTTTCTATGGAGTTCAGTCCCAAATTATCCTTAATAGAAGACAGCAATAAAAGAAAAGGAGTTTATGGAACTTTCATTCCTTTTACAAAGGAACGAAACTCGCTAATGTTTCACTTCCTGATTTAGCCCTTGTGTCGAACGAGAAGGAGATGGAGGACAAGAAGGATTTGAAGAGTACTGAAAGTGGATTTCCATTGGAGAATTCACCTATGATGTCAAATGTTCTGCTCAAATGTCAATGGAGCCGTACACAACTCAACCAAATAGGAAGCAACGGAGGTGTTGGTCGCCGGGACTTGCATCGTCGGTTGTGAATGCTTGGTGGATCTCAAGGTCATTACTTGCTAAAGTAAATCCCAATAAATAGGCATTTTTTCTTTAGAAACTAAATTTTGTAACGTGTTTTGTGCTCCCTATTATATGACTCGAGCTACTCGAAGGTCATTCATAAACCTAGTCGTGCTCGATTAGGTTATACATGAGATAAACATGAGTAAGGCTCGACTTGAATAACAAATCTGAACATGATTTAATTGATGAGTTAATTTTCGATAGATTTGTTATTTAAGTTGATGTATTCCGGCTCATTCACTTTCTAAAAAAACAGATTTCAAACACATTTGTAAGCTAGATTTAAATTTAAGGTTCACTTGAGATCACTTACTCGATTATAGAAAAGTTAAGCTTTCGACTCATTTGACTTGAATAACACAGCTAGTCTCGGGAATATAAAACCCTAATTCGTCATCAGTGAAATTGAACTTGTGTCTTACATGGTGGTCCTACGTGGCATATGGGACCACCGAAATACGTAATGGCTTGGCACCATCACACGGTTAGTACCACTGACCATCTACAACCGTCAACCGACCAGGAAGGTGGGTTCATTCTATCATGCTCTTTCCCATCACAATTCACATCTACAAGGGTCAGAGATCAATCCGAGAGCATAGAAGACGGCAAGTCGGAGAGTAGCAGTGGTGAGGAGAGCCATGAGAGGAAGAATATGGCTTCCAAGGATGATTCTCAAATTCTAGGTAGCTAGTGGTAGGGTTTAGTAATATTAGGATCTAATTCTGATTTGTTATTATCATTATTTGATGCGGTATTAAGTGGACCCAATAAATAACATGGAGTCGCATACCATCATTTTTAAAATTAGTGGTATGCAACTCTTTTTTTTAAAAAAAAAAGATATCCGACTAAAATATCCGGATATCTCATTGCCTCATGTTACTGGAAATCTAATCCAATATAAGGATAACAAGATAAATTTATGAGGAAGCTTTCAAACTATACTTTAACCAATTAATAGACTAATATGGAAAAATGGTAGTTCAAAAATGGCAACACAATCTCTCGTAATAATATGATCAATTTCGAAGTTTAAAAAAATACATAAACAAACTCGAACAAGTGGACTAGTCTCAACTCTCCAGAAAATTCAAGTTCAAGTTTCATTTCAACTCTCTCTCTCTCTTGTCAAATCCAATTTTAATACCTTAATGAAACTTGATAACTAGAAAAAAAAATACTACTGGCACAAGGTTTTTTTGAGTAGTTATTTTGTCATCAGGAAACACTTACCAATTGGACAATTGGGTCTATTAATGACCAAGCACTTATAAAAAGTTATCAACTTCACTAGGCTTATCAGAGGAACGGGTTGAAGATAAGTTTGTAACTCGTACGTGTTGATTCTACTTGCACAAGTCAGATCCTTTGAGTTGTCATGCTCATGGGCACAAAACCTGATCATCAAGAGAATGTCAGATTGAGCAAGGCAATACAAGGCACACATGTTTTCATCCAAACAAACAGCTCAGAATCTGTAGTCATCAATGATCAAGGACATGGCCGCCGGCCGGTAGCCTTTGGCATGTACATTCCCAGATTCTGTGTTGATCCTATGAAGAGATTAGTGCTAGAATATCCTATACGTACTAACCTTATTTTACATGGTACATAGATGTTTTGTTCCTGAAATTAATGTTTTGATTGAAATGAAATGATGACAGTAGATAGAGTACAACAGTCGAGTTGATGGAATAAATATATTTGGTCAATCTTCTAATTAACTGATGATGAATACATTAACAATTTAAAGTTATATTTATATAATATAAAATAAATATTATTAAATTTCATGATTCAATTAAATTATTTATTAAAAAAAATTCGATTACAAATTCTTTATTTAAATTACGTAATTTTAATATATTTGGTCAATCTTCTAATTATTTAACTTTTAATTATTTAGCTTCTGGAAAAAAAAAAAAAAGGGACTTCTTGATTTCTGGCTGTGATATGATACTCAATTCCTTTGCTTTATTAGTTATAAGATAAGATTGATTATAACCTTACTTTTGGCTGTGACACGGGACACTCAATTCCTCTACTTTATTAGTTATAATATAGGATTGATTCTAACCCTACTGATCACTCAAAATCCTGGCTTCCAAATTGTAATTATTTTGAGCCTCGTGTTTGAACGCTTGTTAGCTTAGTTATTCATCATATTGTCAAACTAAGTTTACAATAAATTTCATTCAAAATTTTCAAAGTCAAACTACGCACACTATAACCTCATCTAATGATATGTTTGTTATTCATATAGTTTATCATATAATTAAAGTATATTTTTTTAAAAAATATACAATTTAGACTCTTTAATTGAAATGAATGTTGAGTTGTTGTGGCCTTGTCGGTTGTGATTTGTGAGGAAAGAATTTTGACGGGCTTTTTGCTTTCACGTTCTAGGAACGAGCTCAATTAGGGATGGCAATCTCACCCGTCACCGGCGGTTTTCCGAAAACCGAACCACTCGAATGGTGGAAAATCCGATAAAGTGCAGTTGGAATGCGGGTGATGGTTGATGGTCCGGTTACGGTTTAGGGTGAAAATATTAAAACCATCACCCAAACCACCACCCGAGCCATCTCCCGACCCGACATTCACCAGATGATCACCCGAACTTTAATTAAATTAAGATAAGATTAATATACATTAAAATAAAATACCTTAATTTTTTACAAAACCTACAATTCTAACTCCCCGAGTCATTAGTTTACACAAGTTACGCAAGAACGCTCCCACTCCCATCCTTTGACGCCTCAAGTTCACACTCCAAAGAGTTGATGAGAGTTGTTGAGAGTTTATGAGTGTGGCTGAATTGCTGAATTATTAAGTTGTTGAGCTGCTGTTTGATTTGCTAAATGTTATTTGGTGATGTAGTTTTTTTAATTCATGACTACCATTGTTACGAGTTGTTGAATTGTTGTATGCGGCTCATTTAACGATCATAGTTGTAGTTTTATTTATTTATTCATGACTACCATAACTGCGTTTTCTTACAAAATTCAGAAATTTCTAATTACAATTTACAAGCTTAATTTGCGGTTGAACCCGAAAAAAACCCGGCCCACCCGATCAACCGCAGTTATGGTTTAGGGTGAAGGAAAGCTTGAGTGAGTGATGGTCCGGATGGACGGTTTTGCAGTACGGTTCGGTTGATGGAAGTGATACAACCACCCACCACCCGAACCTTGACATCCTAATCCTAAGCTCAATGCTCTAGATGGATAATGATCACAATATATATATATATATAGAGAGAGAGGATATCCCATTACTACAACCCAAATCCATTTACTTTTTATTACACTAAAATTATGACTAATCTAGTCCAAGGATAGACAATGCATTTTTCATTACCACACATACTGAAACTCAATTCCGGAGAAATATCTCTTCCACAATCATTTTTTCCCTAATCACACCGTAATCCCTAGAAGAAATATATCATCCACAATCTCATAAGATTGTCATTCATCACTCCCTCTTCTTTTTATCAAACAAACTTCCAACGATTTGTGACTTGTCTGACTTCTTTCGGTCATCAATCGGAAGATTTGCACTCGAATCGAATGAAACTGAAACTCGATTCCGGAGAATGAAGAACCATGAAGACTAAAGCGATTTTCGTGGAAGGTGAGTATGAATTACATCCTTTAATTATAGCTATTTTGTTGTTAAATCTATTTTATAATAACAACAATTTAAAGTATAAAACATAAATTGATTATGATTCTTATTTTGCAGTGGATTCCTCTAAATTATACTCTTAATTTGTGTTTGCATGTTGAAATTGGTGACCAATTTAGTTGATCGGAAGTTAAATAATATAATCCAAGACTTGTTAAAAAGTATTATGTAATATCTTGAACAAATTGTTTCAGATAAAGTTTATGGGAAAATTATGATAATCTTGTGAATGTATTTTATAAATTAATATTTTTCAAAATGATCATTAAATTTGGCTCAGCACATCTTTATAGTTTATTGTTTGATCTTTTGATGTATGTCAAAACAACGTACAACTAGAATAAGGATGCTTAATTAAGGTTTTTATAAAAGATGTTGATGTTGTTGTTTTTGATAGCTAATTAGCTGATCTTAAACAATATGTTAAAGTCTAGAATTGTAAAGCAAATGAAATTCAGATACGGATCAATAGGAGGAATAAAGAATGTAAATCTAAACTAGATAAATAAATATCTTATGTACCAATCATTTGTAATTTTGCTTAACATCTATAGTATATCCTACAAGATGAAAAAGACCCATCTTAGAAGAGTTCTTACCAATGAAGCACTCCGAATCGGAAGGCCAACAGGATCAACACAAAGCCCTAAATAACACATCTAATAAAGCAAGTTGGATGACATCGGTAAAACTATGGAGCCAACCCAACGAAGGAGCAACACCCAGGCAACTAGAAGAACCACTACCAAGCAAGGAGATTTGTATTGGGTTCAGTCCCGGGTTATCCTTAATAGACGACAGAAATAAAAAGCAAAGGAGTTATGGAGCCTTCATTCCTTTTACAAAGGAACGAAACTCAACCAAAAAGGAGATGTCGGAAAAGAAGGGTTTGAAGAATAGTGAAAAAGGATTTCCATTGGAGAATTCAGGTATGGTGTCAAATGGAGCTGCCACCACAACTCGACCAAAAAGGAAGCAGCGGAGGTGTTGGTCGCCGGACTTGCGTCGTCGGTTTGTGAATGCCCTTCAAATGCTTGGTGGATCTCATGGTCAGTAATTGCTAAAGTAAACTTAATATATAGTTTTTCTTTCCTTTTTGGAACCAAATCTTGTAAGTTGTTTTTAGAGGTCATTTATAAACTAGTTGAGCTCCATTAGGTTATAAATGACATAAACACGAGCATACTCGTACGACTTCAAAATAACCCTAACGATGAGTTGATGAGTCGAGTTTTCAGTAGGGTTATTAATTGTATTCATCTATTCGAGCTCATCCGATTTCTAAACAATCACATCAGTATTAGAGTCATTCGTGGAGTAATGGGTGTTTTGATGATAGCAGTAGCCACCCCAAAGAAAATCAGAGAGCTGATGAAGGTCGATGGCTTGACTAATGATGAAGTTAAAAGTCATTTGCAGGTGAGTCTCGAAACTTGATGCAAAAGCAACACACCCAACTACATATGTTACGAATATGCCACTTGATTATAAACCATCCTACTGCAGAAGTACAGGCTACAACACAAGAAGGGCAAGGAGGTGGAGCAGCGGGGTCACATCTGGTGGTCCTGCGTGGCATATGGGTCCCACTAGAATACACGACGGCTGGGCAACATCACACCGACCGGGCAGGTGGGTTCATTCTATCATGCTCTTCCCCATCACCAATTTCATATCTACAAGGGTCAGTGGCGGAGCCACGAAATATCTGAAGGGGGATTGAACGCCTTAAAATAATAAAGACAAAATAGTTCATTGCTAATACGAAATTTAGTACAACAAAAGAGTTCACTACATTAAAGGGACAAATCCCTTTTTCGAGATCTCATCATTTGAAAATATTGAATAATAACTTCATTGTCAATGCTTTTGCGCAATGCCGGATCACTAATAAGTAATAATGATAACATCACAAGTTGAATCACGAGAACTTTCAACTCGAGCTCTTTTTCCGCCAACAACATGATCTCTAACATCACTTTCATTTGATGCCCCAACATTCACACTAGGACTTGAACTTGAACCTAACATTTAGAGTCGGTCCCTTCTTCCGAATAAGAAACTTGTCCATATTGTAAATCCTAATAATATAGTTAACAAACCTTTCAAACACAATCAAATTCAATCATCAAATTTAACTTAATTAAGTAATCAAGCACTAATTTTCAATTCAATCAACAAATACCAAGAACTTTAACATAACTTTTCAATTCAGTCAACAAATTTAACCTAAACTCAATCAATAAATACCAACAAATTAAACATAACCAACAAATACCAACCAATTAAACGTAATCAACTATAATTTTATTAATCAAATATTCAAATTGATTTAAAAACAATAAAATTTAAAGGGAAATTAAGTAAACAAACCTTAAGCCGTGATTTAAAGCAAGGCGGCGGCAATGCGGCACTACGGAGGGCCGGAGGCGACTCAGGCGAGAGAGGGAGCGCACTACGGTCTGTGGAGGCAAGGCGGGTGGGCGAGCAGAGGATCGGGCCGAACGGAACTGCTGACTCGAGGAGGGAGCGGAACTGCTGATAGGAGGCGAAGGCGAGGCGGGGCGGCACTGCGGAGGCGAGTCGAGGCGGGCACTGCAGAGGTGAGGCGGGCGAGCGGCACTGTAGGAGGTGAGCAGCGATGGCCGACGAGCAGCGACGGCCGACGTCCGACGTCCGACGAGACTCGAGAGTCGAGAGGAGAGGAAAAGGCGAGCGGGAGAGACGGAGAGTGAAAGTTGAGGAGAGAGGTATTCTGGAGCGGCCGAGCGGAGAGAGAGCAGAACCTAGTATTTTTTTTCCTTCCTATTAAAAACGACGTCGTTTTGATAGGGGGATTTTTTAATTTTTTTACACTGCTCCGCACGTGATTGGAGGGGCACGGTCCCCTCTCTTACCCCCCTTAATTACGCCACTGACAAGGGTCAGAGCTCCCTGAAATCCATGGTTGACGACGCGCCAGAGACCAATCCAATAGCATAGAAGACGGCAAGTCGGAGAGTAGCAACGGTGAGGAGAGCCATGAGAGGAAGAATATGGCTTCCAAGGATGATTCTCAAATTCTAGGTAGCTTGTGGCAGGGTTTAGTAATATTAGGATCTAATTCTGATTGTTATAATCATTATTTGATGTTCACGACCATTGACCTATTTTGCATTATGTAATATAATTTTATTTATTTTATATTTAATATGTATAATTTTTTATTTTTAAAAAAATATATAAAAAAAGGTCCGATCCGCCTGGCCCGAAGCCCGCTCTGGGCGGGTACGGACAAGACCTTAGGCCCGAAGATCGAGTCCGGCCCGCAAAAAAAAAAATTTTAATGTGAACCCGGTCCGAGTCCGGCCCGGGTCCGGGATGCCCAGATCTACCTGTAGGGTTGTTACAACCCCTATTGATTGTACACAATAATGTTGTAAGTTGTACACAACTATGTTTGCAGTAATTTCAGCCAAAAAAAAAAAATTGCAGGTAATTGATGACTAAATGTATTTTATATTTCATTATTGTTATTTTCTATGTAATTTATTGTATGTTTTGTTTAGATGATGGTCGAATATGTGAATTGTAGTTTGTATGACTAGTTGTCTAAAACAATAAAAAATGAATATGCATGAGATATGAAGTAGGAGACCTAGATACCTGTGTTACTCTTGTATATATATTCACAATCAACCTAATTATAAAGATAATGATTATTGTTATTCCGTCGAATGTACACAAAAAATGCACTAATAGAGTTGTTTGTATTGAGTTGAGTATTTGATTGGTATAAATATAGGCTACTTCATTCATGAAAACGTCGCAATAAAAAACCTTTATTAGAAATACGAATACAGGAAAACATCAACATATAATATCCAACATTGGCTAATAGTATAGAAACTAATTATGAGGTATGAAATATGATTCTAAGCCAATACAAACTTTAGACGTACGTAATGCGACTCCTTCGCGGTTTTTATGATGCCCTGTTTTAACAGTCCGCAGTGTTTTTTCTTTATTGCTCCACGAAACTAAACATAATATATGTAATAATATATTAATAATATATTTTATAATTTTTAAGAAAATTATATTAAACAAAAACTAACAAAATTATATATTACATTTGGCATAATTTCTAAAGTTTCATTCACTATAGAATTTCTAACAGTTGTATACAACAATATAACGTGATTAATCTCAATACTAAAGAAAATGAATTTCACTTGGAAAAGAAAAAAAGATGGTAAGAATAATACATATGAAAAATTAGATAGAATTGTGACCTCGATAGAAGTAATCCAAAAATATCCTCAAATTAACACTTGGAATCATGCGTTTATATCATTAGACCACTGCATGATTTATTTTAACCTACAAAACTAATCAATAGCTTTTAAAAACAAAACCCTTTAGATTCAAATCAATGTGGATGCAACGTAAAGATTGGTGAAAACATCGCAAAACAAACATGGAGAACACAATTTCCTGGAACTCATATGTTTAATTTAGTTAAAATAAAACCAACCTACTTAAAACCAAATTAAAACAATGGAGCAAAGAGAAATTCGGTAACATAAACAGACAACTTAAAGAAATTGATGAGCAAATTCAAAATCTTCAAAAACAAACATTAAGATGTTTTAACCAACAAAAGAAGGATAAACTAAATAGACTCAATAAAAAAGGGATTGCTTGTTGGACTACCAGTGTAAATATTGGATGCAAAGAGAAAAAACAGCCAACTTACAACTTGGCGACAAAAATACGAATTTCCACCATAGAAAAGCTACAGGCCATAGGACATAAAAAGATAATAGCAACAATTACTAGAAATGATGGATCTATTCTTTCAAAAAAAGAAGATATAAGCAAATAATTTATAGACGACTACGAACGTGGATTCAAGGCATCGGTGATAGACAAAAATAAACTAGAAAAACAAAATTCAAGTCATCCAAACAGAGATAACGGGAAAATAATAACATAGAACTAACAAAATTTTACTACGAGAGAGAAATAAAATGGCAATCTACGACATTTGCAAACGATAAATCACTTGTTCCGGATGGCATGCCGGCCGATTTCTAGAAAAAATGCTGGCATATTATCGGACCTGTAGTTACAAGAGCAGTCAAAAGCTTTTATAGAACTGGAAAAATCTTAAAACAGATTTAAGCCATACCTTTATCACCCTCAACGACTGCCTATTATAAACCCAGAAGTCTACGTTCAACCATTTACAAAATCATTGCAAAGATCTTAACTAAAAGACTAAGCGCAGTTCTCCTAAAATTGATCCACCCTTTGTAAGGTTCTTTCACCCCAAAATTCATCAATTCACGATAATGTACTCATTGCCCCATGATATCTATTATCTTCCATGGGATTTAGATCCAAAAATGTCGAAGAAGGATTCATGGGCAATCAAACTCTATATGGAAAAGGCCTATGACAAAGTGGAATGGCCGTTCCTAAAAGCAATCTTGACTAAATTTGGATTTGGAGAAAACTTTAGAGGATGGATCAAAGAATGTATCTGGACGGTTTCCATACTCCATACTAATAAACGATTCCCCCAACAAATATTATCATCCCAAAGAGAGGTCTTCGTCAAGGAGATCCGTTATCTTCTTTGCTTTTCAATCTTGGGGCCCGAGATTTTGGCTAGAAACTTACAAAGAACTAGCAATGAGAATCGGAAGATAATAGGATTTCCAATCTCGAAAAATGGATCCACTATCCCTTTTTTGACATTTGCTGATGACGTAATAATTTTTTAACCAAGGCAACAACTACAACAAGTAATATGATTATATCCGTTTTAACTGACTATTGCTCGGTCTCAGGACAGGTAATAAATTACCACAAATCAACATTTCAAACAACAATAAATGTAGACCCAACAACAAAGAGAAGAATACATACATGCACATATGAGTATTGTAGTAACAAACAACCTAGAAAAATACCTAGGATGCCCGATCATTAACGGGGCGAGTAAATAAGAACACTTTGTAATAGTGTCATCTTAAAAACTAAACAACAATTAACAAAATGGAAGTCCTCATCCCTTTCTCAAGGAGGTCGTATAACCTTAATAAAAGTCAACCTAAATGCAAAACCAAGCTACTTAATGCAATCTTTCATGCTTCCTTCAAGCATTCATAAGGAACTTGACCAGATAAATAGATTCTTCTTCTAGAACAAGGGACCAAAAACACTTGGGGGAACAGGAATCATGAAAGCGGAAGATATGAACAAGGCTCTACAAATGAAACTTCTATGGAAAATAATGGCAAAGCCACAAAACATTTGGGTAAAATTTGTGAAAGAGAAATATCTAAAAGGAACATGCCTATGGAATTGCCAACCTAGAAAACACACATTATGGCAATGGAAAAAATTAATAAACCTAAGGATGACTTTTAAAAAGGCTTTAGATGGAGTGTTGTAGATGGTAAAAACCATTAGATTCCTGAAAAGATCGATCGATAACCAACCAACCTTTAGAAAACTTGGTGAATTGTAAAGCATTAATCAATACGGATGCTCTAGTAAGCAACTTTATAGCAAATACACAATGGAACAACAACAAATTCATCAACTCAGTAATATATTGCCATCAAACGTGATTGAAAAATTTATCACGTATAACCTACGTCAAAATGACATACAAGATAGACTGTATTGGGCACCAAGTGGAAAATGATAGTTCCCTACCAAAGCAACAATGAATGTTATCCAAAAACGGAAATGTGGGAACACGATGTGACAAAACATGAATATGGGATATCAATATAATGCCAAAAGTTAAAAACTTTTTGTGAAAATTGTCCCTTGATGACGTTCCAACAAAAGAATTTCCAATCTCGAAAAATGGATCCACCATCCTTTTCTTGCATTTCCTGATGAAATAATAATTTTTCACCAAGGGCAACAACTACAACAAGTAATGTGATTATATCCGTCTTAACTGACTATTGCTCGTCTCAGGGTAGGTAATAAATTAACATAAATCAACGTTTCAAACAACAATAAATTTAGACCCAACATCCAAGAGAAGAATACATGCCACATATGGGTTATTGTAGTAACAAAACAACTTAGAAAATACCTAGGATGTCCGATCATTAACGGGCGAGTAAATAAGGACACTTTTAATTGTGCCATCTCAAAAACAAAACAACAACTAAGAAAATGGAAGGCCTCATCCTTTTGTCAAGAAGGTCGAATAACCTTAATAAAGCCAACTTAAATGCAAAACCAAGCTATCTAATTCAATCTTTCATGCTTCCTACAAGCATTCATAAAGAACTTGACCAGATAAATAGATCATTCTTTTTGGAAAAAGGGACCAACTTTTCACCCACTCGTCAATTGAGATAAAAATATGTAAACCAAAAACACTTGAGGAACAGGAATAAGGAAAGCAGAAGATATGAACAAGACTCTACAAATCAAACTTTTGTGAAAAATAATGGCAGAATCAGATAACAATTTGGGTTAAAATTGTTTGAAGAGAAATATCTCATAGGAACATGCCTATGGAACTACAAACCCAGAAAAAACACATCATGGCAATGGAAAAAAATTAATAAACCGAAAGGATGACTTTGAAAAAGGTTTCAGATGGAGTGTTGGAGACGGTAAAAACCATTATATTCTGGAAAGATCGATGGATAACCGGCCAAACTCTAGAAAACCTGGTGAATGATAAAACATTGATCAATACGGATGCTCTAGTAAGCAACTTTATAGAAAATAAACAATGGAACCAACAACAAATTCATCTACTCAGTAGTATATTACCATCTAAGGTGATTGAAAAATTTAACACGTATAACCTACCTCAAAATGACATACAAGACACACTGTATTCGACATCAAGTGAAAAATGATGGTTTTCTACCAAATTGGCAATGGATCTTATCCAAAAACGGAATGTGGGAACAAAATGTGACAAAACATGTATATGGTATATTAATATAATGTCAAAGGTTAAAAACTTTTACGAGTGCATTTTATAACTTAAGTCGCACTTTTACGAGTTTATATATATATATACACACACACACATACATACATATTATTTATATATTATATATATTTTCCGTAAGTTATTTTACAGAGAATATTCGGAAAATATTCAGAATCATAACGCCTGTTTCGTATCATTTTTATCGAGTTTAATTCATTTTATTTTAAATATTCTTCATTTTTCCTTATTCCCTTTTCCTTCTAACCTTCTCTCCAGGTCCACTACACCACCTGGGCTCTACGCTGGCACGATGACCCATTTCGCGTTCTTTTTCCCGGGTCCCAGCTTGCTTATTCTTCTTCCCACGCCAACCGGCACTTGGCTTTCTCTCTCCTCTCTTTCCTTCCTTCCTTCACGCCATCTCTCCTCCCTAGTTATGCTACACCTTCTCCCCTGTCCCCATGAGCATCTTCTCCTCACAGCCGCCCAACCTAGCATGCTGCTACTCCTTGCACTCGACCTCTCGTTCTCCTCCCTCTTCCTTAGTTACACGCTATCTCCTATCACCTCTCTCTCAACCTCTCCACACTCTCATCTCTCTTTCTCCCTCTCAATTATTCCTCTTTCTCCTACAATCTCCACTGGAGCAACCACCATCCTCTCCTCTCCCTTCATGTAAGAGCCTTAGTCTTTAGAGCCGAGTTTGGGCTTAGCCGCCCCTGTGGGTGTATGGAGTCGCCCCTGCGGCTAAGCCGTGATCCGCCCCTGCGGCCAAGGAACCCGCCCCTGCGGTTTCCTGCGGCTGCAGCCGACTTTGTTGACTTTTGACCCCGTGTTTTACCCTTTTGTTTCTTCCTCCTTAAGCTTCTTATTTGGCCTCGTGATCAAGGATTTTCATCTCCTTTCCCAGCTTCCTTACGTCCTTTTTGCTTCTCCCTTTCTTCTCCTTGGTCTTGAGCTTGAATTCTTCTTGGTTTGGAAGAGTTGTTGTGTGGATTTTGGTGGATGATGTTGTGTGATGTGTTCCTGAGCTTGGGAGCCAGCTGAGAGGGTGGTTTGATCTCTCCTTGCTGCCTAGGACCACAACAGTGGTAATCCAGAGTGGGTGATCCGCTGTGGGCTCCGTACACTGGGTTTTATGCGAGGGTTGTGGGACATTTCATATGTACAATTATATGTTTCAGTTGTACTCAGCGGTACTTCTGTATTACCTTTTGATTTATATATTACAGTTTTATGTTTTGGTTTTAGTCTATATGTGCCTTGTTGTAAGATCCAGTGAACTTGTTGTCAGGCTAGGGTCAGGATTCATTGTGAGATCATAGCCCAGTAACGCCTCGAGTCCTACGGATTCGGGGTGTTACAAAGTTGGTATCAGAGCCCAAGTTGACAACAATGACACTTGTAATCTGCGATAAAGGTCGAATAGATAAATAAACACAACCCAAAAGGGGTTTGACTTTTCAAAAGGTTTTGGTTTTGAAATGATTACAAGTGTTTTGGGATAGTGTGTACGTGAGCCATCGCCCCTCTGAAGACCTCGACAGTATAGATATATATAGATATTATGTTGTGATTGAATTTATATATCTATACATATGGTATATATATAGCCTGATAGGTTAAGTGTACTTGCCCTACAAATGGCTTAGACTAGAGCTGTATCTGCAGATGGACGAGGTAGAGGTAGATCCCCTCTTCCTCTAGTAGAGGTAGGACAGAGTCAGATTCCCGCTGATGATCCACCTGCAGCGGAGGAAGTTCATGAGGTTGCTGCTGAGAGTGTCGTTCCTGAGTCTGGGAACGGTATAGCTGGGAGACATACACCACAACGAGTCCAGTCAGATGACTCGGGTTATATCATTATGAAGGGACCAGATTTCCGCGCGTAAATCAAACAAGTGGAGGAGGTTGCCAAAGCGGGTAGATGTACCCCGGATCTGCCAGCACATGGGGAATAGTTTGAAGGACTCCATATAATTACTCAAGTGCAAGTTGTACCGGCACGTGTTGCTGAGATTACTCAAGTTCCAGAGGAGCATAGAAGATCTGGGAAGAGACAGCGAACTGGGCAGACCAGTGGTGCTGGTGAAGTTGTTGATTCTGAACTAAACCAGAGACGCCCAAGTTACCCGGCATCTACACAGGTTGGCAACTACGGGTCGACGATGTTATAACTGTGGGGAGCTTGGACATTTACGACCAGTGTGCCCGAGGAAAACAGTGATTTGTTTTACTTGTGGAAGACCAGGTCACAGACAGATTTTCTGTAGACGGGGCAGAGCTTCATTACAATAGGATTCTTCTCCTGCTAGTGTAGTAGGAGGTGAGCAAAGACCACCTCAGCAGCAGATACAGGGACAACAGAGAGTCCCAGATCGTCCTACTACTCAGGGATATGCTCCCGGGCCGAGTAGAGGCAGAGGTCGTGGTGGGAGCACCACTTGTACTAGAGGAGCTCAGGGTAGAGTTTTTGAGCCGAGGAGTGCAGAGGAGCCAGCTGCACCGACTGCTACAGGTACCATTCTGATTCATGGTTTACCTGTTAGAGTCTTATTTGATACTGGAGCTACGCATTCTTTTATATATGATGCATGTGTTGAGCGTCTGAGTGTAGATACGACTGAGGGGATACGCTTTAGTATCGGGTTACCCGATGGTAGTAGGGTCAGAGGTTCCCGTGAGATTCGTGACTGTCCCATTTCTGTAGGGACCCGTGTATTACTTGTGGACTTCTTTGTCATGCCATTAGTGCATGAAGAAGTCATTTTAGGTATGGATTGGATGGACAGACATCAGACAGTATTAGATGTAGGTAGGAGGACTATTACCCTCTCTACTGAGTTAGGTCAGATAGAGGTTTTCCGAGGTTGGGACCTTGGAAAGTCAGGCATGGTTATCAGTGTGATACGGACTACGAGACTGATTGCACAGGGTTGTGAGACCTTCTAGTGTTATGCCATGAAGGAGGGGGAGAGTCCAGCGTTAGAGGATATCCCAGTGGTTTGTGAGTTTACAGATGTATTTGCTGAGCCGTCCAGTTTGCCGCCTCAGAGGAGTGTGGACTTTGGTATTGAGTTAGAGCCTGGTACGAGACCGATCTCAAAGGCCCCGTACCGGATTGCGCCTGTGGAGATGTTGGAGCTGAAGAAGCAACTCGAGGAGTTGGCTGAGAAGGGTTTTATCCGTCCTAGCGTATCCCCATGGGGAGCACCTGTCCTCTTCGTACGGAAGAAGGACGGATCGTTGAGATTGTGTATTGATTACAGGGAGCTGAACAAGGTGACCATCAAGAACAAGTATCCATTGCCTCGTATTGATAACTTTTTAGATCAGCTTCAGGGAGCGACAATATTCTCCAGGATTGATTTGCGTTCAGGGTATCACCAACTGAGGGTGAGAGAGCAGGATGTGTAGAAGACAGCCTTTCGAACCAAACATGGACACTACGAGTTTGTAGTGATGCCATTTGGACTTATGAATGCCCCAACAGTTTTCATGGAGTTGATGAACAACATATTCATCGACTTCCTGGATCAGTTTGTGGTGGTCTTCATAGATGATATTCTAGTGTACTCTCGTAGCAGAGAGGAGCATGCAGGGCAACTGGGACTGTGTTGCAGGTTTTACGGGATAGAGAACTTTATGCTAAATTCTCTAAGTGCGAGTTCTGGATGCTAGAGGTAGCATTCCTGGGTCAAATTGTTTCCGCCGAGGGGATCAAGGTTGATCCGGCGAAGATAGAGGCAATAGCAGCATGGACGACACCGACGAACGTCAAGGAAGTACATAGCTTTCTTGGCCTAGCCGGTTATTAACGACGCTTTGTGGAGGGATTTTCTGTGATTGCCCGTCCACTAAAGAGTCTGCTGAGGAAGACTACCAGGTTTGTGTGGTCTGAGTAGTGTATGTAGAGTTTTCAGGAGCTGAAGAGACGTCTGACCTCCGCTCCCATCTTAGCACAACCAGAGGGCACAACTGATTTTGTGATTTACATTGATGCATCCAAGCTAGACTTGGGATGTGTATTGATGCAGGAAGGCATAGTGATTGCATATGCGTCTAGACAACTTGAGACGTATGTGGAGAACTACCCGACTCATGATATGGAGTTGGCAGCGGTAGTTCATGCACTGAAGATCTGGAGACATTACCTGTATGGTGCTACATGTCAGATCTTCATAGACCACAAGAGTCTGAAGTACATTTTCACGCAACGGGAATTGAATAACCGCCTGCGCAGATGGCTTGAGCCGATCAAGGATTTTGATCTGGAGATTCTGTACAATCCAGGGAAGGCGAACGTTGTCGCCGACGCCCTGAGCAGGAAGACGCCTCAAGAGCAGACGATTGCGAGGCTGACAGTTCAGCATCAATTACAGAGGGATCTGGTCTGGTTAGAGTTGGATGTTCAGTTTCCTGATGAGGACGCCCAGTTGGGTACTTTAGAGGTTCTTCCCGATCTGTTGAGTGGGATCCAACTGAAGCAGGAGACCTGGCCGAACTTGATGAGGATCCGAGAGAGGATGTCCAGGGATGAGGCACCACAATTCCTTATAGGAGCAAATGGAGTGATGAGACGCCGCGGTCGCGTTTGTGTACCAGCTGATGTGGAGCTGAGACAAAGGATATTACAGGAGGCTCACTGTATGCCTTATTCAGTGCACCTAGGTATGAGTAATATGTACCAGGGTTTGAGACGTTCATATTGGTGGGGAGGGCTGAAGCCCGATGTATCCAGATTTGTGGCACAGTGTGCGACATGCCAGCAGGTCAAGATCGGGCATTGCAGACCCGGAGGTGAACTCCATCCACTGCCTGTTCCACAAAGGAAGTGGGAGGACGTCACCATGGACTTTGTGACAAGATTGAGACCGAGCAGGAGCTTTGATGCTATCTGGGTTATAGTGGACAGACTGACGAGTACGGCACGTTTTATCCCTATTCGGGAAACGTGGACAGTGAGCAAATTAGCTAAGGAGTACACTAGACAGATAATGAGACTCCATGGTGTACCGAGGACAATCGTCTCAAACAGAGATTGGCGATTTACCTCGAGATTTTGGCAGCAAATTTAGACTGCCCTGGGGACGAGTTTACAATTTACTACTGCATTTCATCCTCAGACAGATGGTCAGTAAGAGAGGACCATTCAGACACTGGAGGATATGCTGCGAGCTTGTGTGTTGGACTGGGGACAAGTGTGGACGGATCATCTCCCACTAGTTGAGTTCTCGTACAACAACAGTTGGCATGCATCGATTGGGATGGCCCCATATGAGGCACTGTATGAACAGAGATGTCGTACTCCGTTATGCTTGGATGAGCCGAGCAGTGTTAGTGGGTTGACACCTGATCAGATTCAAGATGACTTGGCTCGTCTAGCACTGATTAGAGAGATGATGCTGATTACACGGGGCTGTCAGAAGTCTTATGTAGATAGGAGACGTAGACCCCTAGACTTCAGAGTAGCAGCCCATGTGTGGCTGAGAGTGTCTCCGACACGAGGTGTTAGACGATTTGGCATTAAGAGGAAGTTGAGCCCGATATGTCGGACCGTTCGAGATTTTGGATCAAGTTAGGAGCGCAACATACAGATTTGCTTTCCCTCCGAGATTAGAGGGTGTTCACCCTGTGTTTCATGTGTCTCAGCTGAGGGAGTATATGCCAGATCCGAGACATATAGTGAGTTATAATGATTTGGTGGTCGAGCCGGACCACACTTTTGTTGAGCATCCGATTGCAGTTCTAGAACGAGGTATGAGACGTCTGCGTTCGAAGGACATTCCTATGCTGAGGATACAATGGTCGATACGAGGACCTGATGAGGCTACAGGGGAGACTGAGGATAGTATTTAGAGGAATTATCTAGAGTTTATACCGAGATAGATGTACCAGTAGGATCGACGAGTAGATCTTGGTACTATCTTGGTGTGTGTTATGCTTATGTGCTTATATGCTATGATGTGTTTATTTTCGTACTACCTATGATGTGATATGTGATCTTAGTAGATCTTGTTGTGCTAGTACGATTGATGATTATAGCTGGAGATGGTTGTTTCCTCCATGCTATTGTGATTCGATAGCTTTAGTTAGAGATGGTTTTCCCTCAGTAGTGCTAGAGATGGTTTTTGATGGACATAGTAGTGCTGGGTCCCGACCCTTAGCCTGATAACAATTTCACCGGACCTTTCCAACAAGGAACAAATAAAGGCAAAACTCAAATCGTTTATAATGTATGCGAGAAACTGAAATGTAAAGACACAAGGTGGAAACTCAGCCGAGTCCTCAAAACGACACAACTCTGATAAGAAAACTTAAACCGTACAACCCAATCCACAATCCAACGATACAAGACATAACCCCAAAAACGTCCTAGTCCTATAATGTACGGGGACCCCGGCTGTCCACTCCTCCACCTCACTCGGCGGCGTCCCTAACCTGCAAGGCATCTACACAACGGTTTAAAACCGTTAGCTCATATTCGAAGCATTAAAAAAGAGGTGAAGGCATATACACACATATATCACATAACACATACGTACTCCAAAACACACAAGTCCGGTTTATTATCTCTTTATTATTAAGTCGTATCCCGTTCTAATTCAACTTAGGTTTGTGACATGAGAACCACCGTGGTCTCGCCTCGGTCCCTACTTACCGGCAAGGAATGGTACTGATGCATCCGACCGTCTACCCGCACGGGCTAGTCGCCGAGAACCTCCTAGACTCTCGCAAGAGCTAGGCAGATGATGTCACCGCCCGTTATCATACACTTGGGCCAAAATAATATAAAGTCGGTGGTCCTATTACCGGTTTAGTTGTTTATAACATAAACCATAACACACACACACACACCACCGACACACATTGATGCTAATATGTAAAATAGGAGCTAAGTAAGTCCGGAGACTTACCTCATCACCACACTCAACACACAACACTCTCACTTCCTTAGGGAGGAAGCCCACAACCTGCTCACAAAAGGATATACATATCAACACATGCTCACGGTCAAGAAGTCTTAGACTTCACTCTTGTGATCTAAGCAAGATCACCTAACCCTCAAGCTAGGAATGCATCCTAGGGTTCAAGGTACTCACCACACTCTCAGCACATGAAAGCAACTCAAAACAGTTTATAACCTCACATGATCTTAAACCTCAGCCAAGAAGGAACAAGCTAGCCTAGAAGGTCCATCATGCTCAACACACTCGTAACCATCAACTACATCGAGCCTTAAGGGCTCCTAGGTTCACAACCACTAAGTGGCATTCTCGACTACCCTAGATCCATCCTAGGCATGCCACTAACATGATAAAAGTACATAACTAAGGAAGGAACGAAGAGGAAGAGAGAGGAGAAGCCTATTGTTGAAGAAAACGCAGCCGCGGAGTTAAGCTGGCGCCCCTACGGCCTCCTGGCGCCGCCCCTGCGCCTCCCTGGCGTCCTGGAGCCGCCCCTGCGGCTCTTGTGATCCGCCCCCGCGGTCAAGCTGCAGAAGCTCGTCTTCTTCGTCTTCGGTTGTGGATCCTTGGCTCCAATGTCCTCCTCTCCTTGCTGGGTCTTCTTCAAACACCAATCACTGATCTTAGACTCCTCTCCACGGCCTAATCGAGCTAAGAACACATGCATGCAAGGATTTAAGGGAAAAACTTCCTCAAGAGCTTCATCCAGCAATTGATGAAGGAGAGGGAAAGAAAGAGATAAGCATCCATGAAGAGAAGGGAGGGAGAGGGATAAGCTTACCAAACCGGATCTGAATCTCCTCCACTGCAGTCCACATATCCAAGAGCTCCCAAGATAGAAGAAGATAAAAGAGAGAGAAGAGAGGAAGAGGGAGATCATGAACGTGAAAGAAAAACCAAGTGAGAGAGAGGGAGGGAACAAGAGCTACCAAAGGGGAGAGGGGATCAAGGGGTCAGCTTACCTCTTGTCACCTCATCTAGGAACGAGGGGTCGGAAAGCAAAAATGGGAAAACGAGGAGTCGGCTCGGGATTTAGGAATAAATCCCGAAACTCAGTACCTCGTGCCTGCGGGAAAACTGAGCCGCTAACGTGGGAAGGTCGATAAAACACTATAAGTCCGGAATAGAAATTCCGGATTTTACCCCCTAAAAACAAGTTTCGTCCCGAAACTTGCTAAACGCAGCACTCTCGGTCAAACACGTCTCGTAACCACATGGAACTCATAAAACATCAACTATCGGCTCTAATCCAAGTCTATGTATAAAAATCACATCAAGACCTCGCAAGGTACACATATACTCATACGAACACACATAACACGTCATGACCTAAACATAACACAAACAAGGGAAGATCTCGGGACTAACCCGACGGTCCTATCGATATCGCTAAATCTGCGTAAAACTCGGGATAGTTCCTCCGGATACTACCCTCCGTCTCCCATGTGGCCTCATCGGCTCCTCGCCTCGACCACTGCACTCTCAACATCGGTATCTCCTTCGATCGAAGGCGCCTCGTACTCCGCTCTAAAACCGCTATTGGATGCTCTGCAAAAGTATGGTCCGGCTCGACCACTAGGTCCTCGTGGCTAATGATGTGCCTCGGGTTGTGTATGTACCCTCTCAGCTGAGAGACATGAAATACCGGATATATACCCTCTAACCGCGGTGGCAATGCTAACCGATATGCCACCTCACCGACTCTCTCCAAGATCTCGAATGGACTGACATATCGGGGGATTAACTTCCCCTTAATGCCGAATCGCCTGACGCCCCGCATCGGTGATACCCTCAACCACACCCGCGCTCCTACCCTGAACTCGAGAGGTCTACGCCTCCTATCCGCATACGACCTCTGACGGCTCTGCGCGGCCAACATCCTCTCTCAGATCAAAGAAACTCTAGCCAAGTCGTCTTGTACCTGATCTGGAACTACAATGCTAGAACTGATGTGATCGTCCCCGGAAAAGAAATCATCGTCAATACACCGGAACCAATCGCTTTGCCACCATCCGTCCAAGTCATAACTGAGCCGGAACCTATTGAAATCAATCCTTATGTGTTGGAGATCATGCCCAAAAATGAGCCAAAGTTTATAGAAAACAACGAAAATGCTTGCTTTGAACATGTCCAAGTCAAGCCAACTTTCACTCTCTCCGGCGAAGCTGTCAGGTTTGTGTACTCTCAGTAAAACGCCTATGACTGAGGAAATTCTTGGAATTAAAATACGCATGAGTACTACTTTTAAAGGTATTTTCAATATCTACAACTTTATAGTTTACACAAAGTCGAGATTCCAAGTGGAAGAGAGTGAAAATGACCTTACATTGCAGCAACTACGGTACTTGTATGGATTGTTGGGCAAGATCATGCATGGAGGCATGAAAGAATGTTATACAAAACATATGCACGTCCAACCAATACATATTTCATGAAAGATTCCATGCTGATATTATTCATATATTATGCATGAATTGAATTTATGTATTAATCATGTGAAGGTAACAAGTCAACATTCAATCAAACTTTGAAGGCATTTTACGCACATACATTAAATGGAGGCCAAGTTAGTTCAATGGTCTTATTCTCCTTCAATATGGACGTCCAAGACATGATTTGACCCTCCTTGATGTGTTGTCCAAGTGAAGAGAATAAGATCCAAGAGTCATCTTTGAATAAAGGTCAAATGTGGTCATTTATGTGTTTGAATTTCCTAGAAAAACTCTTGTATTTCATGCATTTTCTTTTGATAAATCTTTGATATTTCTAGCCCTTAATTAGGGATTTTCTAGGCTGAGTTTTGTGTCTATATAAAGCCTTGTATCCTCCCATTGTAAAACAAGTCAAGTTAAATGAAGTGAGTTAGCCTTTGTGCTTTCAAAGTTTTTGTTTGCTTTAAAACAAAACCCGAATTCTAGGTGAGATGCTTAGTTTTCAAACATCTAGGTGAGATGCTTAGGTGGTTCTAAGGTGAGAGGCCGAGGAACCTTCGAACCCCAAAGATTCCGAGGGTAGTTCGTTCGAGTTGAGGGATTCCCAAAGTGAGAGGCCGAGAGAATTTGCTCTTCATATCCAAAAACACAAATTTAAAAAAAAAAGAGTTCCATTTCCCCGATTACAATCCGAGTGTGAACTTGTTCCGGTGGATCCTCGTGTTCGAAGTGAGTTCGATCACATCACTTCATCTTGAAGCAAAGGAGAAGGTTCAAGAGGAGGAGAAGAGTAAAGCATGGTCATGAGTCAACAATGCCGGCTGCAGCCGCAGGAAACCGCAGGGGCGGACTCCCTGAGCCGCAAGGGCGGAATACAGGATAAACCGCAGGGGCGGCCCTCTGGACCTGCAGGGGCGGCTAACCCTGGCTTAGCACTTAAAGACTGAGGCTCTTACATCTCACCCCCCTAAAAACAAGTTTCGTCCCGAAACTTGTGCAATCCCAAAACCACTCGGACCCATAAGCCGAGGTATAACTCTCTCTATCGGAGATAATACATCTCCGCTCATAAGGTAACAACCTATATCACTCTTTAATCCTCAAACACAGGCATGGAGGAACTTATCATCTCCAGCAATAAGATCACTATACTATCCAAGGCATAGAGGAAAACCATCTTTAGCCAAACTATCATCACACAAGGGCATAGAGG
Organism: Fagopyrum tataricum; assembly: GCA_002319775.1. Classification (NCBI taxonomy): domain Eukaryota; kingdom Viridiplantae; phylum Streptophyta; class Magnoliopsida; order Caryophyllales; family Polygonaceae; genus Fagopyrum; species Fagopyrum tataricum. The sequence continues at coordinate 42,244,918 of CM008286.1, read as the reverse complement.
AAAACCATCTCTAGCCGTATCATCACATCACAAGAGCATAGAAAAAAACCATCTCTAGCCGTATCACAGTCATAACATAAGGGCAGGGAGGAAAAAACATCTCCAGCGAAACTATGTCCACCCAAATAGCATGGAGGGATAACCATCTCCAGCTAAACCCTAATCGCATCCCAATAACATGGAGGAAAGAACCATCTCCAGTTATCATCATCAATCCCACTAGCACAGTAAAATCTAATAAGATCAAATATCACATCATAGCTAGCACGAATATAAACACATCATAGCACATAAGCACATAATCATAACACTCACCAAGATAGTACTAAGATCTACTCATCGATCCTACAGGTACATCCATCTCGGCGTAGAACTCGGGATAGTTCCTCTGAATGCTATCCTTAGTCTCCCATGTAGCCTCATCAGGTCCTCGTATCGACCACTGTATCCTCAACATAGGAATGTCCTTCGAACGCAGGCATCTCATACCTCGTTCTAGGACTGCAATCGGGTGCTCAACAAATGTGTGGTCCGGCTCGACCACCAAATCATCATTACTTACAATGTGTCTCGGATCTAGTATATACTCCCTCAGATGAGACACGTGAAACACAAGGTGAACACCCTCTAATCTCGGAGGCAAGGCTAATCTATATGTTGCGCTCCCAACTCGATCCAAAATCTCGAACGGTCCGACATACCGGGGGCTCAACTTCCCCTTAATGCCAAAACGTCTAACACCTCGTCTCGGAGACACTCTCAGCCACACATGGGATCCAACTCTGAAATCTAGGGGTCTACGCCTCCTATCTGCATATGACTTTTGACGACTCTGTGCAGTTAGCATCCTCTCTCTAATCAATGCTACACGAGCAACATCATCCTAAACCTGATCAGGTGTCAAACCACTAACACTGCTAGGCTCATCCCAACATAACGGCGTGCGACATCTCTGTCCATAGAGTGCCTCATATGAGGCCATCCCAATCGATGCATGTCAACTGTTGTTGTACGAGAACTCAACTAGTGGGAGATGATCCGTCCACACTTGTTCCCAATCCAACACACATGCTCGCAGCATATCCTTCAATGTGTGAATGATCCTCTCTGACTGACCATCTGTCTGAGGATGGAATGTAGTAGTGAAGTGCAAACTCGTCCCCAGGGCAGTCTAAATCTGCTGCCAAAACCTCGAGGTAAATCGCCCATCTCTATCTGATACGATCGTCCTCGGTACCCCATTGAGTCTCACTATTTGTCTAGTGTAATCCTCAACCAATCTACTCTGGCCACGTTTCCCGAATAGGGATAAAACGTGCCGTCTTTGTCAATTTGTCAACTATAACCCAGATGGCATCAAAGCTCCTGCTCGGTCTCAAACTAGTCACAAAATCCATGGTGACGTCCTCCCACTTCCGCTGCGGTATAGGCAGTGGATGGAGTTCACCTCCGGGTCTACAATGCTCGATCTTGACCTGTTGACAGGTCGCACACTGTGCCACAAATCTGGCCACGTCGGACTTCAGCCCTCCCCACTAATATGAGCGTCTCACATGTAGCACCATACAGGTAAAGTCTCTAGATCTTCAGTGCATGAACTACCGCTGCCAACTCCAGGTCATGGGTCGGGTAGTTCTCCTAATACGTCTTTAGCTGTCTAGACGCATATGCAATCACTCTGCCTCGCTGCATCAACACACATCCCAAGCCTAGCTTGGATGCATCACTGTAAACCACAAAATCATCTGTGCCTTCCGGCTGTGCTAAGATAGGAGCAGAAGTCAAACGTCTCTTTAGCTCCACAGAACTCTGGGTACACTGCTCAGACCATACAAACCTGGTGGTCTTCCTCAGCAAACTCGTAAGTGGACGGGCAATCACAGAATATCCGTCCACAAAGCGTCGGTAATAGCCGGCTAGGACAAGAAAGCTACGTACTTCCTTGACGTTCGTCGGTGTCGTCCATGCTGCCACTGACTCGATCTTCGCCGGATCAACCTTGATCCCCTCGGCGGAAACAATATGATCCATGAATGCTACCTCTGGCATCCAGAACTCGCACTTAGAGAACTTCACATAAAGTTCTCTATCCCCATAAAACTCGTAACACAGTCCTCAACTGTCCTGCATGTTCCTCTAGTTTGAAGCTTTGAAAGAAGTTGCCATTTTGAGGAGACTAGTAACATAAAAATGGGCATCTCAATTTGAAAAATGGATAGTCAAGACAACAAACATGGTTATGGCGAAACATGAAAAGGTTTCAACAAGGAGACAAACAATACTATGTTCTGTATGTGCCTTAATAATCACTGCATGGAAGAAAAGTCTTAAAGGATTTTCAAACGCTTACATGGGAAGAAGAAGTAGGGTAAGAGACGTTGGCTCAAAACATAATGAATAGGGATAATTAGAAACACAAAGCAAATTCGAATCTTAACTTGGCCCAAGACCTTTTTGTAGGATTTGATTGTCGTAAAATCTATCCACAGAGAGGACGGTATCAATTGTCGTAAATCGAGTGTCGAATTCATAAGAATCACGCCTGAGTTGAAAATTAATAACTAATAATTATTCTATGGAAAAAGAGGGAAAGAAAGAGTAAGGGAAGAGGTAAAATATATTTTTAGAAGACTTGAGACATTGTAGGAAGGATAAAATTACTAAATAATAATTATTCACAAGGATAACGTCGGATCGATTTTTGATGGTAAAATATGGAGAGAGGTAATCTAAGGAAATCAGAATCTCCACTATAACGAATTATTGTAAAAGCATATATATGAATATCACGAACATTGATGATTAATATTGATGGTAACTATCTAAATAGTATTTGCCACATACAAACAAAGACCGTGTAACATTATTTTGAAGGTGCATAACCACAATCATAACAAACATGTATAACACTTTAAGCACATATAAATGCGAAAATGACCAATGACAGACTAGCTTGTCAGTGCATATCCGCAATAATGACAAAGCTTAACATGGTACAAAGACCGGAACTTTATGTGATTGTTAGAAATACTTGAAGTAAAAGGTAGGATCCAATCCCATAAACCAAGTTATTTACAGCATTACCAATAAAACGAACACACTGTTGGCGGAATACCGTTTTTTATATCAAATCCTTTATAAACGTCACTTCTCACGAAGGTAAAGAAGGAAATTAATAATCTTAAATCAACAAAAAAATCGTGCATTCATTTTGCCCGCTACACTGTCAATATAAATTTAGCCTACACTACAATATTGGTGTGACCTCATATTTTGATAGAATGTCTAAAATCAAAATTCATTCATCTTTATACTTCCGTATTTTCGGAAATCATCGACGTGGGTAAAATGATAGCCTTATATCTTAAAAATTGTAACACCCCAAAAATGGAAGAACGTTATATCGACAGGAATCCGAAAAACATTCCTTAAGCATAGAAACACGACAAGACATAAACAGAAATTGATAACCATATAACCATAAACCTGTAACATACTGTACAAAAATTTACTAATATCCCGTGTAATGGATCAAAAACAACAACTGGGTCAAACCCGGGACCAACAAAAGCAACAAGGTTTAACTCGCATAAAACCTGAAACAAGGAATAAATCCGAGAAGGAAACACAAGACCACCAGGTATGATCTTATAAAAGCTAAGTAGACCGCCCGACCTCCATGCTCTTGAACTACTCCTGAACCTGGTTAGGCAAAACATAGTCAGCCCAACTGTAGTGGGGTTAGTCTTCTACATAGACTAAGCCGGTACGTAAACAATTTAATGTACGAACTATTCAAGTGTAAGATCATTTTTAAAATCACACGATGCTTATAATCCAAATAAAAGTAAAAAAATACATGCTTCATACTTGCAAATGAAAATGTTAAACCTCTTTCTAATCAACTCTCAAATATGTCCCTAACAGTAAGGTAATAACAACACATTCATATTTGCAAGATATCTCAAAGAATCATCACAAGGTGCTGGAAAACATGCTCGAGCATTCTTTATTTCAAAATTGTATTTCGGATATCAATTGTAAAATAAATATCTTTAAAACATATTCAAGATGATTATTGAACACGAAGGTACCTTCTTTTCTCAACCACGAAGAGAACACGGAAATCACTAATCGGGCGAAATCCTCGTCAACACACAATGACCGGGCACAACCTCGGCCCACACAAACCATGGTACCATTGGTAATGATGGCCTGCCAAACTCTAGGAGTGAAAACTAAAATCTCAAAAACAAATCACCACAACGATCACACTCGACAATTCTCATAGTCAACCTAATAACAAGTAATGTTTCCCCAATCAACACATGTACGTAAAATCACATAAACATACACAAATGACCACTCAAAAAGGGTAAGTCGAGTTACCTAATCCCAACTCAAATGGGTCATAGGCAAAGGTTAGGTTTCGGAAATTACTTTCGATTCACAATAAGATCACCAACCTAAATAAATTCAAACCGCAAATCAACATACTTTCTCATAACCAAGAATTTGTATTACTTACTCCTCCTAAGAACCATCCTCTCTAAACTCATATCCGAATGAATGCTTAGGGTCTAAAACATACTTTCTCAACTGAGATACATGAAAGACATTATGTACCCGCCTCGTGGAAGGTGGCAACGCCACTCGGTAAGCTGAAGATCCGATCCTCTCTATGATCTCAAACGGTCCAACGTATCGAGGACTTAGCATCCCTCTTTTTCCAAATTTGAACAAACTTTTAGTTGGTGAAACGCGAACAAATACATGCGCTCCAACATCAAACAGAACGGGTCGACGGTGTGCATATGACTTTTGGCGACTCTATGTAGTCAATAAGCGCTTCGTGATAGAAGAAATCTCACCCTTAGGGCGTTGTAGGATTTCCGGTCCTACAAAATACTTATTTGATTGGTCATTCCAACACAAAGGTGACATACACTTCTTTCTATACAAAGATTCATAAGGTTCCATCCAGATTGAAGCATGCCAATTGTTATTGCAGGTAAATTCTACCAAGGGCAAACGTGTCTCCCACGTTCCCGGCCAAACTAAAGTACAAGCTCGTAACATGTCTTCTGAAGTTTGAATGGTCCTTTCAAATTGTATTTGCGGATGGAAAACGGTACTAAATCTCAACTCTGTCCCCAAAGTTGTGTGACGAGTACATTTTCCGAAAACAGGACATAATGCGACCGTCACGATGAAACACAATTGTCTTAGGTACACCATACAATCTCACTATCTCCTCAACGAATACATCAGCTAGCTTCTCTACATTCCATGTAATCTTAATAGCTATGAAGTGAGCAGATTTCGTGAACCATTCTATCACAACCCATATAAAATCCATTCCTATTTGAGTACGGGGCAATTCAATTACAAAATCCATGGAGATATCTTCCCATTTTCATTCCATGATAGGAAGTGGTTGCAACAACTCTACAGGTCTTTGATGTTCGATCTTAACTTGTTGACACGTCACACACTTACCCACATACTCAGCTACTTCTCGCTTCATGTTTACCCGCCAGTAATTCCTTTTGAGATCCTTATATATCTTAGTAGTTCCGGGGTGTGCGGAATAACCAAAGGAATGAGCCTTTTTCAAAATGGACTTGTGAAGCGCATCATTTGTAGGCACACATGGGCGATTCTTGCATCTAAGAATCCCATTGTCATCTACCATGGAATCCAGAGCTTTTCCTTTCTTAACATCTTCTCAAATCTTCCTCAAACTTGGGTCATAAACTTGTTTCTCTTTGTTTGTCTCAAACAAAAATGGTCGAATTTGCAATATAAACAATTGACCTTGGTTTTACCAAACCAAACCACAATGCCAAGCTTCATCAAGTCTTATTGCAACTTTGGTTGCACAGTCAAACACGCTATCATCTTCTCTTGCGTCGACTTCCTACTAAGAGCATCTACTATAACATTGACCTTTCCAGTATAATATAAAATCTCAATATCATAGTCCTTTAACAACTCTAACCATCTCCTCTGTCTCATATTCAACTCCTTCTGAGTAAAAATGTACTACAAGCTCTTCTGGTCCGTGAAAATCCGACAAGTAACTTTATAAATGTAGTGTCTCCAAATCTTGAGAGCAAAAACTACAACTGCAAGTTCCAGGTCATGAGTGGGATAGTTTACCTCATACGGCTTCAACTAGCAAGATGCATATGCTACCACCTTGCCATTTTGCATCAATACACAACCAAGTCCTTGTCCCAAAGCATCGTTGTAAAATCCATCAGTACCTTGAGGTAATGTCAGAGTTGGTGCACTCGTAAGCCTTCTTTTAAGTTCCTCGAACATTTTTTGGCACTTCTCATCCCACTCGACATTTTTTGTCTTCCGAAGTGGGTTAGTCATTGGCTGGGCTACATTAGAGAATCCTTCCACAAATTCCTGATAATAACCTACAAGACAAAGAAAACTTCTAACTTCTTTCACAGTCGTATGCGGGTGCCATTTTTAAGACTGCTACAATCTTTTGTGGATCAACCATTACACCTTCTGCTGAAATGACTTGACCAAGGAATGTTATTTCTAGTATCCAAAATTCACATTTGGACAACTTAGCATATAACTTCTCTTTTTTCAAAGTTTCAAGGACGACTCGAAGATGATTTGTATGTTCTTCTCTACTTCGTCAGTATATCAGAGAATCATCAGTAAACACCACAAAAAAACGGTCTAGGTACTCCCAAAAAACTCGATTCATCAAGTCCATGACTTCATTTGGCGCATTAGTGAGATTGAAAGGCATCACTACAAACTCATAATGACAATACCTTGTTCTTAACACCGTTTTTACAACATCTTCCTCTCGGACCCTCAACTAATGATAACCACATCTCAAATCAATCTTTGAAAACACCACAGACCCTTACAACTAGTCTAGAAGATCATCTATCATGGGAAAAGGATACTTATTCTTCACTGTTACCTTGTTTAACTCTCTATAATTAATGCACAAGCTAAGAGAACCATCTTTCTTTTTCACAAACAAAATTGGCGCTCCCCGTGGTGATGCACTTAGTCAAATAAATCCTATATCAGCAAGATCCTACAATTGCTTTTACAGTTCATGCATATTTACATTGCCATTCTGTAGGGAGCTTTGGAGATTGGAGTTGAGCTTGGCTTAAGCTCAATTGTAAAGTCTATCTCCAGTCCTAGAGGAAGTCTTGGTAAATCATTTGGAAACACATATGGATACCCCTTAACAGTAAGAATATGTGATAACTCGGGTTTCTCTTTTTCTTCACACATCACATAACACAAGTAATCAACACAACCTTGCCTCAACAAACAGAAAGCGGTAATAACACCAAAGATATGCCCCAATCTGTTGGGGTGTCCTCCCTCAAACACATGCGCTACATCATCTTTATCCACTATAGTGACCGTTCTCTTTCTAAGATCCATAACTACTCCATGATGTACAAGTCAATCGACACCCAAAATCACATCATAATGTTGGATATCTATCATAATCAAATTAGTTAACCAATCCAACAATTAAAGTAGTATACATTAACGCTGACGTGACGCGTTGTGAGAACAATATTTTGAAATAGAGCTCCCACAATTAAAGCCAATAAATATTTTTTATAAATGTTTTTTTCTTCTCCCCACCAATTTTAGAAGATCTTATAACTTTAAATATTTTCAGGGTTTTGCTATCCCACATCGATTATTCAGTAAGCCTGTGTAACACCCCAAATCCGCGGGACTCGGGGTGCTACTGGGCGAGACCTCACAATGGTGGGCGTGGAGTTTGCAGCGGCTGGGAGAGGAGGAGAGGAGGGAGAAGAGTGGTCAAGTGTGTGTGGGAGAGAGAGAAGAAGAGGGGGAACAACTCACTGCTGGAGGAAGCAAGGCCGAGGGGTCGGCCTCGGGTACAGGACAAGACCGAGGGGTCGGGGGACAGTAGGCCCAGGCCTAGGCAGGGAGGTAGGCGGGCGGCAACATGCTCCAAAAGCAAACAAAGGAGGAGAAGAAAAGGAAGCGGGAAGGGAAAGAAGAAAAGAAAGAGGGGAGACTGCGTGGCGGTGGGGCCCGGGTGACGTGGCTCCAGCGTGACGTGGGACCCACGCTGAGGTGGAAAAAGGGAGGGGGAAAAAAGAAAAAATTAATAGGACGGGTTAAAAACTCGTAAAATAATTCCGTAACGGATGTTTACGGGTCTGAATATTTTCCGACATTCTCGTAAAATTTATTTACGGGTTTACGTGTCGGAATATTTTCCGAACAATTCCGTAAAATAATTTACGGAAGGAGAAAATAAAAAGATATATTTATTTCTAAAATCCCGGACGTTACAACTAACCCCCCTAAAAACAAGTTTCGTCCCGAAACTTGCTAAACCCAACACTCTCCAACATTCCCGTCTCGTAATCCGTAGAACTCAAAAACGTCAACTATTGGCTCTAGATCAAGTCCATGTGTATAAATCATATCGCACCCTCACAACGTACTCATATAACAAAACACATAACATGTAAAGCAAACAAGAAAAAAAATCTCGGGACTAACCCGAAGGTCCTATCGATGTCGCTAGGTCTGCATAAAACTCGGGATAGTTCCTCCGGATACTATCCTCCGTCTCCCATGTAGCCTCGTCGGCTCCTCGCTTCGACCACTGGATCCTCAACATCGGTATCTCCTTCGATCGAAGTCCTCTCGTACTCCGCTCTAAGACCGCTATCGGGTGCTCTGCGAAAGTGTGGTCCGGCTCGACCACTAGGTCCTCATGACTAATGACGTGTCTCGGATCATGGATGTACTCTCTCAGCTGAGAGACATGAAAGACCGGGTGTATAGGCAACGCTAACCGGTATGCCACCTCACCGACTGAACCGCTGAACCGCTAACGCGGGAAGGTCGACAAAACGCTCTAAGTCCGGAATAGTAGTTCTAGATGTTACAACTAACCCCACTAAAAACAAGTTTCGTCCAGAAACTTGTTAAGAGACATGAAATACCGGATGTATACCCTCCAACCGCGGTGGCAATGCTAACCGGTATGCCACCTCACCGACTCTCTCCAAGATCTCAAATGGTCCGACATATCGGGGGCTTAACTTCCCCTTAATGCCGAATCGTCTAACGCCCCGCGTCGGTGATACCCTCAACCATACCTGAGCTCCTACCCTGAACTCGAGAGGTCTACGCCTCCTATCCGCATACGACCTCTGACGGCTCTGCGCAGAATCAAAGCGACTCTCTCCCTGTCGTCCTGTACCTGATCCGGTGCTACAATGCTAGAGCTCCCGGGCTCATCCCAACATAAGGGAGTACGGCATCTCTGTCCATACAATGCCTCATACGGTGCCATCCCAATCGAAGCGTGCCAGCTGTTATTATACGAAAACTCGACCAACGGGAGATGATCTGGCCATACCTGACCCCAGTCTAGTACACACGCTCGTAGCATATCCTCTAAAGTCTGAATAGTCCGCTCAGACTGGCCGTCGGTTTGGGGATGGTATGCGGTGGTGAAATGGAGACTCGAACCTAGGGCAGCGTGTACCTGCTGCCAGAACCTCGAGGTAAAACGCCCGTCCCTGTCCGAGATGATGGTCCTCGGGATTCCATGTAGCCTCACAATCTGACGGGTAAACTCCTCGGATAAACAACTCACCGGCCATGTTTCCCGTATAGGAATGAAACGTGCGGTCGTCGTCAGCCGGTCTACTACCACCCATATCGCATCAAAGCTCCTACTAGGTCTCAGGCCGGTCACGAAGTCCATGGATATGTCCTCCCACTTCCACTGCGGCACGGGCAGTGGGTGAAGCTCTCCTCCAGGTCTTTGGTGGTCGATCTTGACCTGCTGGCAGGTCGCGCATCCAGCCACATACCTAGCTGCATCGGGCTTGAGCCCGCCCTACCAATAGGATCTCCTAAGGTCCTGATACATCTTACTCGCGCCTGGGTGCACTGAGTAAGGTGTGGAATGGGCCTCGTGCAAAATCCGCTCTCTCAGCTCCTGATCCGACGGTACACAAATACGTCCCTGACGTCTCAATAGCCCATCTGCCCCCGTGACAAACTGTGGTGCCTCTCCTCGGGACATCCTGTCCCGGATCCTCATCAAAAGGGGACATCCCTCCTTCTTCTGCAGGATCTCGCCGGACAGGTCAGGTAACACCTCTAACTCGGACAAACGACCGTCCGTACCCGGAAATCGGATGTCCAACTCTAAGCCCATCAAATCCCTCTACAGCTGAGGCTGAACCGTAAGCCGAGCTATCACCTCCTCCCGAGGTGTCCTCCTACTCAAAGCATCTGCGACTACGTTCGCCTTCCCGGGATGGTATAAAATATCCAAGTCAAAGTCCTTGATAAGCTCCAACCATCTCCTCTGGCGGTTATTCAACTCCCGCTTAGTGAATATATACTTCAGACTCTTATGGTCTGTGAAGATCTGGCACGTAGCCCCGTACAAGTAGTGTCGCCAGATCTTCAGGGCGTGAATCACTGCCGCTAGCTCGAGATCATGGGTAGGGTAGTTCTCCTCGTACGGCTTCAGCTTCCGAGAAGTGTACGCAATAACCCTACCCCTCGGCATCAAGACGCACCCCAAGCCTAGCTTGGAGGCGTCACTATATACCACAAAGCCCTCTATGCCCTCAGGCTGGGCTAACACAGGAGCGGAGGTCAACCTCCTCTTCAGCTCCTCAAAGCTGCGCTGGCAAGGCTCGGACCAGACGAACCTGGTAGACTTCCTCAGCAAGGAACTGAGCGGTCGTGCAATCACGGAGAAACCCTCAACAAAACGGCGGTAGCATCCCGCTAAGCCCAAGAAACTGCGCACCTCCTTGACCGTCCTAGGAGGCGGTCAAGAGGAAACAAACTCTATCTTCGCCGGGTCGACCATGACACCCTCGGTGGAAACTATATGTCCCAAAAATGCCACCTCGGACATCCAAAACTCACACTTAGAGAGCTTAGCGTAAAACTCTCTATCCTGGAGGACTCGAAGTACCGTCCTCAGGTGTCCCTCATGCTCCTCCCTACTCCGGGAGTAGACTAAGATGTCGTCAATAAATACCAGCACGAACTGGTCCAAGAAGTCGATGAAGATGCCGTTCATCAACTCCATGAAGACGGCAGGTGCATTCGTGAGCCCGAATGGCATCACGACAAACTCATAGTGGCCGTATCTCGTCCTGAATGCCGTCTTCGGTATGTCCTCATCTCTCACCCTAAGCTGGTGGTATCCCGACCTCAAATCGATACGTGAAAATACGGAGGCTCCCTGCAACTAGTCCAGCAAATCATCAATGCGCGGTAACGGGTACTTGTTCTTGACGGTGACTTTGTTCAACTCCCGATAATCGATACATAGTCTCAAAGATCCGTCCTTCTTCTTAACGAAGAGGACCGGTGCACCCCAAGGGGAAACGCTCGGGCGTATGAAACCCTTATCGGCCTACTCCTCGAGCTTCTTCTTCAGCTCCAGCAACTCGATCGGCACAATGCCGGGCTCCAACTCAATAGCCCAAGTGGATCCCCGAAAACGTCCTCGAACTCGCATGCCACAGGGATCTCCTCCAGTGATGGTCCCGTCTCCTCCTCCTTCATGGCATAACACCAGAAGGCCTCGCATCCCTGCCCGATAAGTCTAGCAGCTCGAACGGCGCTAATGACTGTATCGGCCTTCCCGAGGTCCCAACCTCGGAAAATCACCTCGTGCCCAGTGTCCGTGGAAATCGTCACGGTCCTCCGGCTGATGTCTAAAACGGCATGATGGAGGTCCATCCAATCCATCCCCAGGATGACTTCTTCATGCACTAAGTGCATGACAAAGAAGTCCGCAACCAATCTCGGTTTCCCAAATAAATGGGGCAACCGCGTACCTATCGGGTACCACTAGCCCTACCTCCATCGGGTAACCCTATAGTAAAAGGTCTCCCCTCTATCGTAGCTAAGGACAACATAGCTACACAATCATCGGATATAAACGAGTGCGTAGCACCCATATCAAATAAAACTTGGACCAAAAAGCCTTGAATCTGAATAGTACCTGGGGCTGCCGGCACTGGAGGATCAACAACACTCCTCAACTCAAATACCCTGGCCTGTGTGCCTCTGGTCTCCTGGGTACCTCCACCACGGCCTTTACCTCGGCCCTGTCCCTGAGCTGATCCCTGAGTGCGGGTCTGACCCTGACCCTGGCTCCTCTACTGAGAGCCCTGTGCCTGATACTAGGGCGGCTTCTGACAGCCTCCTGCTATACCAGTAGGCGAAGAACCCTGTTGTGACTAGGACTTGCCCTGACGGCAAAAAGCAGCTCAGTGGCCCATCTGACCACAAGTGAAACAAGCGACGGGTGGCTTCCTAGAAGCCGGCCTCAGGTGTCCAAACTCTCCACAACCATAGCACTATCGTCCCCCATCTGATGTCTGTCTCGACGTCTGAGGACCAGAACGTCCCTGTGTCTGACTGCGCCCCTGACCGACTACTCCGGCCCCTGAACCAGCTGGTGTTGTCCTCTGTCTCTTGTCCGGTCCCCCGGACTGTGCTGCTCTCCTAGACCCAAGACGGTCTCTCTCATAGGCCGAAGTCCGGTCCTGGTACTCCGCTAGTGAGGTACAACGGAATCCCGCAAGGTAAGCACGGGTGGACTCCCTCAGTCTCTTGGAAAAGAGATAGACATGCTGGTCTGCTGGGGGTGCAGAGGGTCCCAGCAAGGCAAGCTCTGCCCGAAATCGCCTAATTGCCTTAATGACTTGGACGTCCTCGAATCCTGCCTCTAGGAAATCCTGGACTCTGTCACTCCTCAGTGAAGCTGGTGGTGCGGAATCCCGTAACGAAATCCCACAAGGTAAGCACGGGGTAGGATTCGAGGACGTCCCTCTGCCTCCAGGAAATCCTGGACTCTGTCACTCCTCAATGAAGCTGGGTCACCCTCTGTGTGACCTCAGCTGATCTCACTGGTGCAGGTGCAGGCACTAGTGGTGCGGGAGGTGGTGCTCCAGGCCGAAATGCCTCCTCAACTCGTCGTACATGGTCTCCAAATACAGTAGCTCCAATGGACCCTCCCTCGGTCCTGGCAGATGAAAAACCCTGCGCCTCGGACTTAACCACGGTCCTATCCCTAGCCTCGGGAATGATGCTCTCTACGACCTCCTCTACTAGGGCCTCTGCTGCTGGTGCACCCACAACTGATGGGTCCGCAACGGGGATGCGTCCCCGACCTCTACCTCTCGTACCTGGAGGTCTTCCTACACGTCACGGCCCTCGTGGGAGGTAGGGGGAAGTAGTGGTCTACCCCAGGTGGGTCCCACGTAAGCGGTCGCTCTCGTACGTGCCATCTGATTTCGTATGGCGTTCACTTAAGTATAAATGCGTGGTACTATTTATAATCTGGTATAATAACATAAAAGCATAAATATAACATGTTCATAATACATATCCAAGGCATTCAAGCCCAAATATCCTAAGGTCACATACATAGCTAGGTACGTACAATATCCACAAACATCCAAAGGTCATACATATATATATATATATATATATATTACTATGTACTAATATAAGTACCTAATTCTAATCCAGAGATCTATGTCGCCGAGGTTTGCGGAAGGAGCGGTGGTCCCATACATTCTAACCCAAACCCGACTCATGCATATGATTTTGACAACGAAAAGTCAGAACCCGTGTGGGTTCTGTTTTGTACCTCATTCGACCTTTAAAAGATTGAGAGTGTCATTGTTGTCAACCTGGCTCTGATACCACTATTGTAACACCCCAAATCCGCGGGACTCGGGGTGCCACTGGGCGAGACCTCACAATGGGTCCCGACCCTTAGCCTGACAACAATTTCACCGGACCTTCCAACATGGCACAAATAAAGGCAAAAACTCAATATGTTTTTAAAGTATGCAGAAACCGAAACGTAAGAACTACAACTTGGAAACTCAGCCGAGTCCTCAAAACAACATAATTAGATCCGAATTCTAAACATACGACAATATCCATAAACAAGAATATAAAACATGACTCAAATACATCCCCGTCCTATAATGTACAGAGACCCCGGCTGTCCACTCCTCCACCTCACTCGGCGGCATCCCTAACCTACAACTCAACTACATATGGTTTTAAACCGTTAGCTCAAATTCTAGGTATTAGAAAAGTGGTGAAGGCACAAACACATCCATACACAAAACATAAATCATACAAGTCCGGTTTATTATCTTTCATTATTAAGTCGTATTCCATTCTAGTTCAACTTCTGTTGTGACACGAGACCCCAATGGCCTCGCCTCGGTCCCTTACCGGCAAGGAATGGTGCAGATGCAGCCGCCCGTATACCCGCCGGACTCGTCGCCGAGAACCTCCTAGACCCCGCCAGGGCTAGGCAGATGATGTCACCGCCCGTTATCATACACTTGGGCCAACACATATATAAATATAAAGTCGGTGGTCCTAATTACCGGTTTCATGGTTATAACATAAATAACACACACCACCAAACACACATCAATGCTAATACAAACAATACGAGCTAAGTAAGTCCGTAGACCTACCTCGTCCAAACGCTAACTCACAAACGCTCTCGCTTCCCTCGGGAGGAAGCACTCAACCTGTTCACAACAAGGTATCCATAAAAACCCGCTCAACTCGAGAAGTCAAAGACTTCTACACAAAGGATCTACGCAGGATCATTTGACTCGCATTCTTGGACTACTTCCTAGGTCTACCATAATTACCGTCAAAACGACGTACAAGCTAACGAGGTCTAAAAACGCTCTTCACATTCACCTAAGGTCTCAAAAGCCGCTACCTGGCATTTCCTCTAAGTTATGCTAATTCCAACCTATCATGATACTACGGAACATAACTAGATCGATATGAATTCGTGACTTTTTATCGGGATTCGGAACCTAGCATGAAACTACACAATTTATCCCATACGCTAAATTGATCATCAAATATTATGTATCGACCTAATATAAATTCGTTCCTAAATTCCGAGGTTAAAAACACGATAACGTATTTTCCGGGGCAAATCTGCATTTTCTAACATATATGGGTCAAAACTGGAATTAATAAAAAACTGGGTACACTCTGTAATTAACCAAAAGCTGAGGGTCAGAACTATAATTATACCTAAAGAGGGGAGCCCATTTTAATTAACCACCAAGGCTGTTGCACCAGCCCGCGACGGCGGCGGCAGCAGGGCGCAGGCGCGGGAGGGGAAGGCTCCGTGGGCTCCTTGCGCGGCTGCAGACGGTGGCGGCGGCCTCCAGCTCCGGCGAGGACTGAGCAGCGGAGGGGTGCACAGAGTAGGTCAACCGAGGGAAGAAGAGGGGCGAGGCAAACGGAGGGTTGGCCGGGCGTCGGCGGCTCCGGCTGGGCTCGTCCAGGCAGGGCACGGCGAGGGCAGAGCGAGGCTTCCCTGGCGGCGGTAGAGAAGAGAGGGAGATGGTGGTGGTGGTGGTCTCCGGGAAGAAACAGAGGGGAGCTAGGAGAGGTGGAGGGGAGGTTTGATGGGGTGTAGAGGTGGTGGCCGGCAGCTGGGGAGGAAGGAAAGTGAACGGCGGTGGTGAACGGCGGGAGGAGAGGGAGGACGAGGGAGCTGTGATGGTGGTGGTGGGCGTGGAGTCTGCAGCGGCTGGGAGAGGAGGAGAGGAGGGAGAAGAGTGGCCAAGTGTGTGTGGGAGAGAGAGAAGAAGAGGGGGAACGGCTCACTGCTGGAGGAAGCAAAGCCGAGGGGTCGGCCTCGGGTGCAGGACAAGACCGAGGGGTCGGGGGACAGCGGGCCCAGGCCTAGGCAGGGAGGTAGGCGGGCGGCAGCATTCTCCAAAAGCAAACAAAGGAGGAGAAGAAAAGGAAGCGGGAAGGGAAAGAAGAAAAGAAAGAGGGGAGCCCGCGTGGCGGTGGGGCCCGCGTGGCGGTGGGGCCCGCGTGACGTGGGGCCCTCGCTGAGGTGGAAAAAGGGAGGGGGAAAAAAGAAAAAATTAATAGGACGGGTTCAAAACTCGTAAAATAATTCCGTAACGGATGTTTACGGGTCGGAATATTTTCCGACATTCTCGTAAAATTTATATACGGGTTTACGGGTCGGAATATTTTCCGAACAATTCTGTAAAATAATTTACGGAAGGAGAAATAAAAAGATATATTTATTTCTAAAATCCCGGACGTTACAGCTTGATAGTTTGAAATTTTGTATAAATAGAGGGAGTGTTTGAATCTATATTCTACCAAAGTAGTATACATTAACGCTGACGTGACGTGATGTGAGAAGTAGTATACATTAATGTTGACGTTGCGCGTTGTGGGATCAATATTTTGAAATACAGCTCCCACAATTAAAGCCAATAATTTTTTTTTGAAATAGTTAATTAATCTTGTTTTTTTCTCTCCACCAATTTTAGAAGATCTTATTGCAACTTTAAATATTTGAAGGGTTTTGCTCTCCCACATCGATTATTCAGTAAGTGTGATAGTTTGAAACTTTGCATTAATAGAGGGACGGTTTGAATCTATATATAATCTACTAAAACATTATACATTAACGCTGACGTGACGAGTTGTGGCAAGAAATATATATTTATTATAGTTTTGGCTAAATTCGAGTATAAATTTTATTAAAATTGGCTTAATATCGCTTTTGTGGGTAGTAGACAAACTGTTTTGTGGGTAGTTGGCCTATTGTTTTTTTGGGTCGTTGACCTACTATTTTACCATACATATACATTCAAAACAAATGCACATATAACAAAATACTCTCGTATTAAAATCTAATTATATATATATTAATACCCGAGTAAGGCTCGGGCACTAAACTAGCATACCTTAGATAGAAAAACACTAAACAAGTACATGAAAGAGCATGGAGAACATGGGTTAAAATGACAACACCAACCCAAACCATACCCGACTCAACACGACAACAACCTCGAGCCGATATTCAGAGCCCCAGACCCGATATTTGAAGCAACTCAACATTTTCCAAGGGAAACTAGAAATCTCGGCCCTGTGTTTGCTAGATCTCGGCCCGAGATTGCAGGCAGATGTCCCAAGATTTCCTCTCTGCAACTTCTCAGCTCACTTTTCAAAACTTTTTAGATTTCCGACCCTTGATTTTTTGACATTGGTTATAAGAGACGACATGCAAACCTTATGCCAGGGGCTGGATCTGCTTTGTAACTTCTTTTGCACCTCTTAAACATCCTCTCCTTCTTCCTCCTCGAGGTGATTTTAAAGTAGAAAAACACAAATTTATGAGATTGTGGCTATTGAGTATTTCGTTTTTCTAGATGTTTGAATATTGAACTACCGAGTTTGCACCTCCTTATCCCTTGGTTTCTTACACTATGAACTGCTTTTGTTTTTCACTTTTATTTCCATATTTTGCTTTGTATATTGTCGGCTAGATTTCTAGTGATTCTAGGGTGAATAGAGACTTGGTTATGGCATGGATGAGGATTGATTGACTTGCATGGTTGGTTTGGTTTTCAGATTTGTGTAAATCCCAGTGTTGATTGAACTTAATCTAGGTTAGATCCTTATAAGCTAGCAAGCCTAGTTAGGAATGAGACTTACCCGGTAACTTTTTTTCTTCTTCTTAAGCTAGGCTCTACTTGAGATTTACCCGGTAAAAGTTGGCTTAATCCTTAGGTAGAGAAATCAATACGAGCTGAATGTCCATCCCGCTTACCTTGAGACTTACCCGATAACAGGTATAATGGATTGGAAGTATAGGACTTTGAGACCTTGATGCGCTCTTCGTCGGTTGAACGCGAGGATCCAGCGGTGNTTGTTACTTCCATCCACTTCTTTTTTTGATTTTTGTGATTGGGATATGCCAAGAAAGGATCTTCCAGCCTCGCACCTTGGATCTCCTTTGCTCGAGATCTTTCCCTTCGGAATCTCACGTCGGGATTCGATATCCTTTGTCCTACTCGGCCTCTCACCTTGTGGGTTTCGATACTTTGGCCTCTCACCTTAGTCTGTAGTTTTGTTTTTTTCAAAGTAAAAACGCAACTTTTAATTGAAAATCACTCAAATTCGTTCTATTAGAAAAGGGTGTGGGAGAGGCCTTATACAGGCTGAAAAATCAACACCTAAACTCCCAACAATTAAAGGGTACAAGCTCAAAAGTTTGGAATTAAAACAAAGGAAAACTAAGGGATTTTCACCACATAAATTCAAGCAAACAAATGGCCTAAGATCCTTAATATGGCCGGCCATTTGGAGCTTACAGGTACAAAACGTGGCAGGAAAATAAACCCAAAATAATGTGGTATTAACCATCTTGAATGATTAGTTTAAGTACAAGTAAACATTTTATTTCATTTGTATTAAACAACCCTCATTATTCCATAATATCATGTAAAAGTGGGCATCATATCATGAAATAAAGTCAAGCATGACAACATATTACAAACAAACAAATTACAACTACAAGGTCCAAGTCAAGGCGAGCCGGAATCCGCAATCACCTCAAGCATGTTCACCAAATGACAATCATAGTCGGCCCCACATGTCGGAGCTCCGAAAGGGTGGTAGGTCAAGGTGGTTTGTCCTAGCATGCGAGCTCTAGCTCGAGTGAGAGGTGGTGATGACCTAGGTGCCTGCAAATTATTCTTGTTGCTTAAGTCCGGCGGGCTCACATCAGACCTCCCACGTGATAAATCCACATTGATGAAACATCCCATCCTCTAGCATTCGAAACCGAACCATTTGTGAGTTAGCTTGAATCCATTCTCATGACAAATGATCTTAAAACCTTATGATGCGCCTTTGATTACATTGACCGTAGATGATAAGGACGACGCTTTGAGGGTTCTCTCCGATGTTCCGCTCACCCGTGCCCGAGCCAAAGTCATCGCCCAAGCTACCGTTTCTATCATCACCCGCAAGATTACTTCACTTGGACACGTTAATGGCATATCGTGTCTTCACACCACCACAACATAGACTACCGGTTTCATCCACGCCTCTTGGCCCCGTTAGCAGCATGTCTCGGCTCCCTAACACCATGACATGAAGCTAGCAAAATTTGGACTACAATTCCCAACTTTTCAATTTTATAATGAAAGGGATATTCATTATAGAATATTCCCTTTTTTAAGCCCTCTTGTTGGGCCTCCCGTTTTATGGACTTGTTTTGGCCTATAGTCCTGTATATGGGCAACACTCTCTATATAAGGATGTGTTGGCCTCACTTGTATTGCAATGTTAAAATTTACTAAGTATTGAGAAGTATTTCGTCCTACTTAACTTATGCATCAACTCCATCTTCCATCATCTCAAAGTTCTTCCTTGGATATAATCTTTGATAAAAAAAACTCAAATTCGAGGATTCTTTTCAAGAATCAACCGTCAATCCACTTCAAACGGCTTGTTCGACAACTCTAGATCGAATCAACCTTTGCTTCAACATTCATCTCAATCGCTTTTGCCACCCATATCAATTCAAAGTTACAACCATGCACATCAACAAAGGAATAGTTGAAGCTCTAGATTGATCTAGATCTAGAGTTATTCCTAGAACGTATCGGGGAACGCGTCAAATTGGCATCAGAGCAAAGGGATCGAAGCTAAGTTCTCTTTACTGTTGTTTTTGTGCGTTATCAATATCATCCTTTCTAGCCTTTTGTTCTTCATGTTCTTCATATGTTCTTCATGATCTTCACGATCTTTATGTTGTTCTTTATAATGGTCATCATGTTCTTCATCCGTTCTTCATCATCTTCAACATGTTCTTCATGTGTTCATCCAAGTTTTCTTAATTTTTTTCCTTTGATCTATTTGCCAAGAAAACTTAGGAGACATTTTGTTTGCCATCAAACCATTTATCAAAAACTTCTTGTTCGTACCAAACCCAATCCCACAACTTTGTTAATTGATTTCACCAAATTTTCTTGGGTAATTTTGTTTTCTTGGGTAATTTTCGTGGGTGATCCGCTTAGGGATCTATACACTAGGATATTACGTGGGATATGGGACCTTGTGTTATGTACAGTTTTATGTTTTGATTGTACTCAGCGGTACCTTGTATAAACCTTTTGATTTATATATTACAGTTTTATGTTTTGGTTTTAATCTATTTGTGCCTTGTTGTAAGATCCAGTGAACTTGTTGTCAAGCTAGGGTCAGGATCCATTGTGAGATCCTAGCCTAGTAGCGCCTCGAGTCCTACGGATTCGGGGTGTTACAAAGTTGGTATCAGAGCCAGGTTGACAACAATGGCACTTGCAATCTGCAATAAAGGTCGAATAGATAAATAAACATATGGCATATATATAGCCTTATATATAGATATTACCTTATGTGATGTTGTGATTGACTTTATATATACCTATACATATGGCATATATATAGCCTTATAGGTTGGGTGTATTTGCCCTACAGATGGCTCAGACTAGAGTTGTATCTGCAGATGGACGAGGTAGGGGTAGATCCCCTCTTCTTGCAGTAGAGGTAGGACAGAGTAAGATTCCCACTGTTGATCCGCCGGCAGCGGGGGAGGTTCATGAGGTTATTGTTGAGAGTGTGGTTCCTGAGACTGGGAACGGTATAGCTGGGAGACATACACCACAGCGAGTCCAGTCAGATGACTTGGATTATGTCTATATAAGAGGACAAGATTTCCGCGCGTATATCAGGCAAGTGGAGGAAGTTGCTAGAGCGGGTAGACGTACCCCAGATCTTCCGGGACAAGAGGGATCATCTAGGAGATCCCATGGAGTTACTCAGGTGCTAGTTGTTCCGGCACATGTTGCTGAGATTCCTTAAATTCCAGAACAGAATAGAGGGTTTGGGAAGAGAAAACGAATTGGGAAGACCAGTGATGCTAGTGAAGTTGTTGGTTCTGAACGAAACCAGAGACATCCAAGTTACCCTGCATCTGCACTGATTGCAACTACAGGACGACGGTGCACAAACCCTCTATGGAGTTGATGAGGGTGAGAGAGCAAGACGTGCACAAGACAGCATTCCGGACCAGATATGGAAACTACGAGTTTGTAGTGATGCCATTTGGGCTTACGAATGTCCCAACAATCTTTATGGAGTTGATGAACAACATTTTCATCGACTTCTTGGATCAGTTTTGTAGTAGTGTTCATAGATGATATTTTGGTGTACTCTCGCAGTCAAGAGGAGCATGCAGGGCAGCTGAGGACTGTGTTACAGGTTCTACGAGATAGAGAACTTTATGTTAAGTTCTCTAAGTGTGAGTTCTGGATGCCGGAGGTAGCATTCTTGGNTTTACTCTTTCTTTAACCTTTCCTTTGCTTCCTGAGCAAGGGTTCTTCATCTTCTCCAACTAAACTTACGTGCTTCTTCTTTCTCCTTTCCTCTGCTTGATCTTCTTCTTTTTCTCCTTGAGTTTTGGCAAGAAAGTGTGTGATTGATGATGTTGTGTGTTATTATTGTGCTTGGGAGCCAGCTGAAGGAATTGTGTTGATCAATTCTAGCCTGGTTAGATCATAGCAGTGGGTAAGCTTCTTCCTCTTTTCTCTCTTCCATTTCTTTATTTCTCTTTTAGCATAGGATTTCAACAAGATTAGATCTTGTGCTAGATCTCCTAGGTGTGTGTTCGCTATTTTTACACCCCTATAAACCTTTATCAATAATGATAAAAGCTCAAAGGCTAGTAAAAACCACGGTATGCTTTAAATTTGTAAAACAAGAAATAAACACGCAAATTGTAGCGAACCTACAGTGTATGGGTTAATCACAGTATGAATAAGTATTCAAAGGTCGATCTCAAGGACTGGGAGGATTAATTTGCAATAATGATTATAAATAGTATAAATCTAAAATAAGAAAAGGGTTGGAAAAGAAAAGGGAAAGAAATCAAAAGGGTTTTAAAAGTGTTTTAAAGGACTCGCAATCAATTGTGACTATTGATTGAAAGTCAAAACAAATAAATAAAAAGGAAAAAAACAAAGATAATCAAGTTAAAGGGAAGAAAATGGATTACAAGGGTTCAAGATCATTGTTTATACATATATATTCAAGAAGACTCATAAAGATTTATGGTAGAAAAGCCACAAGGATGAACGTTTCTAGGCTGACAATCTATTACCGGGTAAGTCTCAAGACTGTCTAGTTCCAAACCAGCTACCTATTACCGGGTAAGTCTCAAGGGAGAGAGGTAGGAAATTCTGAACAAACCAGACTACAAACTAAGGGAAAGGTAAACCATTACCGGGTAAGTCTCAGGTATTACCCTACTTAGGAAGGAATCTAAGCACATTCAACCAATAAAGGACAAACCTTTATTACCTATGATCAATCACTCATGTATCTAAGAAGGAATATCACCGGGTAAGTCTCAATTCCAACTTAGGTTACTAGCTAGAAGGATTCTAACTAGGTTCAAGTCCAAACTAACCACTAGGATTTCAAGGGTAAACAAACCAAACATAAACTCAAACTATTCCATCATAATCCAAGGCATAAACAAATTCTTGTCAACCTTGGAACCACAAGATTCTAGCCAATAACAATCATATCAAAAGACAAATAAATAAATAACAAAAGGGAAAGGAATAACTCAACTTCAATGCCCGAAAACCTTCAATTGTAGTAAATCTTGATTCAACAATGTCTCAACAATCTCTTCCAATCAAAACTGAATGTAAAAGTTTGAATCTTTAAGCTAAACTAATGAAGAACAATGGTGAAGAAGAAGGAAAGGGAAGGAGACGCCTCCCCCCTTTAGGATAAACTCTGGGCGACTCCCAACACACCTTGGAATAAATTCAAGGTTTCCTTTTATAATAAAAATCTAGCTAAAAAGACATCGGGCCAAAAAGGAAAAGGCCCGCAAATAAAATATAATGCTAAGGGAAAAAGCCCACAAATAAAATATAATGCTAGGGAAAAAAAATCTCGGCCTAGATCTCGACCAAGATGCTCTTTGGTCGTTCCTTCCATGCTTTTAGCTTGATTCCTAGCCCTTTCCCGTGCACGTATGCTCGCTCCAATGCATCCACTTCGAGGCTTGATCCTCAAATACGTCGTTTTAGCTCCAAAATGTGTCAAATCACCTACAAAGCCACAAATAGCGTGTGTAGTCATCTATTCTTGCAAAGTAACACTAAACAAGCATAAATGACACAAACTTAGGCTAAAACATGAATGCGGAAAGGGAAAATCTAACTAAATGCATGATTGCAACAGGTCGATAAATCACGTTATTTGTGTGTATTGATGTTGTATGTATATATATGTATGTGTGTGGCTTTGGAATGATGAAGACGTGAAATTGTCAAGTGGGGAGCCGAAGAGGAATCGCGGGATCACACTCTGCACTGTCACCGCCCCCGCGTTCCAGTGCCGCCGCCCCAGCGGGATTCTGTTACCGCACCCGCGCCCAGAAGCCGCCGCCCCCGCGGCCACGGTCACCGCGCCTGCGTCTGTGTGCCGCCGCGCCTGCGGTTGCCTTTGCTCCGCCCCTGCGTCCCTCTTGTCACGCAGGTGCGTCTTGTCCCGGATCTACCTAGAGTAGTGTAGATCCTTTCCTTTCCTAGTATGAGCGGGTTAGTAGCATGCTAGGTATGTATATGAGGATAGAATGATGATGAGTATGATAGAGTTATATGCCAGTTATGGCCTTGAGGTTTAGGAGTTTATCGAGGTTTATAAGTTGGATATGATCCATATGGATCCCTTGGGTCTAGGTGTGACCCATTTGATTGATAGGAGATTGATATCTCTTTATGCCTTATTATTAGGCAGTGCTATCCTCCAGATTGGAGTGGATCGTGTTTGAGAGTTGATCATGGTTGAGACTACTTCTGAGGTTGAGGTAAGTCCATAGGACTTACTTAGCTTTCATCCTTATATTGGATGTATGCATGAGTGGTGTTTGTTTTATGCTTTATAACATGCGATATTGATTATTACCGACCTATGGTTTAGTGACTGCACATTGTAGGGTTGTGAAAACTTGCCATGTCATCCCGCGTGGAGACAGGGAGGTTCTCTGCGGACAGGCTAGATTTGGTTCAGTGGGACGGGATTTCTCCACTCCCATAGGGAATATGGGGACGGTGGCCGGATTACCACTCCAGCTGGCAACATCCCCGAGAGGCGAGGATTATATTCCTCGTGTCACATATATTCATATTCATATATTTATACGATTTGTGTGTTGGACTTATTAAAGATAATTATACGGGTAAATGTTTGATAGCATGATGATGTGTTAATATTTCTTGAAGTGTGTTTGTGCTTATGCATCTTCTATATATATTAAGCATCTTCTATATATATGTGTATGGCTAGCTAACGGTTTTATACCGTGTTGTAGATACTTTGCAGGTTAGGAGAACTGCAGAGTGATCCAGAGTGAGTGATCCGTTGAGGGCTCCGTACACTAGGATATTACGTGGGATATTGAACCTTGTGTTATGTACACTTTTATGTTTTGATTGTACTCAGCGGTACCTTGTATAAACCTTATGATTTATATATTAAAGTTTTATGTTTTGGTTTTAATCTATTTGTGCCTTGTTGTAAAATTCAGTGAACTTGTTGTCAAGCTAGGGTCAGGATCCATTGTGAGATTTTAGCCCAGTAGCGCCTCGATCCTACGGATTCGGGGTGTTACACCAGCTTGACTCCGCGGCTGCGTTTTCTTCAATAGTAGGCTTCTCCTCTCCATTCCTCTTCATTCCTTCCTTAGTTATGTAGTTGTGTCATGTTAGTAGCATGCCTAGGATGGCCTAGAGTAGCTTGAGAATGCCACTTAGTGGTTGTGAACCTAGGAGCCCTTAAGGCTCGATGTAGTTGATGGTTACGAGTGTGTTGAGCATGATGGACTTCTAGGATAGCTTGTTCCTTCTTGACTGAGGTTTAAGATCATGTGGGGTTATAAGCTGTTGTGTGTTGCTTTCATGTGTTGAGAGTGTGGTGAGTACCTTGGAGCCTAGGATGCATTCCTAGCTTGAGGGTTAGGTGATCTTTCTTAGATCACTAGAATGAAGTCTAAGACTTCTTGAGCGTGGGCATGTGTTGATATGTATATTCTCTTGTGAGCAGGTTGTTGGCTTTCTCCCAAAGGAAGCAAGAGTGTTGTGAGTAGAGTGTGGTGACGAGGTAAGTCTCCGGACTTAATGAACTCGTATTTTACGTATTAACATCGATGTGAGTTGGTGGTGTGTGTGTGTGTTATTGTTTATGTTATAAACAACTAAACCGGTAATAGGACCACCGACTTTTTATTATTTTGGCCCAAGTGTATGATAACGGGCGTTGACATCATCTGCCTAGCTCTTGCGAGAGTCTAGGAGGTTCTCGGCGACTAGCCTATGCGGGTAGACGGTCGGATGCATTAGTACCATTCCTTGCCGGTAAGTAGGGACCGAGGCGAGACCACGGTGGTTCTCGTGTCACAAACCTAAGTTGAATTAGACTGGGATATGACTTAATAATAAAAAGATAATAAATCGGACTTGTGTGTTTTGATATACGTATGTGTTATGTTGATGTATGTGTGTATGTGCCTTCACCTCGTTTCTAATGCTTCGAATATGAGCTAACGGTTTTAAACCGTTTGTGTAGATGCCTTGCAGGTTAGGGACACTGCCGAGTGATGTGGAAGAGTGGTTAGCCGGGGTCTCCGTACATTATAGAACGGGGACGTTTTTGGGGTTATGTCTTTGTATTGTTTGATTGTGGATTATGTTGTACGGTTTAAGTTTTTCTTACCAGAGTTGTGTCATTTTGAGGACTCGACTGAGTTTCCACCTTGTATCTTTACATTTCAGTTTCTCGCATACATTATAAACGGTTTGAGTTTTGGCTTTATTTGTGCCTTGTTGGAAAGGTCCGGTGAAATTGTTATCAAGCTAAGGGTCGGGACCCATTGTGAGGTCTCGCCCGTAGCATCCCGAGTCTCGCGGATTCGGGGTGTTACAAAGTGGTATCAGAGCCCTAGGTTGACAACAATGACACTCGCAATCTTTTAAAGGCCGAATGAGGAATAAACAAAACCCACACGGGTTCTGACTTTTCGTTTTCAAAATCATGTGCATGAGTCGGGTTTGGGTTAGAATGTACGGGACCACCACTCCTTCCGCAAACCTCGGCGACATAGATCTCTGGATTTGAAGTATGTATATATATTATTACATAGTTTTATATATATATATATATATATATATATATATATATATATATATATATGTATATGGCCTTAGGATGTTTTTGGATTTTTATGTACCTAGCTATGTATGTGGCCTTAGAATGTTTTGGGCTTGTATGCCTTGGATGTATATTGTGATCATGCTTACATTTATGCTTTTGAAAGTTTTATCATACCGAGATCATAAGTATTACCTACGTATTTATACATAAGTAAATATCATACGCTATCAGATGGCACGTACGAGAGCTATCGCTTACGTAGGACCCTCCAGGGGTAGACCCCCTCTTCCTCCTACCGTCCCGAGACGAGGACGAGTAGGAAGACCTCTAGGCACAAGAGGTAGTGGTCGGGGACGTATCCCCATTGCGGACCCGCCAGTTGTGGATGCACCAGCAGTTGAGGTTCCCATAGAGGACGTCGCCGAGAGTATCGTTCCTGAGGTTGGGGATAGGACCGTTGTGAGGTCCGGGGCGTAGAGTTCTCAATCTACCAGGAGCAGGGGAGAGTCCATTGAAGCTACCGTGTTTGAGGACTATGTACGACGGGGGTTGAGGAGGCGTGTAGGACGGGAGCACCACCTCCCGCACCACCGGTGCCTACACCTGCACCAGCGAGATCAGTTGAGGTCTCGCAGAGGGTGACTCAGATTAGGGAAGCACCAGAGATAGTTGCACCAGCGGTGGTTGCACCCGAGCCGGTTATGGAGGTTGTTAGGGCGAGAGACGAGCTGAGGTCTCCGAGACCTTATTCATGGTTGAAGGCTTTCAACCAGCAACATGTACCCTACTTCGACGGGAAAGTAGGGTTAGAGGTCGAGCACTAGATTGGGCATGTGGAGTCGGCTTTAGAAGCGATCCGTTACCCAAAGGAGAGGCAGGTTGAGATAGTGCAGACTTTATTTCGAGAGCAGGCCCACTATTGGTAGAGGACGGTTAGAGGAGGTGTGACCAGGATGGATCAGTTGCTGAGCCTCGTTAGGGAGACCTTTTGCCCGGATTCACTGAGGAGAGACAGAGTCCAGGATTTCTTGGAGGCAGGATTTGAGGACGTCGTAGTCATTGAGGCGATTAGACGATTTCTGGTGGAGTTAGCCTTGTTGGGACCCGCCGCACCTCCAGCAGACCAGCATGTCTATCACTTTTCTAGGAGACTGAGGGAGTCCACCCGTGCTTACCTTGCGGGATTTCGTTGTGACTCACTAGCGGAGTACCAGGACTGAGTTTCGGCCTATGAGAGATACCGCCTTGGGTCTAGGAGGGCAGCACATCCGGAGGACCGAACAAGAGACAGAGGACAGTACCAGCTAGTTCGGGGGCCGGAGTAGCGGGTCAGGGACGTAGCCAGACTCCGGGACGTCCCAATCCTCAGATGTCGAGGTAGGCATCAGACGGGGGACGTCAGTGCTACAATTGTGGAGAGTTTGGACACATGAGGAATACATGTAGGAAGCCGCCCGTGGCTTGTTTAACTTGGGGTCAGGTGGGTCACCGAGCCGCTTTTTGCCGTCAGGGCAAGTCACAGTCGCAGCAGGGTTCCTCGCCTGCTGGCGTAGCAGGAGGCAGTCAGAGGCCGCCACAGTTTCAGTCACAGGGCTCTCAGCAAAGGGGCCAGGGTCAGGTCCAGGACCGTACATAGGGATCAACCCAGGGACAAGGCCGAGGTAGAGGCCTTGGTGGAGGTACCCATGAGACCAGAGGCACATAGGGCAGGGTATTTGAGTTGAGGAGTGCCGTTGATCCAGCGGCGCCGGCAGCCCCAGGTACTATTCAGATTCACGGCTTTTCAGTCTGAGTTTTATTTGATACGGGTGCTACGCACTCTTTTATATTGGATGAATGTGTAGCTAGGTTATCCTTAGTTACGGTAGAGGGGAGACCTTTCATTGTAGGGTTACCCGATGGAGGTAATGTTAGTGGTACCCGAGAGGTACGCGGTTGTCCCATTCGTTTGGGAAACCGAGATTGGTTACCCAACTTCTTTGTCATGCACTTCGTGCATGAAGAAGTCATCCTTGTGATGGATTGGATGGACCGCCATCGAGCCGTTTTAGACATCAGCCGGAGGACCGTGACGGTTACCACGGAGGCGGGGCACAAGGTGATTTTCCGAGTTTGGGACCTCGAGAAGGCGGTACAGTCATTAGCGCAGTCCGAGCCGCGAGACTTATCGGGCAAG
>CM008286.1:42134968-42196363 GCA_002319775.1 Fagopyrum tataricum | reverse complement strand
GGCATAGAACTCTGGATAGTTCCTTTGGATACTATCCTCAGTGTCCCATGTAGCCTCATCAGGTCCTCGTCTCGACCACTGTATCCTCAGCATTGGAATGACCTTCGAACGTAGGCGTCTCATACCTCGTTCTAGGACTGCAAAAGGGTGCTCAACAAAAGTGTGGTCCGACTCAACCAACAAAAGTGTGGTCCGGATCTAGTATATACTCTCTCAGCTGAGACACGTGAAATACAAGGTGAATACCCTCTAATCTCGGAGGCAAAGCTAATCTATCTGTTGCGCTCCCAACCCGATCCAGAATCTCGAACGGTCCGACATATCAGGGGCTCAACTTCCCCTTAATGCCAAAACGTCTAACACCTCGTCTCGGAGACACACTCAGTCACACATGGACTTTCACTCTGAACTCTAGAGGTCTACGCCTCCTATCTGCATAAGACTTTTGACGACTCTGTGCAGTCAGCATCCGCACTCTAATCATTGCTACTCGAGCCACATCATCCTGAATCTGACAGGTGCTAAACCACTAACACTGCTCTACTCATCCCAGCATAACGGGGTACGACATCTCTGTCCATACAGTGCCTCATATGGGGCCATCCCAATAGATGCATGCCAACTGTTGTTGTATGAGAACTCAACTAGTGGGAGATGATCCGTCCACACTTGTCCCCAATCAAACACACAGGCTCGCAGCATATCCTCAGCGTCTGAATGGTCCTCTCTGACTGACCATCTGTCAGAGGATGGAACGCAGTCGTGAAGTGCAAACTCGTCCCCAGGGCAGTCTGAATCTGCTGCCAAAATCTCGAGGTAAATCGTCAATCTCTATCTGAGGCGATCGTCCTCGGCACACCATGGAGTTTCACTATCTGCCTAGTGTAATCCTCTGCTAATCTACTCATTGGCCACATTTCCCGAATAGGGATGAAATGTGCTGTCTTTGTCAATCTGTCCACTCTGTCCCAAATAGCATCAAAACTTCGGCTCAGTCTCAGCCCGGTCACAAAATCCATGGTGACGTCCTCCCACTTCCTTTGTGGAACAAGAAGTGGATGAAGTTCACCTCCAGGTCTGCAATGCTCTATCTTGACCTGTTGGCAGGTCGCACACTGTGCCATAAAACTGGCCACATCGGGCTTCAACCCTCCCCACCAATATAAACGTCTCAAGTCCTGGTACATCTTACTCGTACCTTGGTGTACTGAATAAGGCGTACAGTGAGCCTCCTGTAAAATCCTCTGACGTAGATCCGCATCAGCGGGTACACAGACGCGACCGCGGCGCCTCAATACTCCATCTGCTCCTAGCAGGAACTGTGGTGCCTCATCTCGAGACATCTTATCTCGTATCCTCATCAGTGTCTGGCAGGTCTCCTGCTTCTGTTCGATCTCACCCAACAGGTCAGGAAGAACCTCTAACGTACGTAGCTTGGCATCCTCATCAGGAAACTAGATGTCCAACTCTAACCAGATCAAGTCTCTTTGTAACTGATGCTGAACTGTCAATCTCGCAATCGCCTGCTTGTAACACCCCAAATACGCGGGACTCGGGGCGCTACGGGCGAGACCTCACAATGGGTCCCGACCCTTAGCTTGACAACAATTTCACCGGACCTTCCAACATGGAACAAATAAAGGTCGAAAACTCAAATAGGTTTTTAATGTATGCGGAAACGAAAAGAGAAAGGTACAACTTGGAAACTCAGCCGAGTCCTCAAAACGACAAACCACAATACTAAAGTTTAATCATGCAACAGCATCCAACTAGACATAAACGACATAAACCCAAAACCCGTCGCCGTCCTATAATGTACGGAGACCCCGGTTGTCCACTCCTCCGCCTCACTCGGCGGCGTTCCTAACCTGCAAGTCATCTACACAAACGGTTTAAAACCGTTAGCTAATATTCTACGCATTAGAAAAGCAGTGAAGGCACAAACACACCCATAGCACATAATATAAATCACACAAGTCCGTTTCTTTATCTTTATATCATCAAGTCATATCCCGTTCTAATTCAACTTCGGTTGTGACACGAGACCCCAATGGTCCCGCCTAGGTCCCCCCTCCGGCAAGGAATGGCATGGATGCCTCCGTCCATCTGACCCGCCGGGCAAGTCGCCGAGAATCCCCTAGACCCCGCAAGGCTAGGCAGTATTGTCACCGCCCGTTATCACACACTTGGGCCAAAATTATACATATAAGTCAGTGGTCCTATTTACCGGTTTAGTAGTTATAGCAAAACATAAACACGCACCACCAAACACACATCAATGCTAATACGTAAAATACGAGCTAAGTAAGTCCGGAGACTTACCTTGTCACCAAACCCAAGTCAACCACACTCTTGTTTCCTTAAGGAGGAAGCCCACAACCTGCTCACAAGAGATATGCATATCAATACATACTCACACTCAAGAAGCCTTAGACTTCACTCTAGTGATCTACGCAAGATCACCTAACCCTCAAACTAGGAAACGCATCCTAGGTCCCGATTACTCATCACACTCTCAACACATGCAACATCCCACAATAGTCCCTAATTTCACAAGAGAAATCCTCAACCAAAGAGGCACAAGCTAGCCTAGAAAGTCCATCATGCTCACATGCTCATATCCATCACTTACATCGAGCCTTAAGGGCTCCTAGGTTCACAACCACTAAGTGGCATTCCAAGCTACTCTAGATCCATCCTAGGCATGCTACTAACATGATCCAACATCAATACTATATAAAACATAACCCAAAAACGTCCCCGTCCTATAATGTACGGAGACCCCGACTGTCCACTCCTCCACCTCACTCGGCGGCATCCCTAACCTGCAAGTCATCTACACAAACGGTTTAAAACCGTTAGCTCATATTCTAAGCATTAGAAAAGCGGTGAAGGCACAAACACATACATAACACAAAACATAAATCACACAAGTCCGGTTTATTATCTTTTTATTATTAAGTCGTATCCCGTTCTAATTCAACTTTTGTTGTGACACGAGACCACCGTGGTCTCGCCTCGGTCCCTTACCGGCAAGGAATGGTACGGATGCACCCGACCGTATACCCGCCGGACTCGTCGCCGAGAACCTCCTAGACCTCCCCCGGGCTAGGCAGCTGATGTCACCGCCCGTTCTCCTACACTTGGGCCAACATATATATATATATAAGGTCGGTGGTCCTAATTACCGGTTTCAATGTTATACAAGAACATAAACACACACCACCAAACACACATCAATGCTAATACAAAAAATACGAGTTAAGTAAGTCTGGAGACTTACCTCGTCACCACACTCAAGTCACCACACTCTTGCTTCCTGAAGGAGGAAGCCCATAACCTGCTCACAAGAGATATGCATACCAATACATACTCACTCTCAATAAGTCTTAGACTTCACTCTTAGTGATCTATGCAAGATCACCTAACCCTCAAACTAGGAATGCATCCTAGGTCCCAAGTACTGACCACACACTCTCCACACATGAAACAACCCACAACAATTCATAAATCCACAAGATATAAATCCTCAACCAAAGAGGCACAAGCTAGCCTAGAAGCTCCAACATACTCACATGCTCATATCCATTAACTATATCGAGCCTTAAGGGCTCCTAGGTTCACAACCACTAAGTGGCATTCTCAAGCTACTCTAGGCCATCCTAGGCATGCTACTACCTGAATCAACAACAAAACTAAGGAATGAACGAGGAGTGAAGGAGAGGAGGGACCTACTGTTGCTGAAACCGCAGCCGCGGAATCAAGCTGGCGCCCCTGCGGACACAAGAGCCGCCCCCGCGGAACCAGGAGCCGCACCCGCGGAGGACTGCGTCGCCTGCCAGGAACCGCCCCCGCGGTTTTGCCGAGCTGCGCCCGCGCCGGTGCCACGCCACACCCGCGTCCTTGTCACGCCGCGCCCGCGGCCTTGTACGCCGCACCCGCGGCTTGTCACACCGCTCCCGCAGTTGTCCGTTGCCGCTCCCGCGCCCGTCCGCTCCCGCGGCTATGCTGAGCCGCCCCGCGGGTTCTGCGCAGAACGTCGTCTTCTTCGTCTTCGACTTTGGATCCTTTGCTCCAAAGTCCTTCTTCTCTTGCTGGATCTTCTCCAAACACCCACCACGGGTCTTAGGCACCTCTCCTTGACCTAAACGAGCTAAGAACCTAGACATGCAAGGAGTTGATTGAAAACCTCTCCAAGCTTCATCCATGGCCATGGATGAAGGAGGAATGAAGAAGAGGGGGGAGAGCAGCAAGGAAGAGAGGGAAGGGAGAGGGAGAGCTTACCAACAGCTGAGATCACCTTCTGCAGTCCACCACAGATCCTCAGCACCAAGGGAGAAGAGAAGAGAGCAAAGAGAGGAAAAGAGTTGAGTGAGGAAGAGTGAAATGAAATCTAACGTGAGGGAGGAGGCAAGGAGGAGAGAGGGAAGACAAGGTCTGAAAAGTGGGTGTGGGGATCAAGGGGTTAGCTGACCTCTTGTCCTCACCCGGACCGAGGGGTCGGAAATGACCCCTTGGCATTTTTAACCCAGAATGAAGGGTCGGAACGCGGAAAAAGAGAAAAAACGACGAGTCGGCTCGGGATTTTTCTTAGGAATAAATCCCGGCTCTCGGCATCTCGGGATTACGGGATAACTACAAGGTGCTCCAAGTCCGGAATTAAATTAATAAAATTCCGGGCTTTACAACTTTGTGAAGCCGTACATTATAAAGTTTTGTTACAAGAATTTGCTTCAATTCACGTACCTTGGTCAATTTTAGATGATGAAAATGTTTGGGAAACTTGTGTTCATATTTGTAATGTTTTAAAAACTTTTAATGATGCAACTAATACCATGAGTTGTGTTTACATTCCAACATCTCATAGATTTTTAGAAATTGCCGTTAATGTTTCCGAAGCTTTTGTAAAATGTTTTAACATACCTTCCCTTCTAGAATGTATGCTTGAAATGAAAAGTAAATGGCTTAAATATTATGAAAACATTCCCATGATTTATCTTGTAACCGCCGTTTTTGATCATAGACTTAAACTAGATGGTCTTTCCGGTTTATTGACCACTTATTATGATTGTTTGTGTGTAAACTTAACACAAGAAAACTATAATGTTCCTAACATTGTGCAACAAGTTAATACCGAAATTGTAAAATTACTTAGTACATTTGAATCTAGTGCTAGCTCTTCTTCTACCGCACCTAGTCCATCTCCCTCTTCTACTAGTTCATCTTCTTCTCTTTCACTTGCACAACAAATTTTTGCTAGAAGAACAAAAACACCTAGACATTCATCTTCAAATGCGGAATATCAAGATTATCTTAACACTTGTTTTAATTTTGATGATAATGTTGAATTTGATATTTTGGATTGGTGGAAGAGATTAGCTCCCAAATATCCAACCTTAGTTAAAGTTGTACAACAAATCATGGTCGTACCCGCATCAATGGTTGCGGTGGAGCAAGCATTTAGCCAAGGCGGGAACATTCTCGGTCACAAGAGAACTCAATTGAAGTCCGAGAAGTTGGAGATGCAAGTTTGTATTCAAGATTGGATAAGGGCGGCTAAGCGGAAACAACGGAATGCACCGGTGTACGACTCCAAATCGGATTCCAACTCCGAAGACGCCGGCACTACTTCCGAGTCCGACATCGAAAGGTAAGCGGGATTAAAAAAAACTCGAAAGTCCGAAAAAAGATAAGTAAAGGTAAGAGAACTACGTGGGCTTTGATTCCTCTTAATCCCGAGAGGATACGTAGGCAACCGGGAAACCGGTTCAAGCCCTTTATTTTTTCCGAGTTTTTTTGTTAAATTGAATTTATGTTTCTTTTATTTAATTGGTATAAATTTTATTTACTAGTTTTTATATACTAAGTTTTTTTCATAGTAATTTTTTTATTTTTATATAATATTTATTATTTTTTTAACATTCTGCGGTTAATAATATATATATATATATATATATATATATATATATATTTTTATTTATTATTTTTTTTTTTAATAAACCGTGCTAAAACTAAACCGGCGGTTTGCAAACCTAAACCGGCGGTTTAGGTTTCCAGCCCAAGTCTAAAATAGCGCACCCATTTAGGTGAAAACAATTTCTTAACATTACCTTTTACTTTACCAAAAAAAACACGGATTATATTATTAGCCGGGATAAATAAAAAAATTATAAGTTCTATATAAGACGCAAAATGTACAACCGTGATAAATTAAATGTGATATAACGTTATTTTTGTACTAGTGGGTGTGGATCTCTCTTGTCCTTAATCTAGTAATACATCCCTCCATTATAGTAACTTGAGGGTTTTTTCACGATGCATTTTTATAAAAAAATTCTCGTACTATATTATTTATTTTCGTAGATTGTGTGAGTATATGTTTATATTTTCCGTATAATATTTTTGTTATGAGTCTAGATTTATTTAACGAGTTTGAAAACGTTTTGGAGTTGGTTTGTTTCAAAGAGAAATAAATCTGCTTTTATTTAAAACAAATGCCTAAAATGTCATGCAGAACTTGTGTGAGTGTGTTTATTTTTCGAGTTTGAAAATGCCTGTTGTCCGGACCACCTACAGTCCGCCGTTCTCAACCTCAAAATCCTCCACTCAATGCATAACAACATCAACATCCATTACCAAAGTAGACTTTCCTCTCTTCAAAGACTCAATGCATAACCACACCAACATCATCCGACTCTACGGTGCTTGTTTCTCCGAAACCTCGTCGAAATCCTTCCACGGTGGGTTAGCCGTGAAGAGCCATTTCAAAGCATCTTGCAATAGTTTTCTAAATTGAACACAAAGGCTTCAAATTTACCTTGACATAGCAATGGGGTTGCAATACATGCATCAGATCATGAGCCCGCCGTACGTTCACCGGAACAGTTAGACTAAAAACGTGTTATTGGATGAATAGTTTCACGCCAAGATCGAGAATTTCGGGATGGCAAAATGCATCGAAGATGATAATTATCCTTTGCATCGGCAATTTCGTGAGAATTTTAATTCTTGGGACAAAGCTTACATGGCTCCGGAGATACGTAAGCGGAGTGTTCCAAAATACGCCGTCCAGGGCCGTCTGGACGCTAGACAACAGTCAACCGTCATGTTTTAGTCCAAAACGGTGATGGTTGGACGGTTTTTGTAAAGAACGTGCTCGAGAAGGATATTATACGGGCGGGACGGGTATTTGGACGGACGAGACGGTGCGGGACGAGTTAGACGGGTGGGATGGGTATGCTTTTTCACATCCTACCTCCCCGATTTTAGGGTTTAAGTGAAAAACCCAACAATCTCGAATTGACGACTCTCTTCTCCGGTCTTTTCTCCGTTGCTCGGTCCCTCCGACGACCTCGCTCAGACCATGCATTCCCTCCGACGAGTTATGCTTGCTTTTTCTTCTTTAGTTCTTCTCTAGTCCCTTGTTTTTGTTTGCAGAGAATCAACAAAGCAACAACGTAAATTTTGGGATTTGGGAGGTAGAGAAGTATAAAATAGGTATTTTTAGGATTTTAGTTTATGACAAAATAATGACCTAATTCATTTAAAATTTCATAATATCTTAAAATAAAGCTAAAATTTACATATATCACCCTAATTAATTACCAAACAATGTCCTAAATTATTAAATTTTTCCACAAGTTGGCAATTTTAATGTGTTTTATCAACAAAATGTCTTGTCCGTCTAGAATCCGTCTAGATGCTGGATGGTGCTCTTCCGTCCTGTCTCCGTCTTACGTATTACGGAACACTGCTTAAGCGAGGTAATGTCTCTACGACCGTCGATATCTTCATGTATGGGGTGGTTCTTCTCAAGGTGTTATCGGGGCAAAATCTGGTGATGTGTACAGAGGAGAAAGAGAAGGGAGAGGGAGGAGTTGGGGTGGTTATGTTATCGGAGAAGATTTAGGTGGTTTTGGGTTTGGAAAACGTTAGTGAGCTTCAAGGGTGGAGGATGACCCGAGGGCGTGTATGGAGGAGTTGGGGTGGTTATGATAGCATGCTTAGGGATAATTACTCGCTTTAGTGTGCCATGGAGTTGGCCAAACTAGATAGGGCATGTGTGGAGGATGACCTGAGGATGAGACCGAGTGCCGATAAGTAGGCTGGCCTAGTCGAATCCATCGCAGTGAGTGAACAATGTATCTTTAAAGCCTCTATCTATTTAAGGACGTTATCGGACAAATAATACCGTTGTCTAAGATAGCTTCAGTGCCCACACCTTGTGCACGTTCAATTTAAGAAAAAATGTTATTAGAAACAATATTATATAAAATTTTTAAAATTATAACATGAATAAGCTAATTATTTAAATAAGTCGATTATTCGTTAAATTTTCTTTTAACTGTAAAGAAATAATAACATGAATAAGCTAACACATTTAAACAATAATTAACACTAATTAGAGATATATTATTAATA
This sequence comes from Fagopyrum tataricum, assembly GCA_002319775.1. Taxonomy (NCBI): domain Eukaryota; kingdom Viridiplantae; phylum Streptophyta; class Magnoliopsida; order Caryophyllales; family Polygonaceae; genus Fagopyrum; species Fagopyrum tataricum. The sequence goes on along the minus strand of CM008286.1, from coordinate 42,187,942 downwards.
ATAAATGTTAAAAATAAAAGTGGTACATATATTGAACCAAACGCTTTATCTACAAAATAGGTAATCATATAATATAATGTTGTTAGGGTTGATTAACACGAATTAGATATTATAATTAGAATAATCGATTATGATAAGTCATGGATAATTATGAAAACAGTTAAAATTATTTTAAGGAGATTTGATTAACAGTAATTAATTTAGAGAAATCCATAACAATTAAGTTAGTTAATGTTAAATTTAAAATTATCTTTATTTTAAAGTTCATTATGACCAATTTTATAGGAATGACAAATCTGTAATTATTGAGTGGCATTGATGTAAATAAATTAAAAAAATGCTGACGTGGATGGCCTTAAAAATTGACACGTAGGCAAAATGTGAGTTGTTTTAGTAATATATAGACTAGTTCATTGTCCGCCCCTAGTGCGAGTTTTGTTAAAATAAAATATTTTATAACATTTATGTATTATGTATTGAATATTAATTTAAAAAACATGATTGTACTAAAAATATGAATTTTCTTATAAAAATCATGGCAAGATTTTTAACAAATGAAACGTTATTAAAAATATTATACTTGAACATAACCAAAGGGCAAAATCGCTAAAAATATTTAACGACCCAAAAAAAAGTAGGTCAACAATCCACAAAACGGTAGGTCAATTATTCATATAACTGATATTAATCTGTTATTAATAAGATACTTTAATTAAGCCCAAGGCCAAAAATGTATGATTTGTTTAATTTTCAAACACTCAATTTATACAAGTTTTCAAACCATCATTAATTCTCACTCATAATCGATGTGGAATAGTAAAATCGCTGAAAATATTTAATGACCCACAAAACAGTAGGTAAATGACTCATATAAATGATATTAATACGTTATTAACAAAAACTAATTTAATATCTGCATCTTGTGCGGGATTTAGTTTAATAGCCCGTTAATAATTTTCAACCATCATTCCAACATATGTTACCCAACTTTGTTGTTACCCGATTTTAATACCCAACGTTCTACATCCAAATTCACTTATGTTACCCAACTTCGTTGTTACCCGATTTTAATACCCAGTGTTCTACATCCAAATTCACTTATGTTACCCAACTTCGTTGTTACCTGATTTTAATACCCAACGTTCTACATCCAAATTCACTTATGTTACCCAACTTCGTTGTTACCCGATTTTAATACCCAACGTTCTACATCCAAATTCACTTATGTTACCCAACTTCGTTGTTACCCGATTTTAATACCCAACGTTTTACATCCAAATTCACTTATATTACCCAACTTCGTTGTTACCCAATTTTAATAGCCAACTTCGTCCATAATCTATCTGAACAAGTGGAGTCTAAACTTTAATCTAGAAAGCGAGAGTCCCACTCCACCCGATCATTTTTCAAGCCAAAGTTCAAGTAAATAAGCTCATATAACAGTCCTATACAAGAAACCTTATCAGAACATTTTTCACTCGATATAAGGTCCTTACAATGACCCACAAAACAGGAAGTGCTATTGATGTCAGATGAGGAAGTTCTCCTTATGGAGAATGTGGAGGATGGGGTGCATATCGTTGATGGCGATCTTGAATCTAAAAAGGACACAGAGGAAAAGTATTAGGCAATAATCTAATGCAAGTAAGCAGATATCACCAACACCATTTAGAACACTGATCGGCCCAGAAGACGATATCATGACAAAACACTATATCCGAAAAAATAAATTAGCAGACTAGGTAAAATTTTAAGTACCTGAAGAATGGCGTCAACTTCACGAATATGAGATAAGAACTTGTTACCCAATCCCTATACCCAAAAAAATATGCATCAGACTAATGAAAATTTTCCTTAACATGTTTTATAGAGGATTTGCAAGGCAAGAGAAATTTCATGCTCGGAGAAGTAAATAACAACTATTGCAATGACGACCAATGCTAATTAATACCTCTCCTCGGCTTGCACCCTTAACAAGTCCTGCAATATCCACAAATTCAAAAGATGCAGGAATTGCACGCTCAGATTTGCTCAGATTAGAAAGAACATGTAACCGGTTATCTGGTATCGCAATAGTCCCTACATTTGGCTCTTTTGTACAAAATGGAAAATTAGCAGCATGAGCTTTTCCATTTTCAACATGTGAAGTTGAAAGTCAGACAAAATTCATGTTCTATGCAGTAAAGGGGCAAGAAAGCAAGAATTACATAGTAATATTTACAACTTGTGAAGTTGCACACCAAATTTGAAGGTTGTGAAGAGAAATGAAAAAAGCAAAAATCACGGCTTTAGATAATGTTTGATTAAAGCATTTACGACTATTCGTCTGTGAACAAGCTGCCTTCTTCTAATTAACTACATGTTTTCACCTATTCTTGAAATCAAAAATAAAGCTAAACATTAACAAAGGTAAAAGGATCAATTTGAAGTAAATATATTACACAATATTAGATGATTTAGAGCCTTACAACACAAAGAGTGTGAAAGCTACAACTAGGTGATTCACAAATGGATACAAACACCTGTACTCTTTTGCTTGGACACTTTTGCAACAATTGCATGTACACTTGCACAAAATCAGAAATTGGTATGTCCCAGTTCTGCTAAGGTCCTGCCTATCATATGTCCTTCAACTAGAAGCTAATTTCCGAAGCAATGAGCTGGGGTTACTAGTACACACAGTTTAAGTGAAAGCAACTTAGCAAAACCCCAAACTACTCTTCGATTTATGAATTCAATCAATCAACAAAACAATTGAAGACGAAAACGAAAGAATTTAAGGGAGAACAAACTTACTTCGATTAATGAATTCAAGAAGTCCAGTTTGAAGAACACATTGACAATCAGGGCAAAGTAAGTCGGTGATAATATATGATATCTCCGACGGATGCAGGGTAGCCAATAGCCTTCCGCACCGAGGTTACAGAAAATGTTGGATGTTTGGGATGATAAAGAACGTAGAAGATGCAACCAGCTATGGCGGCGAGAAGAAGAACAAATAGAATAAAGATCGTATAGATAAAGCACAAACACCTAGGTATCAATGAAGACGAAGGGAATCGAAGATGAAGAATCGGGCGACGAGCGAAGACGAATCACCATAATCGCCACAAATCGCTAGCGGAAAAGAGAGCCGAGAAGAGATAAGTGAGAGAGCGAGAAAAGTTTTTAAAAAAAATAAAATAAAATTCTATTTATACCTACATACTTAATACCTATTAAAATTTTTCCTACATACTTAATGTACCTAATAAAAAAAACGCATTATTAGCTCATTTATCTCACTAAAGTTTTAAATGTAATTTGGAAAAATATTATGCTCTTTTAAAATAATTTATGAGAAATAATTCGAGTATAAACTTATTGCGATAAATTTATTTATTTTAAAAATATTCAGGAGATTAAGGATAATTTGTAATATTATAATTAGTGATCTTAGAATGAGAATATTATTACCTATCTAAGAGGACCGCCCCTGTGGGTCCAGAGGACCGCCCCTGCGGTTGGCTTGTGTTCTGCCCCTGCGGCTCAGGGAACCCGCCCCTGCGGTTTCCTGCGACTGCAGCCGGCTTTGTTGACCGTTAGACCGTGCTTTACTCTTTCTTCTCTACCTTCTTAAGCTTCTTCTTTGCTTTCTAATCAAGGGTTCTTCACTTCTGTAGCTCCTTCACGACGTTCTTCTTGCCTCCTTTCTTCTTCTTGATCTTGTGTTGATTTCTTCTTGGTTTGGAAGAGAAGTTTGTGTGGATTATTGATGGATGATGATGTGTGGATGTGTTGCTGAGCTTGGAAGCCAGCTGAGAGTGTGGTGTTGATCAATTCCTTTGCTTAGGATCACAGCAGTAGGTGAGCTTATTCTTTTCTTCTTCTTTCTTTCTTTCTTCTTCATTTCCCCTTTCCCTTAGCTTAGGATTAGATGTTCTAGGCATATATGTTGATAGTGGAATGTGTATATATATATATATATGTGATGATTGCTGGACGTTGAAGGCTTGGAATCATCGTGTGGAGAGTGAAAGAGAAGTCGGGGATTACGTTCTGCATTGTCGCCGCCCTAGCGCCAGTGAGCCGCCGCCCTTGCGGGACCTTGTCACCGCACCCGCGCTAGAGAGCCGCCGCCCCTGCGGCCACGGTCACCGCGCCTGCGCCAGAGTGTCGCCGCGCCTGCGCTTGTCTTCGCTTCGCCCCTGCGTCCCTCTTGTCACGCAGGTGCGTCTTGTACAGGATCTACCTAAAGTGGTATTGATCCTTTCCTTTCCTAGTATGAGCCACTAGTACAAAAACGTTGGTTTATACCGGAGACAATTATACCGGTTGTTAAAACCGAAATCCGAGTCTTCACTCGGATACCAGTCATTGCAAAAAACCGGTATAGAGGTGCAACATAAAAGTCAGATACCAGTTTTTAGGTATTTATTAAAAACTGGTATCCATTACGAGTGTTTTAAAATTTACTTGACTTCCAAGGCTTATGTGATACCACTTATTTCAAAACCGGAATCCAAAAATTAATTTTTATATAAATAAAATATATAATTCTCATACCGATTAATTATACTTTTAACGATTGTTCTCGGGTTACCCTTACATCCGATCGAAATCCCTCTCTTGTGAACCCTCTCGTCTAGAACCCTAACTTTGCCGTCGTCGCTGGTGAGGGAATTGAAGGCCGCCATTGCTCTCGTCGCCTTCGGTGAGGGAAGTCAGTTGTTTGGATTTATGGTGAAGCCGGCGAAAGAGACGCCGCAACGAAGTCTTTGGAACTCGAACGACGACCTAGCGATTCCAAGGACTGATACTCCTAGCGTCTACTTTTACAGGTCGAATGGTTCCACGATTTTCTTCGACCCGACCCCGATTAAGGAGGCTCTGAGTCGGGCTCTATCTTACTTTCACCCCATGGCCGGTCGGTTTAGGAGAGACGAAGATGGAAGAATCGAGATCGATTGCAATGGTGAAGGGGTTTTGTTTGTTGAGGCTGAAACGCGATCAGTTATCGATGATTTGGGGATTTCACTCCTAGTTTGGAGCTTATGAAGTTGATCCCCACCTTTGATTATTCTCAAGGGATTTCATCTTATTCCATTTTGGTTCTTCAGGTACTATCTTGCTTCCATTCCTTCTCATTTCTCTAGTATACTTGTCTCAGAAAATTCATTTTACATTTGTTCAGGTAATTATTGATTAGACGTCTATTGATGATCTATTGCTTAAGTTTCACAATTGGCATGCTATTTCTTCCATTATTTCTCTAATAGCTTAAATTTCCCAATAGGCATGTTTGCCATATTTTGCATTTTGCATCCTTGCTGATGTTTTCAGATGAAAATATTGTTATAATTTACTGTAAATACAATGTTGATACTATTAGATCTAAGTTTTCTATGTGCATAGAGCCACAAAGGGTGACTTTATTAGAATTTACTTTGAGAAATCTAATGTCTGGATTAGTTGGTAGTGGACCCCTTTGTAGAATATAAACAAAGCCCCAGGGATAGGTAGGTGTTATCAAATTGATATCTTATTGTTATATAATAGTAAAAATGCAGTTTTCTTATGTTGGCTATATGTTCTGCAAAGTTAGTGTTCCTAAACACCAATATCTTATATTGGTTCTAAGCCAAAGAGCAGCTACAAAAAGCAGTTTTCTTTTAATACGAAATTAAGAAAATTAATTAAGTAACTGACATAGTGCGGAGACTCTAACCATATATCGAAGTTATGACTTCAGCCATGAAAGGGCTAACGAAGAATTGCTTCCTGAATAAATCCTTGTAGGGTCTGGCTTCCCTCCTTCTATTGTGTTTCTTGATCCTGTGAATTAAGCTCGACGAGTTCTTAGTGTGTGAGTTTTATCAGTGGCGTATACTTTGTATCTTAATGTTGATAGAATTTTGATAGTAGAAACCGACTTACAAGCTGGAACAAATCGCAATATAAGGTAAACATTATTTGTTTTTTATTGCTTTATGAATATGTTCTATAGGTAAATGTTTTTTGTTTTTAATTGTAACTCCAGTTTGTGAGAGGAAAAAATGAAAAACATACAACGTAATAACTTGGTTTGTATAAACAAACTATTGATTTAATTCAAGTGAAACAATGAGGCGTGTCTTTATATGCAAAGAAGAACAGCTACATGAATAATGACGAAAGAGAATATTGAACTTATTTTCCATGTCATACCATTTGTTGATGTCTCAACAACAGTGACATAAGTTAATTAAACTATGTTTATTCATTTGTTTTTTCATCTTCTGTAGTGATTTAAATGGATTAGTCTTTGTGCTGGTAATTGTGTCCCTCGCTACAAATCTCGGTGTCATCACAAATCCACAACATTACCCTTTGGCAAAGAAAAAAGAATGTGATACATCATTCTTGGATTTTCAAGGTAAACACTCAGTAGAGCTATGCGAAACCTATTACCATACTTTTGTGTACTTACTGTCAATGTTTGTTAGCAGAGTTTGCTGACAAACAATACTGGACCAAGTCCCACGGGTCTTCTGACCATTTTAAAGGGTCCGTTGGATGTATGTAATGGGCAGGGGCTTAGCCGCTTAGCCACTATAGTCATTCCATTGTTGGTCCATAATTGGACAGTTAAGACCAATAGACACCCAATTGTTCGCTATGCTTCCCACCTTATAAACCAAGTGCTTGCCATTTTGATCATTGGTTACAAAAATAACCCCATCTTGGTTCTTGCAGCTCATAGAGACCCAACTAGGGTTAATTCGGGTTAGCCAAGTTCACCCAATTCTTATCCTGGGTTGAATCTGAATTGGGTTTTTCCTACATTGATAGCACTATACCCTCTAGGGGTATTTTAGTGATAGGCCCTAAAGGAACTAAACGATCCTATTTGGTCAAATCAATGACTCTTGAGGAGATGGCATGTGTGATCCTATTTTGTCTTTAAATTATATTATTGTTTATGATTCAAATCAAGAAATTTACCTAGAGTTAAAGTATGCGTATTGATATCAAAGACAACTAACATGTTATTATTTGATTTTTTTTTTTCATGTCATGATTTTTTAGAGATAGGTTTGTGACTTTGTGGTCTTGTAATAAAAATACAAAGTTACTATTCACGCGGATGAAAGTTACTAAAGGAACTATGGAAGCGGATTCTGCATCCGCCCCAGGCTAGGGCGGAAGTGGATTCTGTATCCGCTCCAGCTTGGGGCGGATACAGAATCTTCTTCGGTCCCAGCTTGGGGCGGATGCAGAATCTGCTTCCTCCCCAGCTTGGGACGGATGCAGAATTTGCTTCCTCCCCAGTTTTGGGCGGATGCAGAATCTGCTTCCTCCCCAACTTGGGGCGGATGCGTTTAACCTACATACACAACGAAGTCGTAAGTAATTTAGCCGTTTTTACCGGACGTGAAAATTTTCGATCAAACCAAATATCTATTCACATCCACAACACGTCGTTTAAGAAATCCGCAAAAAATGTCGACATATTCCAAAGAAGATGTAGAATCCAAAGTGAAAGTACAACTATGCCGTTTGATATCGACAAGCATAGTGATCCGGAAGAACTTGTCACACATATTGAGGTAAGTAGACAATTATCACTTTAAAGTAATTATTTTTACACATGTTTTAGAGTTGAAAAGTTAATTACAAATCAAACAAACTTTAAAAATATGAGAAGAAAAAGAACATTATTAAACATTCTTACGCATTTGTTGTCTTTGTGCCAAAATGATGACTCATATCACACCAAGGTCGAACAACTGCTTCCTTGTAGGGGGTAAACCAAGTAGTCTCGAGGTAATTCATTAACCTTGCATATGCATGTCAATGGTTCCTCATTTCCAACAAACGCCGTTGGAAACTTTCATTTGATCTCGATTCGAACAAGGCATGACATTGGGACATGAATTCGGCTCTTGCTTCCTTACACCGCAATATGACACTCACTCTACTTACAATGTTGGACTTTATGTGGAACGTGCACAAGATATGCTTCACCTCGGAAAATACTATCCTCAAGGAGCTTACAAGACCTAGCTCACGATCGGTGGCAATCACCTCCGGAATTTTTCCGTAGCACAAATATCGGACCCTCCTCAAAGCCCACTCATAGTGATCTCTGCTCTCGTGTGCCATGAATACAAAAGCAATTGCAAATGTCTTCTTTGTGCTTGTGATGCCGACTATCTCAAACAATGACATATTGTATCTAAAAGTAATTCAAATAAAAAATTAATTTAAAGTTATGTATAACAAGATGATTGAGTTTATGAAACAAAGTAAAAACAAGTCTGTAAACTTACTTATTGGTCTTATACGTCGAGTCCATCACAATAACAAAATGAAACATGCTGAGCAAATGCCTCGAATCGGGATGTGATATAAAGAAATCAATCACCTCATCCGATTCCATACTTCTCCTCGCATTAACGTAATATCCCCGTTCATTCAACGTATGAAGTGCTTGTTACAACGACCCTCTTCCTTGGGCTTGTACCTTTCTAATCTTCAAACTGGCATTGTATATTTTCCGGATTGTGGTGACATTGTCAAGATCCTCTAATTGCACGGATTTCAAAACTGCGCACGGTTTTAACCCGGCACTCAATTCACGCTTTACCTATTTTGCCTGTTTGCAAAGCACCTATCTCTTTTCTCTTATAAATTTTTATAGTTACCAGTTAATTGAACAATTAGATCGTTGGAGTTCCCGTGTTATTAGTCTAGGATTTATCTTTTTACCATAGGTTTCCTTTCAGGAGCAGTATGAGCTAATGAAGCATGGGGATCATATTGGAATTGGGACCCAAAAGAAACTTGGGCATTTATTACTTGGACCATATTTACGGTTTATTTACATATTAAAACAAATATTAATTTAAAAAGTGAAAATTCTGCAATTGTAGCTTCTATAGGATTTCTTATAATTTGGATATGCTATTTTGGGGTCAATTTATTAGGAATAGGATTACACGGTTATGGTTCATTTCTATTAAAAAGCACTTAAAGTTAATTGAAGAAAGGGGAGTCAATCATCCTGGATATGCATGACCTCTTAGAACCGACGGAATTACATGGTTGTGGACTCCACGTACAACCCTCAATGACCATTTCTCTTCTTCAAGTGGTGCCCTCTCCAGTTCAAACTTGCACTTACACTTCTTCGAATTCTTCTTCTGAGTAGAACTTGGAACATGATCGGGATCAACATCTTTCAACTTTCTAACATCTCCGGGTCTATCACATGTCAATTGTAAGATACGAAACCCCCTTCTATCCAACCATGATTTTTTATGACCAATACAAAATTCATTGAGTTGGCCATATAACGAGCCCAACCCAATAAGTTTTCTCTATCTGGAAAATATCCACGGAGCTCAAACTTGGACGAAATATTGGTACCAATTGCACGTGAATATTCCAAAGTATCCTAATTAAATTAAAATAAAGTAAGTGTAAGTTCGACAATTTTTGATCTCAACTCTAAAACATGTGTAGAAGTAATTACTTTAAAGTGATAATTGTACACTTACCTCAATATGTGTGACAAGTTCTTCCGGATCACTATATACTTGTCGATATCAAACGGCATGGTTGTACTTTCACATTCGGATTCTACATCTTCTTCGGAATATGTCGACATTTTTTGTGGATTTCTTAAACGATGTGTTGTGGATGTGAATAGGGATTTGTTTTGATCGAAAATTTTCACATTCGGTAAAAACGGCTAAATTATTTACGACTTCGTTGGGTGATGTAGGTTAAACGCATCCGCCTCAAGCTGGGGAGGAAGCAGATTCTGCATCCGCCCCAAGTTGGGGAGGAAGCGGATTATGCATCCGCCCCAAGATGGAGAGGAAGCGGATTCTGCATCCGCCCCAGCTTGGGGCGGATGCAGAATACGCTTCCGCCCTAGCTTGGGGCGGATGTAGAATCTGCTTCCGTATTGCCGTTAGTAATTTTTTCCCGTCCGAATAACATTACTCCACCCAAAGGTAATTGTTTAGGCTTCAAAGATAAAATGAAACTCCTTAATTTGTGTTTGAGCATTATTCGATTCCAAAAGCATGCTTGTTTGGTTGGCACAGTTGCTGAATGCTGAATTATTTTTGATTTCCTGCTCGTCCGAATAAGAATACGTTAGGCATGTGAATTCTGAAGTAGTTCATATGCAGGCAATAGAATTTACATTCTCATTTTCTGAATATTGTAGGTATGATGGTCATGAGGAACCATTGTGGCTACATTGTGTTAAATACACAGGACCTGGATGGACTTAGTAATCGACTAATCTTGCCTGCCGTGGAAACACAAGAGGTAAACAGGCCCAAAAGAAAAGCTAGGGAGAAACAACTAGAAGAGGTAAGAAGGCTCGCTTCTTTTGAACAAAAAGCGAGAACTCGAGGCTGTTGGTATTGATGCTAGGGATACAAAGAGGAAGATAAAAGATTGCTCATAAATTTAACTTTTGTACACATATTGAATATATTTTGATTTTGATTTTAATTTTGGTATTTGTTAAGACTTCTAGATTAACACGTGCCAATGAGATATCCGGATATCTATTTTTTTTATAAAAAAAAAAGAGTCGCATACCGGTTATTTAAACCAGTATACGACTTTATCCTTTTTTTTAAAGTATAAAGATGCATACCGGTTTTTTAAACCGGCATGCGAATTTTCTCGCATTCCGGTTTTAAAATAACCGGTATCTGACTCGTTTACTGCGGTCTACCTTACACCGCTCAAATAACCGTCATGCGATGTGGAAAAAAACCGGAATAAACCGGCGATTTTGTACTAGTGAGCGGGTTAGTAGCATGCTAGGTATGTGTATGAGGATAGGATGATGTGGATTATGTTATCGATATGTTCTAGTTATGGCTTTGAGATTTAGTAGATAATAGAGGTTTATAGGTTAGATATGATCCTTATGGATCCCTTGGGTCTAGGTGTGACCCTTTTGTTTGATAGGAGATTTGATATCTCTTTATGCCTTGTTATTAGGCAGTGCTGTCCTCCGGATTGGAGTTGACCGTGGTTGAGAGTATTCCGAGGTTGAAGTAAGTATATAGGACTTACTTAGCTACCATCCTTATATTGGATGTATGCATGAGTGGTGTGTGTTATATGCTTGATAGCATGCGGTTTTGTTTATTACCGACCTATGATTTATTGACCGCCCATTGTAGTGGCTGTGACAACCTTCCCTTTCATCCCGCTGAGGAGTCTGGGAGGTTCTCTATAGTCAGGTCAGATATGGTATACGGGATGACCACTCCCCACTCCTTTATGGTATACGGGAGGGTGTTCCAGATCCACTCCAGCTGGCTATAGCACTCAGGGGCGAGGATTATATATATACCTCGTGTCACATATGTTCATATACATATATTTATACGATTTGAGTGTTGGACTTTATAAAGATAATTAACCGGGTAATGTGTGATAACATGATTATATGTTTATGATTTCCTGAAGTGTGGTTGTGCTTATGTAATATTATATATATGAATGGTTAGCTAATGGTTTTATACCGTGTTGTAGATACTTTGCAGGTTAGGAGAGCTGCAGAGTGATTCAGATGGGGTGATCTGCTGAGGGCTCCGTTCACTAGGTTATGCGTGGGATATAGGATATTTTTGTATGCACAAATACATGTTTTGATTGTACTGAGCGGTACTTTGTATACCCTTTTGATATGTATATATATTACAGTTTGATGTTTGGTTTTAATCTATCTGTGCCTTGTTATAAGATCCGTTGAACTTGTTGTCAGGCTAGGGTCATGATCCATTGTGAGATCCTAGCCCAGTAGCGCCCGAGTCCTACGGATTTGGGGTGTATCAATTTAACTGGCATAAAACCTGAAACAGTGAATAAATCCGAGAAGGAAACACAAGACCACCAGGTCTGACCTCACAAAAGCTAACTAGAACGCCCGACCTCCATGCTCTTGAACTTCTCCTGAACCTGGTTATGCAAAACATAGTCAGCCCAACTATAGTGGGGTTAGTCTTCTACATAGACTAAGCCAGTACGTAAACAATTTAATGTACGAACTATTCAAGTTTAAGATCATATTTAAAATCACACGATGCTTAAAATCCAAATAAGAGTATAAAATATACATGCTTCATACTTGCAAATGAAAAAGTTAAACCTCTTTCTAATCAACTCTCAAATATGTCCCTAACATGTAACACCGCGAATCCACAGGACTCGGGATGCTACGGGGAGAGCTCACAATGGGTCCCGACCCTTAGCCTGACAACAATTTCACCGGACCTTTCCAACAAGGCACAAATAAAGGCAAAACTCAAATCGTTTATAATGTATGCGAGAAACTGAAATGTAAAGATACAAGGTGGAAACTCAGCCGAGTCCTCAAAACGACACAACTCCGATAAGAAACTTAAACCGTATAACCCAATCCAAAATCCAACAATACAAGACATAACCCCAAAAACGTCCCCGTCCTATAATGTACGGAGACCCCGGTTGTCCACTCCTCCACCTCACTCGGCGGCGTCCCTAACCTGCAACGCATCTACACAAACATTTAAAACCGTTAGCTCATATTCGAAGCATTAGAAAAGAGGTGAAGGTACATACACACATATATCACATAACACATACATACTACAAAACACACAAGTCCGGTTTATTATCTTTTTATTATTAAGTCGTATCCCGTTCTAATTCAACTTAGGTTTGTGACACGAGAACCACCGTGGTCTCGCCTCGGTCCCTACTTACCGGAAAGGAATGGTACTGATGCATCCGACCGTCTACCCGCATGGGCTAGTCGCCGAGAACCTCCTAGACTCTCGCAAGAGCTAGGCAGATGATGTCACCGCCCGTTATCATACACTTGGGCAAAAATAATAAAAATTCGGTGGTCCTATTACCGGTTTAGTTGTTTATAACCTAAACAATAACATACACACACACCACCAACACACATCGATGCTAATACGTAAAATACGAGCTAAGTAAGTCCGGAGACTTACCTCGTCACCACACTCAACTCACAACACTCTCGCTTCCTTAGGGAGGAAGCCCACAACTTGCTCACAAGAGGATATACATATCAACACATGCTCATGCTCAAGAAGTCTTAGACTTCACTCTGGTGATCTAAGCAAGATCATCTAACCCTCAAGCTAGGAATGCATCCTAGGGTCCAAGGTACTCACCACACTCTCAGCACATGAAAGCAACTCACAACAGCTTATAACCTTACATGATCTTAAACTTCAGCCAAGAAGGAACAAGCTAGCCTAGAAGGTCCATCATGCTCAAAACACTCGTAACCATCAACTACATCGAGCCTTAAGGGCTCCTAGGTTCACAACCACTAAGTGGCATTCTCAACTACCTTAGATCCATCCTAGGCATGCCACTACCAAGATACAACTACATAACTAAGGAAGGAACGAAGATGAAGGGAGAGGAGAAGCCTACTGTTGAAGAAAACGCAGCCGTAGAGTCAAGCTGGCGCCCCTGCGGAGCTGTCGCCGCCCCTGCGGATCCCTGACGCCGCCCCTACACGGTGGCCTGAGCTGCCCCTGCAGTGGTATGGGTCCGCCCCTGCGGCTCTGGTGATCTGCCCCCACGGTTTGAGCAGCAGAACGTCGTCTTCTTCGTCTTCGACTGTGGATCCTTGGCTCCAATGTCCTCCTCTTCTTGCTGGGTCTTCTCCAAACACCAACCTCTGATCTTAGACTCCTCTCCACGGCCTAATCGAGCTAAGAACAAGCACATGAAAGGATTTAAGGAAAAAACTTCTCAAGAGCTTCATCCATGATCATGGATGAAGGAGGGAAGAAGAAAGAGTAAACAACCAAGGAGGAGAAGGAAGGAAGAGGAAGAAGCTTACCACACTGGATCTGATCCTCCTCTACTGCAGTCCATACATGCAAGAGCTCCCAAGGTGGAAGAAGGGAAAAGAGAGAGAAGAGAGGAAGATCGTGAACAAAAGAACGTGAGTGAGAAGCCAAGTGAGAGAGAGGGGATGTCAGGCTGCAAAAGGGAGAGGGGATCAAGGGGTCAACTGACCTCTTGTCACCTCAGCTAGGAACGAGGGGTCGGAAAGCGGAAAACGGGATAACGAGGAGTCAGCTCGGGATTTAGGAATAAATCCCGGCACTCAATACCTCGTTCCTGCGGGCGAACTGAGCCGCTAACGCGGAAAGGTCGACAAAAAGCTCTAAGTCCGGAATAGAAGTTCCGGGTTGTTACAACTAACACCCTAAAAACAAGTTTCGTCCCGAAACTTGCTAAACGCAGCACTCTCGGTCAAACACGTCTCGTAACCACGTGGAACTCATAAAACGTCAACTATCGGCTCTAATCGAAGTCTACATATAAAATCACATCAAGATCTCGCAAGGTACACATATACTCATACAAACTCACATAACACGTCATGACATAAACACATAGCACAAACAAGGGAAGATCTCGGGACTAATATGACGGTCCTATCGATGTCGCTAAATCTGCATAAAACTCGGGATAGTTCCTCCGGATACTATCCTCCGTCTCCCATGTAGCCCCATCGGCTCCTCGCCTCGACCACTGCACTCTCAACATCAGTATCTCCTTTGATCGAAGGAGCCTCGTACTCCGCACTAAAACCGCTATCGGATGCTCTGCAAAAGTATGGTCTGGCTCGACCACTAGGTCCTCGTGGCTAATGATGTGCCTCGGGTCGTGTATGTACCCTCTCAGCTGAGAGACATGAAATACCGGATGTATACCCTCCAACCGTGGTGGCAATGCTAACCGGTATGCCACCTCACCTACTCTCTCCAAGATCTCGAATGGATTGACATATCGGGGGCTTAACTTCCCCTTAATGCCGAATTGCCTGACGCCCCGCGTCGGTGATACCCTCAACCACACCCCAACTCCTACCTTGAACTCGAGAGGTCTACGCCTCCTATCCGCATACGACCTCTGACGGCTCTACGCGGCCAACATCCTCTCTCAGATCAAAGCAACTCTATCCAAGTCGTCCTGTACCAGATCTGGAGCTACAACGCTAGAATTCCCCGGCTCGTCCCAACATAAGGGAGTACGGCATCTCCGTCCATACAAAGCCTCATACGGTGCCATCCCAATCGACGCGTGCCAGCTATTATTATATGAAAACTCGACCAACGGGAAATGGTCTGGCCATACCTGACCCCAATCTAGTGCACATGCTCGTAACATATCCTCTAAGGTCTGAATAGTCCTCTCAGACTGGCCGTTGGTTTGTGGATGGTATGCGGTGGTGAAATGAAGACTCGAACCTAAGGCGGCGTGTACCTACTGCCAGAACCTCGAGGTGAAACGCCCGTCCCTGTCCGAGATGACGGTCCTCGGTACTCCATGTAATCTCACAATCTGACGGGTAAACTCCTGGGCTAAACGAATTACCGGCCACGTTTCCCGTATAGGGATGAAACGCGCGGTCTTCGTCAACCGATCTACTACTACCCATATTCTGTCGAAGCTCCTACTCGGTCTCAGACCGGTAACGAAATCCATGGATATGTCCTCCCACTTCCACTGTGGCACGGGCAGTGGGTGAAGCTCTCCTCCGTGTCTCTGGTGGTCGATCTGGACCTGCTGGCAGGTCGCGCATCGGGCCACATATCTAGCTACATTGGGTTTGAGCCCGCCCCACCAATAAAATCTCCTAATATCCTGGTACATCTTACTCGTGCTTGGGTGCACTGAGTAAGGTGTGGAATGTGCCTCATGCAAAATCCGCTCTCTCAACTCCTGATCCGACGGTACACAAATACGTCCCTGACGTCTCAATAGCCCGTTTGCTCCTATGATAAACTGCGGTGCCTCTCCTCAGAACATCCTGTTCCGGATCCTCATCAAAATGGGACATCCCTCCTGCTTCTACGGGATCTCTCCGGACAGGTCAGGTAATATCTCTAACTCGGACAAACAATAGTTTGTATCCGGGAACCGGATATCCAACTCCCAACCTATCAAATCCCTCTACAAATGTGGCTGAACCGTAAGCCGAGCTATAGCCTCCTCTCAAGGTGCCCTCCTACTCAAAGCATCGGCGAATACGTTTGCCTTCCCCGGATGGTACAAAATCTCTAAGTCAAAGTCCTTAATCAGCTCCAACCATCTCCTCTGGCGGTTATTCAACTCCCGCTGAGTGAATATATACTTTAGACTCTTATGGTCTGTGAAGATCTGGCACGTAGCCCCGTACAAGTAGTGTCGCCAGATCTTCAGGGCATGAATCACTACCGCTAGCTCAAGATCATGGGTAGGGTAATTCTCCTCGTATGGCTTCAGCTGCCGAGAAGCGTATGCAATAACCCTACCTCTCTGCATCAAAAAGCACCCCAGCTGCCGAGAAGCCTAGCTTGGAGGCGTCACTATACATTACAAAATCCTCTACGCCCTCAGGCTGGGCTAAAACAGGAGCGGAGGTCAACCTCCTCTTCGATCAGCTCCTAGAAACTGTGCTGACAAGGCTCGGACCAGACGAACCTGGTGGACTTCCTCAGCAAGGAAGTGAGCGGTCGTGCAATCACTGAGAAACTCTCAACAAAACGGTGGTAGTATCCCGCTAAGCCCAAGAAACTGCGCACCTCCTTGACCGTCCTAGGAGGCGGCCATGAGGAAACAAACTCTATCTTCGTCGGGTCAACCATGACACCCTCGGCGGAAACTATATGACCCAAAAATGCCACCTCGGACATCCAAAACTCGCACTTAGAGAGCTTAGCGTAAAGCTCTCTATCTTGGAGGACTCGAAGCACCGTCCTTAGGTGTCCCTCATGCTCCTCCCTACTCCGGGAGTAGACTAAGATGTCGTCTATAAACACTACCACGAACTGGTCCAAGAAGTCGATGAAGATGTTGTTCATCAACTCCATGAAGACGACGGGTGCATTCGTGAGCCCAAATGGCATCACGACAAACTCATAATGGCCGTATCTCGTCCTGAATGCCGTATTCGGCACGTCCTCCTCTCTCACCCTCAACTAGTGATATCCCGATCTCAAATCAATACGTGAAAACACGGAGGCTCCTTGTAACTGGTCCAACAAATCATCAATGCGCGGCAACGGGTACTTGTTCTTGATGGTGACTTTGTTCAACTCCCGGTAATCAATGCATAGCCTCAAAGATCCGTCCTTCTTCTTGACGAAGAGGACCGGTGCACCCCAAGGGGAAACGCTCGGGCGTATGAAACCCCTCTCGGCTAACTCCTCGATCTGCTTCTTCAGCTCCAACATCTCGATCGGCGCCATGCGGTATGGAGCCTTGGAGATCGGCCTCGTGCCGGGCTCCAACTCAATAGCAAAATCAATGCTCCTCTGTGGTGGTAGCCCAGGTGGCTCACCGAAAAAGTCCTCAAACTCGCATGCCACAGGAATCTCCTCCAGCGATGGTCCCGACTCCTCCTTCATGGAATAACACCAGAAGGCCTCGCATCCCTGCCCGATAAGTCTAGCAGCTCGGACCGCACTAATGACTGTACCGGCCTTCCCGAGGTCCCAACCTCGGAAAATCACCTCGTGCCCCGCCTCCGTGGTAATCGTCACGGTCCTCCGGCTGATGTCTAAAACGGCTCGATGGTGGTCCATCCAATCCATCCCAAGGATGACTTCTTCATGCACTAAGTGCGTGACAAAAAAGTCGGCTAACCAGTCTCGGTTTCCCAAACGAATGGGACAACCGCGTACCTCTAGGGTACCACTAACCCTACCTCCATCGGGTAACCCTATGATAAAGGGTCTCCCCTCTACCGTAGCTAAGGACAACCTAGATACAATCATCGGATATAAAAGAGTGCGTAGCACCCATATCAAATAAAGCTCGGACTGAAAAGCCGTGAATCTGAATGGTACTTGGGGCTGCCGGCGCCGGAGGATCAACGACACTCCTCAACTCAAATACCCTAGCCTGTGTGCCTCTGGTCTCCTGGGTACCTCCACCACGGCCTATATCTCGGCCTTGTCCCTGAGCTGATCCCTGAGTACGGGCCTGAACCTGACCCTGGCTCCTCTGCTGAAAGCCCTGTGACTGATACTGTGGCTGCCTCTGACTGCCCCCTGCTACGCCAGCAGGCGAGGAACCCTGCTGCGACTGTGACTTGCCCGGACAGAGAAAAGCGGCTCGGTGACCCACCTGACCACAAGTGAAACAAGCCACGGGCGGCTTCCTAGATGCATTCCTCATGTGTCCAAACTCTCCACAACTGTAGCAATGACGTCCCCCGTCTGATGCCTTCCTCGACATCTGAGGACCGGGACGTCCCGGAGTCTAGCTACGTCCCTGACCCTCTACTCCGGCCCCTGAGGTACTGTCCTCTGTCTCTTCCAGACTGTGCTGCCCTCCTAGACCAAAGGCGGTCTCTCTCATAGGCTGAAGCTTGGTCCTGGTACTCCACCAGTGAGTCACAACGAAATCCCGCAACGTGAGAACGGGTGGACTCCCTCAGTCTCCTGGAAAAGAGATAGACATGCTGGTCCGCTGGAGGTGCGGCGGGTCCCAACAAGGCTAACTCCCCCCGAAATCGTCTAATCGCCTCAATGACTGGGACGTCCTCGAATCCTGCCTCCAAGAAATCCTGGATTCTGTCTCTTCTCAGTGAATCCGGGCAAATGGTCTCCCTAACGAGTCTCAACAGCTGATCCATCCTGGTCACACCTCCTCTAACCATCCTCCACCAATACTTTCCCGTCGAAGTAGGGTACATGCTGCTGGTTGAAAGCCTTCAACCATGAATCAGGTCTCGGAGACCTCAGCTCGTCTCTCGCCCTAACAACCTCCATAACCGGCTCGCGTGCAACTACTGCTGGTACAACTATCTCTGGTGCAACCCTAATCTGAGTCACCCTCTGCGAGACCTCAGCTGATCCCACAGGTGCAGGTGCAGGCACCGGTGGTGCGGGAGGTGGTGCTCCCGTCCTAAACGCCTCCTCAACTCGTCGTACGTAGTCCCTAAACACGGTAGCTCCAATGGACGCTCCCCCGGTCCTGGTAGATGGAGAACTCTACGCCCCAGACCTCACAACGGTCCTATCCCTAGCCTCGGGAACGATGCTCTCTGCAACGTCCTCTACGGGAACCTCAACTGCTGGTGCATCCACAACTGGCGGGTCCGCAATGGGGATACGTCCCCGACCTCTACCTCTCGCGCCTGGAGGTCTTCCTACTCGTCCCCGCCCTCTCGGGACGGTAGGGGGAAGTCGGGGTCTACCCCTGGCGGGTCCTACGTAAACGGTAGCTCTTGTACGTGCCATCTGATAGCGTATGACATTTACTTATGTATAAATACGTAGGTACTACTTATGATCTCGGTATGATAAAACTTTTAAAAGCGTAAAGGTAAGCATGATCACAATATACATCCAAGGCATACAAGTCCCAAACATCCTAAGGCCACATACATAGCTAGGTACATACAAATCAACAAACATCCTAAGGTCATACATATATATATATAACTATGTAATAATATATGTACATACTTCTAATCCAGAGATCTATGTCGCCGAGGTTTGCGGAAAGAGTGGTGGTCCCGTACATTCTAACCCAAACCCGACTCATGCACATGATTTTGAAAACGAAAAGTCAGAACCCATGTGGGTTCTGTTTATTCCTCATTCGGCCTTTAAAAAGATTGCGAGTGCCATTGTTGTCAACCTAGGGTTCTGATACCACTTTTGTAACACCCCGGATCTGCGGGACTCGGGATGCTAGGGGCGAGACCTCACAATGGGTCCCGACCCTTAGCTTGACAACAATTTCACCGGACCTTTCCAACAAGGAACAAATAAAGGAAAAACTCAAACCGTTTATAATGTATGCTGAAAACTGAAAAGTAAAGATACAAGGTGGAAACTCAGCCGAGTCCTCAAAACGACATAACTCCGATAAGGAAATCTAAAACCGTACAACATAATCCAATAATACGAAAACATAACCCAAAAACGTCCCCGTCCTATAATGTACGGAGACCCCGGCTGTCCACTCCTCCACCTCACTCGGCGGCGTCCCTAACCTGCAAGTCATCTACACAAACGGTTTAAAACCGTTAGCTCATATTCGAAGCATTAGAAAAGAGGTGAAGGCAAATACACATATACATCACATAACACATACATACTCCAAAACACACAAGTCTGGTTTATTATCTTTTTATTATTAAGTCGTATCCCGTTCTAATTCAACTTAGGTTTGTGACACGAGAACCACTGTGGTCTCGCCTCGGTCCCTACTTACCGGCAAGAAATGGTACTGATGCATCCGACCGTCTACACGCCCGGGCTAGTCGCCGAGAACCTCCTAGACTCTCGCAAGAGCTAGGCAGATGATGTCACCGCCCGTTATCATACACTTGGGCCAAAATAATATAAAGTCGGTGGTCCTATTTACCGGTTTAGTTGTTTATAACATAAACAATAACACACACACACACCACCAACACACATCGATGCTAATACGTAAATTACGAGCTAAGTAAGTCCGGAGACTTACCTCGTCACCACACTCAAATCACAACACTCTCGCTTCCTTAAGGAGGAAGCCCACAACCTGCTCACAAGAGATATGCATATTAATACATGCTCATGCTCAAGAAGTCTTAATCTTCACTCTAGTGATCTAAGCAAGATCACCTAACCCTCAAGCTAGGAATGCATCCTAGGGTCCAAGGTACTCACCACACTCTCAACACATGAAAGCAATTCACAACAGCTTATAACCTCACATGATCTTAAACCTCAGCCAAGAAGGAACAAGCTAGCCTAGAAGGTCCATCATGCTCAACATACTCATAACCATCACTACATCGAGCCTTAAGGGCTCCTAGGTTCACAACCACTAAGTGGCATCTCAAGCTACTCTAGATCCATCCTAGGCATGCTACTAACATGATACAACTACAAAACTAAGGAAGGAACGAAGAGGAAGGGAGAGGAGAAGCCTACTGTTGAAGAAACCGCAACCGCGGAGTCAAGCTGGCGCCCCCTACGGAACACAGACGCCGCCCCTGCGGACCCAGGAGCCGCCCCTGCGCCTTGCTGCCGCCCTGGAGCCGCCCCCTGCGGCGCTGGGAGACGCACCTACGGTGGTCTGGAGCCTGGAGCCGCCCCTGCGGTCGTGATGAGCCGCACCTGCGCCTTGCTGGATCCGCCCCTGCGGCCGTGATGATCCACCCCCGCGGTTTCGCTGCAGAAACTCGTCTTCGATCGTGGATCCTTGGCTCCAATGTCCTCCTCTCCTTGCTGGGTCTTCTCCAAACACCAACCACTGATCTTAGACTCCTCTCCACGACCTAATCGAGCTAAGAACACATGCATGCAAGGATTTGAGTAAAAACTTCCCAAGAGCTTCATCCATGGCCATGGATGAAGGAGGGAAGAAGAAAGAGTTAAGCAGCCAAGGAGGAGAACGAAGGAAGAGGGAGAAGCTTACCACACCAGATCTGATCCTCCTCTACTGCAGTCCNCGTGAAATGAAAAGAGAAGAGAGAGAGGGGATGTCACAAGGCTACAAAAGGGAGAGGGAATCAAGGGGTCAGCTGACCTCTTGTCACCTCAGCTAGGAACGAGGGGTCGAAAACCAAAAAAGGGAAAACAAAGGGTTGGCGCGGGATTTTGGGAATAAATCCCGGCACTCAGCACCTCGTGCCTGCGGGAAAACTAAGCCGTTAACGCGGGAAGGTCGATAAAACGCTCTCGGGCCGGAATAGAAATTCTGGATGTTATAAGTATTTCGTTTTTCTGGATGTATGAGATTGTGGGATTGTGGCAAGTGAATATTGCAGCTATTGAGTATTTCGTTTTTCATTTTACCCGGTAAAAGTTTGCTTAATCCTTAGGTCGAGAAATCAATACGAGTTGAATGTCCATCCCGCTTACCTTGAGACTTACCCGGTAATAGGTATAATGGATTGGAAGTATAGGACTTTGAGACCTTGATGCGCTCTTCGTCGGTTGAACGCGAGGATCCACCGGTGTTGTTACTTCCGTCCACTTCTTTTTTTGATTTTTGTGATTGGGATATGCCAAGCAAGGATCGTCCAGCATCGCACCTTGGATCTTCTTCGCTAGAGATCTTTTCCCTCGGAATCTCACGTCGGGATTCTATCTCCTTTGTCCTCCTAGCTTCTCACCGTGAGGACACCACTCGGCCTCTCACCTTGTGGGTTTCGATACTTTGGTCTCTCACCTTAGTCTGTAGGTTTGTTTTTTTCAAAGTAAAAACACAACTTTTGATTGAAAATCACTCAAATTCGTTATATTAGAAAAGGATGTGAGAGAGGCCTTATATAGGTTGAAAAATCAACACCTAAACTCCCAACAATTAAAGGGTACAAGCTCAAAAGTTTGGAATTAAAACAAAGGAAAACTAAGGGATTTTCACCACATAAATTCAAGCAAACTGTAAGAGCCTTAGTCTTTGGAGCCACTTTGGCCTTAGCCGCCCCAGCGGCTCGTCGGTTGTTCCGCCCCCGCGGGTTCGTGGAGTCGCCCCTGCGGCTCATCGGTTGTTCCGCCCCTGCGGTTTCCTGCGGCTGCAGCCGGCTTTGTTGAACTTTGACCCGTGCTTTACTCTTTCATTTCCTTAACATATTTTCTTTGCTTTGGGAGCAAGAGATCTTCATATCCATTGCTGCTTACCTCCTCACGTCCTTCTTCTATCTTCTTCTTCCTCCTTGATCTTGAGTTTGTTCTTCTTGGTTTGGAAGTGGTTTTGTGTGGCTTTGGTAGAGGTTGATGTTGTGCTTGGTTGCTGAGCTTGTGATGCCAACTGAGAGTGTGTTATGTGCTTCCCTTGAGTGATCACAGCAGTAGAGGTGAGCTCCTTGTTTCTCCTTTCTTTCTTTCTTTCTTGTTCTTCCTCCTTAGCTTAGGATTAGCTGCATGTATAGATGTATGTTCATGTAGGATTGTGTATGTATATGGTTGTATGTGGCTTTGGGATGGAGAAGACGTGAGTTGATCACGTGAAGAGCCGAAGAGGAACCGTGGGATCACTTTCTGCATTGTCGCCGCCCCCGTGGTCCAGCGAAGCCGCCTCTGCGGGAGCCTTGTCAGCGCACCCGCGCCCGGAAGACGCCACCCCCGCGGCCACTGTCCCAGCGCCTGCGCTTGCCTGCGGCCTTGTCACCGCGCCTGCGGGTTGCCTTGCTCCGCCCCTGCGTCTCTCTTGTCGGGCAGGTGTGTCTTGCCCCGGGGCTACCTAGAGTTGGGTAGATCATTTCCTTTCCTTGTATGAGCGGTTTAGTAGCATGCTAGGTACGTGTATGAGGTTAGAATGATGATGAGTATGATATCGGTTATACCGGTTATGACTTTGAGGTTTATGAGTTAGGATGCGATCCTTATGGATCCCTTGCGTTTAGGTGTGACCCCTTTGATGGATAGGAGTTTGATATCTTTTTATGCCTTGTTGTTAGGCAGTGTTGTCCTCCAGATTGTAGTGGACCGTGTTTGAGAGTTGATCGTTGTTGAGACTACTACGAGGTTGAGGTAAGTCCATAGGACTTACTTAGCTACCATCCTTATATTAGATGTATGCATGAGTGGTGTGTGGTATATGCTTCATAGCATGCATTATGGATTATTACTGATCTATGGTATGATTGCCCATTGTAGGGCAATGATAACTTGCCCTTTCATCCCGCCGGGAGTCTAGGAGGTTCTCTGTAGGCAGGCCAAACCTGGTAAACTGTTCGGGCAGTCTCCATTCCCATAGGGTACACGGGGAGGTGTTCCAGGCACCACTCCAGCTAGCTATTGGACCCAAAGGAGGGGGATTATATTCCTCGTGTCACATATGTTCATATACATATTTATATATGATTTGAGTGTTTGACGTTGTAAAGATAATAAACCGGGTAAATGTGTGATAGCATGATGAGATGTTTATGTTTCTCTGATGTGTGTTTGTGCTTTTGCATCTTCTTATATATGTGTATGGTTAGCTAACGGTTTTATACCGTGTTGTAGATCCTTTGCAGGTTAGGAGAGCTGCAGAGTGATCCAGAGGGGTGATCCGCTGAAGGCTCCGTACACTGGAGTCGTTATCGTGGGATATGAGATCTTTTGTGATGTACAATTATGTTTTATTTATACTCAGCGGTACCTCTGTATTACCTTTTGATACTTTTGTATATCAGTTTGATGTTTTGTTTTAATCTATATGTGCCTTGTTGTAAGATTCAGTGAACTTGTTGTCAGGCTAGGGTCAGGATCCATTGTGAGATCCTAGCCCAGTAGCACCTCGAGTCCTACGGATTCGGTGTGTTACACAAACAGATGGCCTAAGATCCTTAATATGGCCGGCCATTTGGAGCTTAAAGGGACAAAACGTGGCATGAAAATAAACCCAACATAATGAGGTATTAATCCTCTTGAATGATTAGTTTAAGTACAAGTTAACATTTTATTTCATTTGTATTAAACAACCCTTATTATTCCATAATATCATGCAAAATTGGGCATCATATCATGAAATAAAGTCAAGCATGACCACATATTACAAACAAACAAATTACAACTATAAGGTCCAAGTCAAGGCGAGCCGGAATCCGCAATCACCTCAAGCATGTTCACCAAATGAAAATCATAGTCGGCCCCACATGTCAGAGCTCCGAAAGGATGGTAGGTCAAGGTGGTTTTTCCTAGCATGCGAGCTCTAGCTCGAGTGAGAGGTGGCAATGACCTAGGTGCCGGAAATTCATTCTCGTTGCTTAAGTCCGGTGGGCTCACATCAGACCTCCCACGTGATAAATCCACATTGATGAAACATCCCATCCTCTAGCATTCGAAACTGAACCATTTGTGAGTTAGCTTGAATCCATTGTCATGACCAATGATCTTAAAACCTTATGATGCACCTTTGATTACATTGACAGTAGATGATAAGGACGACGCTTTGAGGGTTCTCTCCGGTGTTCCGCTCACCCGTGCTTGAGCCAAAGACATCGCCCAAACTACCGTTTCTATCATCACCCGCACCATTACTTCACTTGGACCCGTTAATGGCATATCGTGTCTTCACACCACCACGACATAGACTACCTGTTTCATCCACACCTCTTGGCCCCGTTAGCAGCATGTCTCGTCATCCTGACACCATGACATTAAGCTAGCACACTTTGGACTACAATTCCCATTTTTTCAATTTTGTAATAAAAGGGATATTCATTATAGAATATTCCCTTTTTAACCCCTCTTGTTGGGCCTCCCGTTTTATGGACTTGTTTTGGCCTATAGGCCTGTATATGGGCAACACTCTCTATATAAGGATGTGTTGGCCTCACTTGTATTGCAATGTTAAAATTTAGTAAGTATTGAGAAGTATTTCGTCCTACTTAGCTTATGCATCAACTCCATCTTCCATCATCTCAAAGTTCTTCCTTGGATCTAATCTTTGATAAAAAAAAACTCACATTCGAGGATTCTTTTCAAGAATCAACCGTCAATCCACTTTAAACGGCTTGTTCGACCTCTCTAGATCGAATCAACCTTCGCTTCAGCATTCATCTCAATCGCTTATGCCACCCATAGAAATTCAAAGTTACAACCATGCACATCAACAAAGGAGTAGTTGAAGCTCTAGATTGATCTAGATCTAGAGTTATTCCTTGACCGTATCGAGGAACGCGTCAAATTGGCATCAGAGCAAGGGGATCGAAGCTAGTTTCTCTTTACTCTTGTTTTTGTGCGTTATCAATATCATCCTTTCTAGCCTTTTGTTCTTCATGTTCTTCATATGTTCTTCATGATCTTCATGATCTTTATGTTGTTCTTTATAATGGTCATCATGTTCTTCATCCGTTCTCCATGATCTTCAACATGTTCTTCATGTGTTCATCCAAGTTTTCTTAATTTTTTTCTTTGATCTATTTGCCAAGAAAACTTAGGAGACATTTTGTTTGCCATCAAACCATTTATCAAAATCTTCTTGTTCGTACCAAACCCAATCCCACAACTTTGTTAATTAATTTCACCAAATTTTCTTGGGTAATTTTGTTAACAAAAATTTCGGATATCTATTTGATATTCCAAAAAAAAAACTCTTCATTGAAAGAGGAATTGTTTCAAAAGAAAAGTGTTTCATCTGTTGCATCAAATTGCACAAAAATTGTCAAAAAGAAACAAAAACAAAATTTGAAAAGACGTCCAGAAAACCGTTCCATACGAAAAATCGGATTTTACAAAAAGGTCAAAAGAGACCAAAAGCAAGTGATACTTTCCGAGTGAACAATCTATCCATCTTTTATCTCTCCATTTTCCTACATACTTTTGCAAAATATCACTTGTTTATTTGTGTGCAATTGGGTCAATTTTGTTAGATTTGCCTTACTTGCCTAACCACTAAACAACCTTCCCCAAAGTATAACCCAATAACGCAATTTAACTTGGATAACGATAACTTAACTTGTCACCTTGTTCATTTGATTCCTTGCATTCTGTGTGTTTATTTGGAGCTATACATAACGTTCCAATGGAACATTCTCAATATTCTCAGGATCGACATGAGTACAATGACCTTTTTGGCCAAGAAACTGCCTCGTCCCTAGAAAATGCCTCCATGAGGCAAAAAGTAGAAGCGTTGAGGGCACAAGAGAAGTATGGTGCCTTGACTTGAGAAAATGCCCCTAAAATCCCAAATGAGATCTTGGTCATTGCGTCCACGTCCGATGGACAACGCAAAGGCAAAGGCATTTTGGGAGCCGGATTATCAAACAGTCCCCGGCTCACGTCCTTCATTGAAATCCAACGTCTCTTACACCCTAATGGCAATGAGCCCCATGAAGAAGACGAAGATAACCTTGACCCGACTCCGGATGAGTTGGTCTATGTCGAGACGGAGAACCAACACAAGAGTTTTGAGCATCATCAATGACGGTATGGCATTTCCACACCTCCATCTACTGCACCCCATACCGACCCTAAAACCCGGGAAGAGCCCCGGAACCCTCCCGACCTAAGCAACACCAAATATGGTCTCGAGAATGATCGTTCCGGACACCACCACCAACGGTCAATCTGGCCACCAACATTCCAAGACTTTGATGATATGATGATAAAGATGACTTCAACGAGTTCTCTAATGATGATTCTAACTTGGAACGGGTGACACATGTCCATCCCTGACACCTACCCGTATGAGAAACTTATGAGAACCAAGGACGAGGAGAAGAATGGTTTCCTCCTACACACCCGCCTAGCCATGCACCACCTGTTTATGGACTCCAACAACCTCAAGATGGCTACCGGCGAGCCTGTCCCGATGATGCCTACATGTCACCGCTCATGGTGAATATTTGATAACCTAATTTATCGCCCTACTTTAGTCATGCATTTAGGTAGATTTTTCCATTCCGCATTCATGTTTTAGCCTTATTTTGTGTCATTTATGCTTGTTTTGTTCTACTTTAAAAGAATATATGTCTACACACTCTATTGGTATCTTTGTAGGTGATTTGGCGCATTTCGGAGCTTAAATGACGTATATGAGGATAAAGACTCGGAGTGGATGAATTGGAGCGATCACACGTGCGATGGGAAGGACAAAGGAGTTGAGCTAAAGGCATGAAGAAGACATTAGAGTAATCTCGGACGCAGATCTCGACCGAGATCATCTTTATTGGACGAGATCTTTAGTGGTATCTCGGCCCGAGATCCCAGGAAGACTGACCAAGATTTTCTGCCGATAAATAATTCAAGAACAGAACCTGAAATCTCGGGCTGAGGCAAATCTCAGGCTAAAATCTCGGCCCGAGATCCCAACAAGTCTCAGCCGGAGATCGCCCTGTGTGAAGATTTGCGGCCGATAGCAAAAAATCTCGTCCCCGGCATGCCTACATCTCGGCCCGAGATTTGTACCCGAGATTTCGTCCTTGAGCGTTATATTTTATTTTTGGACTTTTCCTATTCGGCTCATGCTTTTTGCCAGAGGTTTGAGTATAAAAGGAAAGCCTAATATACCGTCCAAGCGGAGGCTAAATAGAGTTGTATTTTACCCTAGTTCCAGTTGAATAGAGAGTCGTCTCCGGCCTTGCCATCTTCTTCCATATTTCTTCTTCTTTACATTTTTATAGTTTTAGAATTAAAGTTTCAGACTTTATTGTCAAACATTGTTCGGACACAATTTGTGATCGACATTTGTTTCATTTGCTAGATATTCAAGTCATTAAACTGAGTTCGTTTTTTCCCTCTTTTGCATTCTCATTTTATAAATTATTTGTCTTTTTTAATTTAATTGCTGAATTTGATATGATGATTGTTGGCTAGAACCTTTGTGATTCTAAGGTGAATATAGATTTGTTTATGGCTTGGACTATGATGGATTAGAATGTATGTTAGATTTTGTATAGAATTGCTTGAAATCCTAATTGTTGGTATGCAATGAATCTAGGTTAGAACCTTCTAAGCTAGCAACCGAGTTGGAATTGCGACTTACTCGGTGATATTCCTTCTTGGATACAGAAGTAGATAGACCATAGGTAATAGAGGTGCAAAACTCTATTTCGATTGAATGTGCTAGATTACTACCTGAGTTAGGTAATTTCCGAGACTTACCCGGTAAGGGGTTTCATAGTATTCAGATAGAGATCCGGTTTGTTTAAAATTTTGTTCTAGAGACCTTGAGACTTATCTGATAATAGGTAGTTAAGATTGGAATTAGATGATCTTGAGATATACCCGGTAATAGATTATCATTGAAGAAACGTTCGTCCCTGAAGCTGTCTTAGAAAAGCTTTATGAGTTATCCTTAGTCCAGTTGTCAAAAACAATGTTATTGAACTCTTGAAATCCATTCTTCCATATAATTTGATATTTTGGTTTGATTTGTTTTATTAAACTGTTTTTTTTATTGAAATTGATATTCAATTAATAACACAACAAAAACCTCAAAAAATATGAATCTTCTTTCCTTGACTTTTTCTTTCCATTTCTTAGCTTAGATTTACACTATCTTTGATCATTACTTGCAAATTAAGCCGCCATAGTCCTTGTGTTCGACCTTGGAATACTTTCTCCACTTCGTACAATCCATACATTGTGGGTTCGCTACCGTTAGGTGATTATTTACAAGTTATAAATTTAAAAATGAGCAAATCGTGTCTTGTGAACTTATGAGTCTTTATCATTATTGATACGGGTTTATAAGGTCATAAATTAGCAAACAAGTTTTTGGCGTCGTTACTGGGGACTTGGTTTAGTTTAATTTGCATCTAATTGATTATTTATAGTGTAGGTCTTTCTTTTGCTTTGGATCTTGTTTGTTTTATATCTTTGTATTTTCCGGGTGTGTCAAAATGGCGGTAAGAAAACCCCAAGTTGAACTTGATGAAGTTTTGAAGGAGATTCGTCTTACGAATTGTGCCTTGAAATATGAGAGATGGAAGGCAAGACAACGAGAGAAGGCTATGAATTATGAGCAGAACTCTTTGAGGAAGCTTATGGCTTCAACTTTCAAATCTTTGAACCAAACTCACACACCCCCATGGCCTCAAATGCAAACTCTACAACAATCCCCTAACGAACAATTTGAATCGTTGTACGAACGAATGATGGGGAAATTGAACAAGCTTGAGAGCACCTTGGCTCGTAGGGAAGAGGCTCAACTGAAGAAGGTGTGCAATGAAGAAATCCGAGCATTGATATGACCACTATGATGATATTGTGTAAGAGCCTTAGACTTTTGGAGCAACTTTGGCCTTAGCAGCCCCCACGGGTTCATGGAGCCGCCCCTGCGACTCGTCTGTTGTTCCGCCCCTGCGGCCAGGAAGCCCGCCCCTGCGGTTTCTTGCGGCTGCAACCGGATTTGTTGACCTTTGACTTGTGCTTTACTCTTTCTTTCTTCCTTCTTAATCCTCTTCCTTGCTTCCTGAGCAAGGGTTACCTCAATTTCCAACCTTCTTCATGATTCTCCTTCTTGCCTCTTTTCCTTCTCTTGGTCTTGTGTTAGTTTCTCTTGAAGTTTGCAAGAGAGTTTGTTGTGTGTCTTGTTGAGGTTGATGTTGTGCTTTGTGCTGAGCTTAGAGGCCATTGGAGGTGTGGTTTTGTTCTTCCCTGCTTCCTAGGACCACATCTGTGGTAAGCATCTTTCTCCTTCTTTCTTTCTTCTTCCTTGTTCCTTTGCTTAGCTTAGGATTAGATGTATGAAGAGGCATGTTGATGTTGGTTTATGTATGTATATGTATGTGCTTGGTTTTGGATGAGAGAAGACGTGATTTGATCACGTGAAGAGCCGAAGACGAACCGCGGGATCACATTCTGCACTGTCGCCGCCCCCGCGCCTGGACGCCACCGCCCCTGCGGGAACCTTGTCACCGCAACCGCGCTTTGAAGCCGCCGCCCCTGTGGGAGCTGTGTCACAGTGCCTGCGCTTGCCTGCGGCCGTTGTCACCGCGCCTGCGGCCGACCTTAGCCGCCCCTGCGGGTTGCCTTGCTCCGCCCCGGCGGGTTAGTAGCATGCTAGGTACGTGTATGAGGTTAGAATGATGTTAAGTACGTTATCGTTTATGCCGGTTATGGCTTTGAGATTTATGAGTTAGGATACGATCCTTATGGATCCCTTGGGTCTAGGTGTAACTCCTTTGATGGATAGGAGTTTGATATATGGTTATGCCTTGTTTTAGGCAGTGTTGATCTCCAGAGTTGGAGCCGATCTGGTTTGAGACTACTACGAGGTTGAGGTAAGTCCATAGGACTTACTTAGCTGTCATCCTTATATTGGATGTATGCATGAGTGGTGTATGTGTTATATGCTGGATATCATGCGATGTTGTTGTTACCTACCTATGGTTTAGTGAGCGCCCATTGTAGGGCCGTGAAAACTTGCTCATACATCCCGCTGGGAGTCTTGGAAGTTCTCTGCGGATCGTCACGATCTGGTAAACGGGACGGGTACTGTCTCCACTCCCATAGGGTACATGGGGAAGTGATCCCAGGTTACTACTCCAGCTGGAAGTAGCACCGAGAGGCGAGGGTTATATTCATCGTGTCATATATATTCATATTCAGATATATTTATACGATTTGAGTGTTGGACTTTATAAAGATAATAAACCGGGCAAATGTGTGAAAGCATGATGATGTGTTATGATTCCTTATGTGTGTTTGTGCTCTTGTATCTTCTATATATATGTGTATGGTTAGCTAACGGTTTTATACCGTGTTGTAGATCCTTTGCAGGTTAGGAGAGCTGCAGAGTTATCTAGAGTGAGTGATCCGCTGAGGGCTCCGTATATTGGGTCGTTATCGGGGATTATGGGATCTTTTGTTGTACAGTTATGTTTTATTTGTACTCAGCGGTACCTCTGTATTACCTTTTGATATATGTATATATCAGTTTCATGTTTTGTATTTAATCTATCTGTGCCTTGTTGTAAGATTCAGTGAACTTGTTGTCAGGCTAGGTTCAGGATCCATTGTGAGATCCTAGCCCAGTAGCACCTCGAGTCCTACGGATTCGGGGTGTTACAAAGTTGGTATCATAGCCCAGGTTGGCAACAATGACACTTGTAATC
Source organism: Fagopyrum tataricum (assembly GCA_002319775.1). Taxonomy (NCBI): domain Eukaryota; kingdom Viridiplantae; phylum Streptophyta; class Magnoliopsida; order Caryophyllales; family Polygonaceae; genus Fagopyrum; species Fagopyrum tataricum. The sequence continues at coordinate 42,156,414 of CM008286.1, read as the reverse complement.
TGCTATATAGGTCGAATAGATAAATAAACAGATCCCGAAAGGGGTCTGACTTTTCAAAAGTTTTTGGTTTTGAAATGAGTACAAATGTTTTGGGATATCGTGTACGTGAGCCATCGCCCCTCTAAAGATCTCGACAGTATAGATATATATAGATATTCTGTTGTGATTGATTTGATATATATCTATACATACGGCATATATATAGCCTTTTGAGTTAGGTTTGTATTCTCTGTAGATGGTTCAGACTAGAGTCTTACCTGCAATTGGACGGGGTAGGAGTAGACCTCCTCTAGGTAGAGGACGGGGTAGGATTCCTACTGTTGATCCACGTGCAGCAGAGGAGATTCACGAGGACGTTGTTGAGAGTGTCGTTCTTGAGACTGGGAACGGTGCAGCTGAGAGACAGGGATCCCAGAGAGTCTAGTCAGATGACTCGGATCGTATCTCCATGGAGGGACCAACCCTCCGCGAGTATATCAGACGAGTCGAGGAGGCTGCCAGAGCATGTAGACGTGCCCCTGATCTTCCTGCACAGACCATGCACTTGGTTGAAGGCATTTCACCAGATGGGAGAACCCCCTTTCTCTGGGATGGTGGGGTTAGAGGTGGAGCTCTTGATTGGACATGTGGACTCAGCTCTGGAATCTATTAGGTGTCCCAACTGACAGACAGATCGAGTTGGTGCAGACTCTATTCAGAGATTTGGCACAACATTGGTGGAGGTCTGTACGAGTACAGTTTACTAGTTATGAGCAGATGAGGACCATGACCAGAGAGCGTTTCTGCCCTGCCTCATTGAGGAGGGTGAAACTGCGAGATTTTGTAGAGGCTGGATTCGAGGATGTACCGGTCTCAGAGGCTATTAGGAGGTTTGAGGAGGAGCTGACATTGCTGGGAACAGCTGCACCTTCTGCAGATCAGTATGTTTATCTCTTAACCCGACCACTGATGGATACTACCCGGACTTATATTGCGGGTTTTCACTGTGAGTCTCTGATGGATTACCAGGAAAGAGCTTCTGATTACGAGAGGGAGCGGGCTAGCCAGAGGAGAGCTTCTCAGACCGGAGGGTCTGAGAAGAGACAGCGTACTAGGCAGACCAGTGGTGCTGGTGGGGCTGCTAGTGTAGGGCAAGGCCAGAGTCGCCAGAGTCATCCCTCCTCTGCACCAGTTGCAGATAAGGGAGTACAGTGTTACAACTATGGTAGGTATGGACATATGCGGCCAGAGTGCACGAGGATGATAGTGATGTACTACACTTGTGGCCGGCCACGTCATAGGGTTGTTTTCTGCCGACAGGGCGGAGCTTCATCTCAACAGGGTTCTTCTCCTGCCAGTGTAGCGGGAGGTGGGCAGAGGCCACCTCAGCAGCAGCAGACACAAGGACAACAGAGAGTCCCAGATCGCCCTACGACCCAAGGATCTGCTCTTGGGCCGAGTAGAGGCAGAGGTCGTGGTGGGAGTACCACGGACACCAGAGGACCACAGGGTCGGGTTTTTGAGCTGAAGAGTGCAGAGGAGCCAGCTGCACAGACTGTTACAGGTACCATTCTGATCCATCGTTTACCAATTAGAGTCTTGTTTGATACGGGTGCTACGCACTCTTTTATATCTGATGCATGTGTAGAGCGTCTTGGTTTAGATCCGATTGAGGGGATACCCTTTAGTATAGGGTTACCCAGTGGTAGTAGGGTCAGAGGTACCCGTGAGATCCGTGATTGTCCAATTTCCGTTGGGAGCCGTGTGTTACTAGTTCACTTCTTTGTCATGCCATTAGAGCATGAAGAAGTCATTCTAGGTATGGATTGGATGGATAGACATTCTGCAGTTTTAGATGTAGGTAGGAGGACTGTTACCCTCTCTACCGAGTTAGGGCAGATAGAGGTTTTCCGAGGTTGGGACCTTGAAAAGTCAGGCATGGTTATCAGTGCGATACGGGAAGTTCGATTGATTGCACAGGGTTGTGAGGCCTTCTGGTGTTATGCCTTGAAAGAGGGGGAGAGTCCAATAGTAGAGGATATCCCAGTGGTCTGTGAGTTTACAGATGTGTTTGCTGAGCCGTCCAGTTTGCCGCCTCAGAGGAGTGTGGACTTTGGCATTGAGTTAGAGCCGGGTACGAGACCGATCTCGAAGGCCCCATACCGGATGGCGCTTGTTGAGATGTTGGAGCTGAAGAAGCAACTCCAGGAGTTGGCTGAGAAGGGTTTTATTCCCCCTAGTGTATCTCCATGGGGAGCACCTGTCCTCTTGGTACAGAAGAAGGACGGATCGTTGAGATTGTGTATAGATTACAGAGATCTGAACAAGGTGACCATCAAGAACAAGTATCCATTGCCGCTTATTAAAAACTTGTTCGATCAGCTTCAGGGAGCGACAATATTCTCCAAGATTGACCTGCGCTCAGGATATCACCAGTTGAGGGTGAGAGAGCATGATGTGCACAGACAACATTCCGGACCAGATATGGACACTACGAGTTTGTAGTGATGCCATTTGGGGTTACGAATGCCCCATCAATTTTTATGGAGTTGATGAACAACATCTTCATCGACTTCCTGGATCAGTTTGTGGTGGTCTTCATAGATGATATTCTGGTGTACTCTCGCAGTAGAGAGGAGCATGCAGGACAACTGAGGACTGTATTGCAGATTTTACGTGATAGAGAACTTTATGCTAAGTTCTCTGAGTGCGAGTTCTGGATGCCAGAGGTAGCATTCCTGGGTCACATTGTTTCCGCCGAGGGGATCAAGGTTGATCCGGCGAAGATAGAGGCAATAGCAGCATGGACGACACCGACGAACGTCAAGGAAGTACGTAGCTTTCTTGGCCTAGCTGGTAATTACCGACGCTTTATGGAGGGATTCTTTGTGATTACCCGTCCACTGACGAGTCTGCTGAGGAAGGCTACTAGATTTGTATGGTCTGATCAGTGTATGCAGAGTTTTGAGGAGCTGAAGAGACGTCTGACTTCTGCTCCTATTTTGGCACATCCAGAGGGTACAAAAGATTTTGTGGTATACAGTGATGCATCCAAGCTAGGCTTGGGATGTGTATTGATGCAGCGGGGCAGAGTGATTGCTTATGCGTCTCGACAGCTAAAGACGTATGAGGAGAACTACCCGACTCATGATCTGGAGTTGGCAGCGGTAGTTCATGCCTTGAAGATCTAGAGACATTACCTGTATGGTGCTACTTGTCAAATCTTCACAAACCATAAGAGTCTGAAGTACATTTTCACGCAGCGGGAATTGAATAACCGTCAGCGTAAGTGGCTTAAGTTGATCAAGGACTTCGATCTGGAGATTCTGTATCATCCGGGGAAGGCGAACGTTCACGCCGATGCCTTGAGTAGGAAGACGCCTCAAGAGTAGGCGAATGCGAGATTGACAGTACTGTCTCAGTTACTGAGAGACCTGATGTGGTTAGAGTTGGACATCTAGTTTCCTGATGGGGATGCCCGGTTGAGTACTTTAGAGGTTCTTCCTGATCTGTTGAGTGAGATCCAACAAAAGCAGGAGACTTGCCCGACACTGACGAGGATACGAGAGAGGATGTCTCGGGATGAGGCACCACAGTTCTTGTTGGGAGCAGATGGAGTGTTGAGGCAACGGGGTCGCGTCTGTGTACCTGCTGATGGAGATCTACGTTAGAGGATATTACAGGAGGCTCACTATACACCTTACTCTATACACCCAGGTACGAGTAAGATGTATCAGGACTTGAGACGTTCATATTGGTGGGGAGGGCTGAAGCCCGAGGTGGCCAGATTTGTGGCACAGTGTGCGACCTGCCAGCAGGTCAAGATCGAGCATTGCAGACCTGGAGGTGAGCACCATCCACTTCCTGTTCCACAGAGGAAGTGGGAGGACGTCACCATGGACTTTGTGACTAGGCTGACACTGAGCCGGAGTTTTGATGCTATCTGGGTTATAATGGACAGATTGACAAAGACGGCACGTTTCATCCCTATTCGGGAAACGTGGCCGGTGAGCAAATTAGCAGAGGAGTACACTAGGCAGATAGTGAGACTCCATGGTGTACCGAGGACGATCATCTCAGACAAAGATGGACGATTTACCTCGAGGTTTTGGCAGCAGATTCGGACTGCCCTGGGGACGAGTTTACACTTTACTATTGCGTTTCATCCTCAGACAGATGGTCAGTCTGAGAGGACCATTCAGACCTTGGAGAATATGCTACGAGCTTGTGTGTTGGACTAGGGACAATTGTGGACGGATCATCTCCCACTAGTTGAGTTCTCGTACAACAACAGCTAGCATGCATCTATTGGGATGGCCCCATATGAGGTACTGTATGGACAGAGATGTCGTACTCCGTTATGCTGGGATGAGCCGAGCAGTGTTAGTGGGTTGACACCTGATCAGATTCAGGATGATGTGGCTCGGGTAGCACTGATTAGAGAGAGGATGCTGACTGCACAGAGCCGTCAGAAGTCATATGCAGATAGGAGGCGTAGACCTCTAGAGTTCAGAGTTGGAGCCCATGTGTGGTTGAGAGTGTCTCCGACACGAGGTGTTAGACGCTTTGGCATTAAAGGGGAAGTTGAGCCCCCGATATGTCGGACCGTTCGAGATTCTAGATCGGGTTGGGAGTGCAGCATACAGATTGGCTTTGTCTCCGAGATTAGAGGGTGTTCACCCTGTATTTCATGTGTCTCAGCTGAGGGAGTACATACCAGAGCCGAGACATATAGTGAGTTATGATGATTTGGTGGTTGAGCCGGACCACACTTTTGTTGAGCACCCGATTGCTGTCCTAGAACGAGGTATGAGACGCCTGCGTTCGAAGGACATTTCTATGCTGAGACTATAGTGGTCGAGACGAGGACCTGATGAGGCTACATGGGAGACTGAGGATAGTATCCAGAGGAACTATCCAGAGTTTTATGCCAAGATAGATGTACTAGTAGGATTGACGAGTAGATCTTAGTACTATCTTGGTGAGTGTTATGTTTATGTGCTTATATGCCATGCTGTGTTTATTTTCGTACTAGCTGTGATGTGATATGTGATCTTATTATATCTTGTTGTGCTAGTGCGATTGTTTATAGCTGGAGATGGTTCTTTCCTCCACGCTATTGTGATGTGATAGGTTTAGTTGGAAATGCTATAACTCCATGTTGCTTTGGTGGACATAGTAGAGCTGGAGATGTTTTTCCTCTATGCCTTTGGTTATGATGATGAGTTGGCTAGAGAAGTTTTTCCTCTATGCCTTTGTGATGTGATGATGATGAGTTGGCTAGAGATGTTTTTCCTCTATGCCCTGGATAGTATAGTGATCTTATAGCTGGAGATGATCAGTTCCTCCATGCTCGTGTTTGAGGTTATAGAGAGAGTTGTACCTCGGCTTCTGAGTCCGAGTAGTTTCAGGACTTTACAAGTTTTGGGACGAAACTTGTTCTTAAGGGGATGAGGTGTAAGAGCCTTAGACTTTTGGAGCCACTTTGGCCTTAGCCGCCCCCGCGGGTTCGTGGAGCCGCCCCTGTGGCTCGTCTGTTGTTCTGCCCTTGCGGCCAGGAAGCCCGCCCCTGCGGTTTCTTGCGGCTGCAGCCGGTTTTGTTGACCTTTGACTTGTTATTTACTCTTTCTTTCTTCCTTCTTAATCCTCTTCCTTGCTTCCTGAGCAAGGGTTACCTCAATTTCCAACCTTCTTCACGATTCTCCTTCTTGCCTCCTTTCCTTCCCTTGGTCTTATGTTGGTTTCTCTTGAAGTTTGCAAGAGAGTTGGTTGTGTGGCTTGTTGAGATTGATGTTGTGCTTTGTGCTGAGCTTAGAGGCCAGATGAGGTGTGATTTTGTTCTTCCCTGCTGCCTAGGACCACAGCTGTGGTAAGCATCTTTCTCCTTCTTTCTTTCTTCTTCCTTGTTCCTTTGCTTAGCTTAGGATTAGATGTATGAAGAGGCATGTTGATGTTGGTTTATGTATGCATCTGTATGTGCTTGGTTTTGGATGAGAGAAGACGTGATTTGATCACGTGAAGAGCCGAAGAGGAACCGCGGGATCACATTCTGCACTGTCGCCGCCCCCGCGCCTGGACGCCACCGCCCTTGCGGGAACCTTGTCACCGCACCCGCGCCTGGAAGTCGCCGCCCCTGCGGGATCCGTGTCACAGCGCTTGCGCCGTGCATGCGCTTGCCTGCGGCCGAGCTTTTCCGCGCCTGTGGGTTGCCTTGCTCCGCCCCTGCGTCTCTGTTGTCACACAGGTGCGTCTTGTCCCGTGTCTACCTAGAGTAAGGTAGATCCTTTCCTTTCCTAGTATGAGCGGGTTAGTAGCAGGCTAGGTACGTCTATGAGGTTAGAATGATGTTAAGTACGTTATCGTTTATGCCGGTTAAGGCTTTGAGGTTTATTAGTTAGGATACGATCCTTATGGATCCCTTGGGTCTAGGTGTGACTCCTTTGATGGATAGGAGTTTGATATATGGTTATGCCTTGTTTTTAGGCAGTGTTGATCTCCAGAGTTGGAGCCGATCGGGTTTGAGACTATTACGAGGTTGAGGTAAGTCAATAGGACTTACTTAGCTGCCATCCTTATATTGGATGTATGCATGAGTGGTGTATGTGTTATATGTTGGATAGCATGCGATGTTGTTATTACCTACCTATGGCTTAGTGAGCGCCCATTGTAGGGCCGTGACAACTTGCCCATACATCCCGCTGGGAGTCTGGGAAGTTCTCTACGGATCGTCCAGATCTGGTAAACGGGACGCGCACTGTCTCCACTCCCATAGGGTACACGGGGAAGTGATCCCAGATTACCACTCCAGCTGGCAGTAGCACCGAGAGGCGAGGGTTATATTCCTTGTGTCACATATATTCATATTCAGATATATTTATACGATTTGAGTATTGGAGTTTATAAAGATAATAAACCGGGCAAAAGTGTGAAAGCATGATGATGTGTTATGAGATCTTTTGTTGTACAATTATGTTTTATTTGTACTCAGTTGTACCTCTGTATTACCTTTTGATATATGTATATACAGTTTCATGTTTTGTATTTAATATATTTGTGCCTTGTTGTAAGATTCATTGAACTTGTTGTCAGGCCAGAGTCAGGATCCATTGTGAGATCCTAGCCCAGTAGCTCCTCGAGTCCTACGGATTCGGGGTGTTACATATTGTTTGAGTGAAATAGCCGTTGATTATCATTTTGTACTTAAACTTGATTAATGACATATGTGGGATTTGAATACTTTGTTTGAATTTTGTGTGATTTCTGAAAATTACCTTGTCTAATTTGATTGAGTTAGAATAGTTGAAGATACATGATAAGTTCTTGAACATTGCATTGTAATGATTTAGGCAATTTAATTTCATTCTTTTTATATATCCTGATCATGCTTAGCTCCTGAAACAATGAAAAAAGTATTGCCTCCTTTTTACCTATCCGGAAATTAGGAAGGTGGCGTTTTAGGATGTGTGTTGAAAATAATTTGTGATGTAAATTGTATCAATAAGGGTGAATGATGTGGAATGTGATGAAAAATGTTAAATGTGTTGAAAATAATTTCCTTGGAGGATCCAATATTTTTAAAGGTCAAATAGAGTTAATGCTTCATATCATACAAACTATCTCTCAAATTGTTAGTTCATGATTTGCATATAACAAATATCACTTTTATTCAATACTTTTTTCATTTCCTTCATACAAAACTGCTAACTGACGACAAAAGAGTTGTTGTCGAGGCTCTTAATAGGCATCAACGATATATGATCATTGACTGCTTTATCAATGGATTTATATCTTGCATGATAAAGTTCCAAAGCCCTTATGAACATTGAAGTTTACCTACCCCCGTGACATTGTTCTATGTCTTTCTCTAGTATGCGCCGGCCTCAAACAATATATTTGTAATATACATCAAATAGTAAAGTGACAAATGTGATACAAAATGAGTGATTAATGTTATTTTTACATGCCTTTAGATAATGCTTGTCGGTTTCTTGAAATCATTGCTCAATTCATAAATTTATGTCTACGAAGAATTTGTACTTCACGTGAAATCTATAATGCTACGTACAAGTACTATCGTTTGTTAAAGATGTGACTTTTAATCTTTTTTAAGATTCAATATAATAATATTATATAAGGAATATATACAATGAAATATATTATACAAAAGGAAAAGGTCCAACAACATAAATAGCTAGTTAAAATTATTTCAAGAGTGAGTAGATACCCTAATATGAAAACTAATAGAATGAGCACAATAACGGGATGAAGGGGGAGTTGCGGAAGGTGTATTGACAATTGTTGGAGATAATAAGTTCTAACATCAAAAGTTGGAGACATTTAGAGCTTGGTATATAAGGTCGGTGAGCTACTTCTTCTATTGACAATTTGTTCTAGAATGAAACCCCGTCGAGTTTGTATTGGGGTTCGGCCTAATGTGCATGTTCCATGTTTTCACATGACCCCACTCCACGGTCCACTTGTGTTGGAGATAATAGGTTCCCACATCTAAAATCGGGATACCCCGAGCCTAGTATTATAATGTAGGTGGACTACTCCTATTGTCAATTGATTTTAGGATGAAACCTTGTTGGATTTATTTACCTGTTATATTGACAATGATTATTGTCTATCTCATTAATAATCATTTGTTTATTGTACAATTTAGACATGCAATAAACAACCTTTTCTCAAACTCCGATTTTCCCACTCTTTGTCATGCATGATATAACCACAATCATCAAGGATATGCATTCGAGGTCTACCGAATTAGGTCCTTCATTTTTCCACGGTGGATTATTCTCTAGTTAAATTATATTGTCACATAGTTTACTAGGTTTATAATATTCACGTATTCGAATGACTTGTAATAAAGAATTTGAAACTGTTCATTTCCATTTGGTATGATTTGGCCCGTCAAGGATATTAGTTTTATTTGAGGAAAGAGAGATAAAAAAAATGACGAATAACTCCATCTTTTCCCCAATGATGTTTAACACATGAATTGAACTAATAGAGCATGATTGCTCATTTATACATTCTTAAATCTTCCATTATTTCACGCGTATTATAATCCGAGGAAATTGGATAAACTGCTCATCTTTTTCGGATGACGCTTGACATACCCATTTTATTCCCTACAATAACTAAATCCCACTTATCCTTGTTTGTCCTTGTATTATGGACGTAATATCATGCATTAACAATATATAAGAAAATAAGGATAAATCAAGCTGGAGCATTTTTCGAGACATACAAGACCTCGCGGCCGTTGAGGTTTTGAACAGGTCTTGCTTTCTTCTTGTTTTCAGTGGACAAAAGAGCGTGAATTGAATTCAGTTGATCATTAAGCACCGGTAACGCCTGTACAAAATTAACGATTCAAGTAATTAGATAATAATTTAATGGTTATTACTTGTAATAGAATTAAGAATGAAGTTATTGAATATACCCCGGGTATGAGGATCCAGGTGACTTCCTCAGTGCATCGAGGGGTAGTAAGTGATCCAATGTATCTAAATAAACTTTGGGAAAGGGTGCCCGTAATCCTAGGTTTATTTGATATAGTTTATTTGCATCTATGTCTTTTGACTTGGCTTCTTTCCCATTTGGGTCCAATTCCTTTGCCAATGCATTCACTCATCCTCAAGTTGCATGCATGCATGCATATCAATACAATGTATGTACATTCATTAATTACTTTTCTTTTGAATTTTAACTACATACCGGCGTCAGAAGGGCTCTAGTAGCGCCATTTCGAGCACCGTTGTAGAAGGATGCTATGATGGCAACATTTCCGGTGTTATCATTCGCCTTGAACACTTTTTGCATCTCAAGATCAAACCTATTAGTTCAAAGTATGAATTTCCATCATACTTCATTCCATATATAGAGAGAGGATAAGAGAGAGAGAGAGAGAGAGAGAGACATATGGTTCGCCACTAAAAACGTGCTCAGAGGGTGTGTGCCAAAGTATGTTGACTAGTGTATAAGTCCTTTGATCAATGGTCAACTCACTTTGTCCCTTGACCGCGAGGTGAACATCCAAGCCCGTGGCGACTACGTTAGCACTGTTGACATTGTAAGTCACATTGTATGGAACATAATCTGTTATTTTGGTTTTGCCCATGTCCAATATCGATAGGAGATTGTTTGCTTCCGGTTGAACATAATTTATACTTTGGATCTACTTCTCCCCATTTTGATGGGTCTGCATAACTTAAAGACGCCTCATGTCCTGTTTTTCAATAAGCAAACACTCAACACCCTTATTGATATGAAAATAGCTAGGTAGGTCCAAGAGAAATCATACCTGCGTTTTCTGGTTCCTGGGCACAAGTTTTTTGGGATATGAAAGTAATCAATGCCACAAACGTAATTATTAACGACACATTTCCAATCTTCTCCATTGCTTTTCATTCTTTTTTTTCTTTGTTTTTGTTGTTGTTTATGTTTTCGGTGTTATTGAATTTTTTTTTTACATTATAATCAATATATAGGCGCATTTGGAACTAAACAAACGGCTTTTAGTGGTTCATATTTTAAGATTGATTTGTTCAACCACTTATTTTCCTTCTTTTTCGATGTTAAAACTATATTATCCACATTTGAAGCTTTGACTTTTTCAAGGCTCATGACATATTTCGTTGTCTATGTTATTTCTTAATTTTCAATATATATTTTTCATGAATCTGACAAGTACATATAATTCGTCCACATGCAAGTTCCCTCGTATATGTATATGTGTATGCATATGCATATGTGTATGTGTATGTGTATATATATATATAGAGAGAGAGAGTAACAAATAATTAATTTACATGCAAATAGTTATTTTAATTGAATTAGAATGAACATCAATTCAAATTAATGATTTTGAAATTAATGATTGACACTTTTTTTTGTTTGTTAAACACATTAATTAGTTTAGGTAAAACAAACATTTCAAAAACACCGCTTTAGAGTTTTAACTATGGTTAATAGATCCTTATTCCCACCATATTACCAATTTACAAGTTAGTACATGCTCTTTAGTTTTCATGACATCGGATAACACTAGATGTTCATTACTTGGGTTTTTAATACTTGTAAGTTGTAACGGTCGTTAGCACTAATTAACGACCATTAGCACATTTGTTTACGCCGTAAAGATCATGCTAACTTTCGCTTTTCCTATCATAACAATCGTGTTAATGACCTAAATACCCTCAAGGATTCGAGTTCTAGCAATTTAAAATATTTTTTATTTATATAAATATGAATCTTGTAGGCCACTTCCCAATAATTTAAAAATCCAAATCCTGCCTCTTCCTCCAACCTGATTTGCACAAACTGCATTTTCCTCTGGCGCGACTCTTCCTCTCCTCCTCCTCCGGTGTTGCTTCTCCTATGGTGTGTTGTTGCTTCTTCTCCTTTTGCAAGCCTTCTTCTCCTCGTACGAAATTCCCTCTGATGTTTCTTCTCTTTCTCCTCCCTAGACCTCAACTTATGGGTTTTCTTGGCTGGTATTAGACCTAGTAATATTAGTTTAAAACTATTGATGAAAAAATGTAACTAAAAGGCTTCTTCTCCTTCGTTTCTTCTCTTCGCAGATTAACGTTGGTTTGTTGAAAATTGGTTCAAAGCTTTTATTTATAATTGTTTCATAAACCATAAATTTATAACCCGAGAAATTTTGTTTAAAAAAACATCCAAAACCAGCTGCCGATCCCATTCCGAACATGCTAGAGGACCCGGATAAACGGAAGCTAGGTTCTAGCCTGAATCCGTGGATGTCAAGGTCTAGTAACCTATGGAGGTAAGAAATTATGGCTAAAATTTGTATATGAGAGGCTTCCAACCTTATGCTTCGGATGTGGTAGACTTGGTCATATAATCAAGGAGTGTTCGGTGGAAACGGAAGGTGAGTGAAACCAGGAGGTTCAAAAGTATGGATTATTATTTAGGGCATTCTAAGGGACAAAAATGGTTGGGTTTTATTAACGAGAAAGAGAGTCAAATAAATGATGGTGTGAAGCTATGAAAGAAGTTGCCAATTTAAGGAGACTAGTAACATAGAAATGGGGATCGCAATTTGAAAAATGGATATTCAAGACAACAAACATGGTTATGGCGAAACATGAAAAGGTTTCAACAAGGAGACAAACAATACTATGTTTTGTATGTGCCTTAACAATCGCTGCATGGAAGAAAAGTCTTAAAGGACTTTCAAATGCTTACATGGGAAGAAGAAGTAGGGTAAAAGAAGAGGTACAATATATGGAAAAAGAAGTAAAGAAAGTGTAAGGAGAAAGGTAAAATGTATATTTAGAAGACTTGGGACATTGTAGGAAGGATAAAATTACTAATTAATAATTATTCACACGGAACACGTTGGATCGATTTTTGATGGTAAAGTATGGAGAGAGGTAATCTAAGGAAATGAGAATCTCCACTATAACGAATTATTGTAAAAGCACATATATGAATACCATGAACATTGATGATGAATATTGAAGCACATATAAATGCGAAAATGTAAAACACTTTAAGCACACAAACAAAGACCGTGTAACAAAGTCCGTGTAACATTATTTTGAAGGTGCATAACCGCAATCATAACAAACATGTAAAACACTTTAAGCACATATAAATGCGAAAATGACCAATGACATACTATCTTGTCAGTGCATATCCGCAATGATGACAAAGCTTAACATGGTACAAAGACCGGAATATTATGTGATAGTTAGAAATGCTCGAAGTAAATGGTAGGATCCAATCCCAAAAACCAAGTTATTTTTAGCATTACCGATAAAACCAACACACTGTTGGCGGAATACCGTTTTTTTTATATCAAATCCTATATAAACGTCACTTCTCACGAAGGTAAAGAAGGAAATTAATAATCTTAAATCAACAAAAAAAAATTCGAAAAAAATCGTGCATTGCCTAAGGATAAAAACACGACAAGACACTGCTCCTGAATCTGGTTATGCAAAACATAGTCAGCCCAACTATAGTGGGGTTAGTCTTCTACATAGACTAAGCCGGTACGTAAACAATTTAATGTACGAACTATTCAAGTTTAAGATCATATTTAAAATCACACGATGCTTAAAATCCAAATAAGAGTATAAAATATACATGCTTCATACTTGCAAATGAAAAAGTTAAACCTCTTTCTAATCAACTCTCAAATATGTCCCTAACAGTAAGGTAATAACAACACATTCCAATTTGCAAGATATCTCAAAGAATCATCACAAGGTGCTGGAAAACATGTTCGATGTAACACCCCAAATCCGCGGGACACGGGGTGCTACTAGGCGAGACCTCACAATGGGTCCCGACCCTTAGCTTGACAACAATTTCACCGGACCTCCCAACAAGGCACAAATAAAGGCGAAAACTCAAAACGTTTTTAATGTATGCGGAAACCGAAAAGTAAGAAACTACAACTTGGAAACTCAGCCGAGTCCTCAAAACAACACAACTCTAATATGAAACTTAAACCGTACAACATAATCCACAATACGAAAACATAACCCAAAAAAATCCCCGTCCTATAATGTACAGAGACCCCGGCTGTCCACTCCTCCACCTCACTCGGCGGCGTCCCTAACCTGCAAGTCATCAACAACCACAGTTTAAAACCATTAGCTCATATTCGAAGCATTAGAAAAGCGGTGAAGGCACAAACACATACATAACACAACACATGAATCACACAAGTCCGGTTTATTATCTTTTTATTATTAAGTCATATCCCGTTCTAATTCAACTTCGGTTGTGACACGAGACCACCGTAGTCTCGCCTCGGTCCCTACTTACCGGCAAGGAGTGGCACGGATGCACCCGCCCGTATACCCGCCGGGCTAGTCACCAAGATCCTCCTAGCCCCAGTCAAGGCTAGGCAGTGATGTCACCGCCCGTTATCATACACTTGGGCCAACATACATATAAGGTCGGTGGTCCTAATTTACCGGTTTAATTGTTTATTACAGGAACATAAACACACACCACCAAACACACATCAATGCTAATACATAAAATACGAGCTAAGTAAGTCCGGAGACTTACCTCGTCACCAAACCCAAGTCACCACACTCTTGCTTCCCTTGAGGAAGCCCACAACCTGCTCACAAGAGATATGCATATCAATACATACTCACTCTCAAGAAGTCTTAGACTCACTCTTAGTGATCTATACAAGATCACCTAACCCTCAAACTAGGAATGCATCCTAGGTCCCAAGTACTCACCACACATTCTCCACACATGAAACAACCCACAACAATTCATAATTTCACAAGATATTAATCCTCAACCAAAGAGGCACAAGCTAGCCTAGAAGATCCATCATGATCACATGCTCATATCCATCACTTACATCGATCCTTAAGGGCTCCTAGGTTCACAACCACTAAGTGGCATTCCATGCTACTCTAGATCCATCCTAGGCATGCTACTAACATGATCCAACATCAATACTAAGTAAGGAACGAAGAGGAAAGGAGAGGAGGAACCTACTGTCGAAGAAACGCAGTCGCGGAGTCAAGCTGGCGCCCAGGCGGAGCAGGAGCCGCCCCTGCGGAACTAGAGGCCGCCCCAACAGAGCTGCCGGCCGCACCCGCGGTGGAAGGGAGAAGCCCCGCGGCCGTCGTGTCCTGGAGCCCCGGAACCGCCCCCGCGCCCGTGCCGAGCCGCACCCGCGGCTGTGCTGGGCCGTGAGCCTGCCGCCGCCCCGCGGCCATGCCGAGCCGCACCCCCGGCGGTGCTGTGCCGCTCCCGCGGCCGTGCTGAGCCGCCCCTGCGGCCGGCCGCGCCCGCGGCCGTGATGATCCGCCCCGCGGGCGTGCTGCAGGACGTCCTCTTCTTCGTCTTCGATCGTGGATCCTTGGCTCCAAAGTCCTTCTTCTCTTGCTGGATCTTCTCCAAACACCCATCACTGGTCTTAGGCACCTCTCGTTGACCTAATCGAGCTAAGAACCTATGCATGCAAAGAGTTGGGCAAAAACTCCTCAAGATCTTCCTCCGTAGCCATGGATGAAGGAGGGATGAAGAAGAAGGGAAAAACAACAAGGAATAGAGGTGAGGGAGAGGAAGGAGCTTACCAACAGATCTGGAATGCCTCTTCAAGTTGTCCACACCAAGATCTCCACACAAAATGGAAGAAGAGAAGAGAAAGGAGCAAAGGAAACCATGAGAGGAAGGTAGGAAAGGAAATGAACGTGAAAGAGAAAGAGAGGAGAGAGAGGGAGGGGACAAGGGTTGTCAAGGGAGAGGGGACAGCAGCTGTCAAGTCCCATCACCCCGGAACGAGGGGTCGGAAATGACCCCTTGTCACTTTTAACCCGGAACGAAGGGTCGGAAAGCGGAAAAAAGGGAAAAACGACGAGTCGGCTCGGGATTTTTCTAAGGAATAAATCCCGGCTCTCGGCATCTCGGGATTACGGAATAACTATAAAGGCGCTCTAAGTCCGGAATAAAATTAATAAAATTTCGGTCGTTACAACTAACCCTCGTAAAAACAAGTTTCGTCCCGAAACTTGCTAAACCCAACACTGTCGGACAACACGTCACGTAACCACGTGGAACTCATAAAACATCAACTATCGGTTCTAATCCAAGTCTAGGTATAGAATCATATCAAGACCTCGCGAGGTACACATAATCCCATACAATCTCACATAACACATCATAATACGAACACACAGAACAAACAAGGAAAGATCTTGGGACTAGCCCGACGGCCTATCGATATCGCTAAGTTTGCGTAGAACTCAGGATAGTTCCTCCGGATACTATCCTCCGTCTCCTATGTAGCCTCGTTGGCTCCTCGCCTCGACCACTGCACTCTTAGTATCGGTATCTCCTTCGATCGAAAGCGTCTCGTACTCCGCTCTAAGACCGCTACCGGGTGCTTCTGCAAAGGTATGGTCCGGCTCGACCACTAGGTCCTCGTGGCTGATGATGTGCCTCGTGCCAATCCGTTCTCTCAACTCCTGATTCGACTATGCCGAAATACGACGTCCCTAGCGTCTCAGTAGCCCATATGCTCCGGTGATAAACTGCGGTGTCTCTCCGCGGGACACCCTATCCCGGATCCTCCTCAAAATAGGAGATCCCTCGTGCTTCTTTATGATCTCACAACCTGGTTACTCTCCCCCACAGTCATCCATAGACCACAACACATGCGCGTTCTCGATTGTCACCAATTAGTTGGTAAATGACCTTCTCCTACGCCAATGACTTACCATTTTCCTATGCTTCCATGTTACCATTCTCATGAAGGCTACCCTCTCGGGGTACCTTAAACTCTGTTAGCTCATTCTTCATTCCACGCTTCCTTTTCCTTATGCGAGATAAATATACCCTTCTCGGCGTTGTTGAGTCACATGACTCGCCTTCATAGGCTTAACCGCGCTTCATGATGTCTTGTAAGTGCGTCTTCTCAGAATCTCTAATGTTAGTTAGCATCACGTGTTGCTCTCATCTTCTTGGGATCATCAATTATACCTACTCCATCCTTTTTGGCGTTTCATCGCCTTATCGTCATAGCAGAAACCGGTCAACTCCGCGTAAATCCCCACCTTGCCATTCTTCTCATAACTCTCGTAAATTTAACTCTTCGCTTAATGGTACCTCGTAAGCTTAACTTACGGTATCCTACATCTTTCACACTTGGTTTGATCGCGTTCTCATCTTGATTTCAAAGCTTAGGAGCGTCTAAGGAAAGCTTCACTTCTCGTGATGGAACACCGCCTTTTTAATCTTGTTAGAATGCACCATCTCCTCCTAGATTCGCACCTTTAGTGGTCCACGCGTCTTCTTGAAGAACTTAAGTTTGCTATCTCCATTGTTCTTGTCGTACGTAGTCCTCAAACATGGTAGCTCCAATGGATGCTCCCCTGGTCCTGGCAGATGGAGAACTCTGCGCCCGGACCTCCCAACGGTCCTATCCCTAGCCTCGGGAACGATGCTTTTGGAGACGTCCTCTACGGGAACCTTATCTACTGGTGGATCCACAACTGGCGGGTCCGCAATGGGGATACGTCCCCGACCTCTCGCGCCTGGAGGTCTTCCTACTCTTCCCCGTCTCGGGACGGTAGGAGAAAGAGGGGGTCTACCCCTGGCGGGTCATACGTAAGCGGTAGCTCTCGTACGTGCTATCTAATAGCGTATGGAGTTTACTTATGTATAAATACATAGGTAATACTTACTATCTCGGTATGATAAAACTTCTAAAGGCATAAGGTAAGCATAATCAAAATATATCCAAGGCATACAAGCCCAAACATCCTAAGGCCACATACGTAGCTAGGTACATACAAATCC
The DNA here is from genome assembly GCA_002319775.1 of Fagopyrum tataricum. Classification (NCBI taxonomy): domain Eukaryota; kingdom Viridiplantae; phylum Streptophyta; class Magnoliopsida; order Caryophyllales; family Polygonaceae; genus Fagopyrum; species Fagopyrum tataricum. The sequence continues at coordinate 42,139,119 of CM008286.1, read as the reverse complement.
ACAAACATCATAAGGTCATATATTATATATAACTATATATACCTATTTCTAATCCGGAGATCTACGTCGCCGAGGTTTGCGGAAGGAGTGGTGGTCCGTACATTCTAACCCAAACCCGACTCATGCATATGATTTTTGAAAAGGAAAAGTCAGAACCCGTAGGGGTTCTGTTTTATATCTCATTCGGCCTTTAAAAAGATTGCGAGTGCCATTGTTGTCAATCTAGGGCTCTGATACCACTTTTGTAACACCCCAAATCCGCGCGACTCAGGGTGCTACTGGGCGAGACCTCACAATGGGTCCCGACCCTTAGCTTGACAACAATTTCACCGGACCTTCCAACAAGGCACAAATAAAGGCGAAAACTCAAAACGTTTTTAATGTATCTGGAAACCGAAAAGTAAGAAACTACAACTCGGAAACTCAGCCGAGTCCTCAAAAAAACACAACTCTAATATGAAACTTAAACCGTACAACATAATCCACAATACGAAAACATAACCCAAAAACATCCCCGTCCTATAATGTATGGAGACCCCGGCTATCCACTCCTCCACCTCACTCGGCGGCGTCCCTAACCTGCAAGTCATCTACAACCACGGTTTAAAACCGTTAGCTCATATTCGAAGCATTAGAAAAGCGGTGAAGGCACAAACACATACATAACACAACACATGAATCACACAAGTCCGGTTTATTATCTTTTTATTATTAAGTCATATCCCGTTCTAATTCAACTTCGGTTGTGACACGAGACCACCGTGGTCTCGCCTCGGTCCCTACTTACCGGCAAGGAGTGGCACGGATGCACCCGCCCGTATACCCGCCGGGCTAGTCGCCAAGATCCTCCTAGCCCCAGTCAAGGCTAGGCAGTGATGTCACCGACCGTTATCATACACTTGGGCCAACATACATATAAGGTCGGTGGTCCTAATTTACCGGTTTAATTGTTTATAACAAAAACATAAACACACACCACCAAACACACATCAATGCTAATACATAAAATACGAGCTAAGTATGTCCGGAGACTTACCTCGTCACCAAACCCAAGTCACCAAACTCTTGCTTCCCTTAAGGAGGAAGCCCACAACCTGCTCACAAGAGATATGCATATCAATACATACTCACTCTCAAGAAGTCTTAGACTTGACTCTTAGTGATCTATACAAGATCACCTAACCCTCAAACTAGGAATGCATCCTAGGTCCCAAGTACTCACCACACACTCTCCACACATGAAACAACCCACAACAATTCATAATTCCACAAGATATTAATCCTCAACCAAAGAGGCACAAGCTAGCCTAAAAGATCCATCATTCTCACATGCTCATATCCATCACCTACATCGAGCCTTAAGGTCTCCTAGGTTCACAACCACTAAGTGGCATTCCAAGCTAATCTATATCCATCCTAGGCATGCAACTAACATGATCCAACATCAATACTAAGGAATGAACGAAGAGGAAAGGAGAGGAGGAACCTACTGTCAAAGAAACGCAGTCGCGGAGTCAAGTTGGCGCCCCGGCGGAGCAGGAGCCGCCCCTGCGGAACCAGAGGCCGCCCCAGCGGAGCTGCCGGCTGCACCCGTGGCGGAAGGGAGCCGCCCCCGCGGCCGTCGTGTCCTGGATCCCCGGAACCGCCCCCGCAGCCTTGCCGAGCCGCACCAGCTGCTGGCCGCGCCCGCGGCCGTGATGATCCGTCCCGCGGTCGTGTTGTAGGACGTCGTCTTCTTCGTCTTCGATCGTGGATCCTTGGCTCCAAAGTCCTTCTTCTCTTGCTGGATCTTCTCCAAACACCCATCACTGGTCTTAGGCACCACTCGTTGACCTAATCGAGCTAAGAACCTATGCATGCAAAGAGTTGGGCAAAAACTCCTCAAGATCTTCCTCCATAGCCATGGATGAAGGAGGGATGAAGAAGAAGGGAAAAACAACAAGGAATAGAGGTGAGGGAGAGGAAGGAGCTTACCAACAGATCTGGAATGCCTCTCCAAGCTGTCCACACCAAGATCTCCACACAAAATGGAAGAAGAGAAGAGAAAGGAGCAAAGGAAACCATGAGAGGAAGGTGGGAAAGGAAATGAACGTGAAAGAGAAAGAGAGGAGAGAGAGGGAGGCGACAAGGGCTGTCAAGGGAGAGGGGACAGCAGCTGTCAAGTCCCATCACCCCGGAACGAGGGGTCGGAAATAACCCCTTGTCACTTTTAACCCGGAACGAAGGGTCGGTAAGCGGGAAAAAGGGAAAAACGACGAGTCGGCTCGGGATTATTCTTAGGAATAAATCCCGGCTCTCGGCATCTCGGGATTACGGAATAACTATAAAGGCGCTCTAAGTCCGGAATAAAATTAATAAAATTCCGGGCGTTACATTCGAGCATTCTTTATTTCAAAATTGTATTTCAGATATGAACTGTAAAATAAATATATTTAAAACATGTTCAAGCTGATTATTAAACACGAAGGTAACTTCTTTTCCCACCCACGAAGAGCACATGGATATCACTAATCGGGCGAAATTGTCGTCTACACACAATGGTCGGGTACAACCTCGGCATACACAAACCATGGTAACATTGGTTATCATGGCCTGCCATACTCTAGGAGTGAAAACTAAAATCTCAAAAACAAATCATCACAACTATCACACTCGACAATTCTCATAGTCAACCTAATAACAAGTAACGTTTCCCAAATCAACACATGTACCTAAAATCACATAAACATACACAAATCACCACTCAAAAAGGGTAAGTCGAGTTACCTAATCCCAACTCAAATGGGTCATAGGCAAAGGTTAGGTTTCGGAAATTACTTTCGATTCACAATAAATCACCAACCTAAATAAATTCAAACCAAAATTCAACACGCAATTCATTCAATGAAATCACAAATTAAACAATTTAAAACATGAAATTAGGTAAGAATTATTCCCAAACTTCAAACGGAGTATAGACAGATTGGTGGCCGGAGATGAACCACTAAGGTTACGGTGAGGCAAGGCCGACTAAGATTTGTCCGGAAAAGGGCTCGGTCAGAGGTGTGGAGGGAGCAATAGGCGGTGGCGGTCAGTGAGCTACAGATGGCGAACTAGAGTGGACGTCAGACTGGTGGCGGCACAAACAAGGGAGGGGAAGGCAGCGGGGTGGCTCTCCCAGCGGTATGTGGACCACCTTTGGCGACGACAAGAAAGAGGTGGTGGCGGAGCAGGTGCGGCATAAAGGAGTGAGTTTGGCGGTTCACGAGGTGGGTGGAGGCGTGAACAAGGGGCTGGAGCTAGGGCTCGCAGCGGTGGCCCGGTGTTCTGGTGGCTCGGCGGAGCAGCAACAGCGGTGACGGCTCCCGGACAATAGTTTTTCGTTTTTACGGAAGAGAGAAAGAACGGGCTGGAAGAAGTCGTGAGAGAGAGAGAGAGAGAGAAGGCAAGGAGGAGAGAGAAAAAGAAATGTGAGGTGGGAGCCACCTATTTTAAAATAAACAAATCACCTTCGTTTACCTTTAAACGGAAATTAACTCATGTTGTTTTAAACCCGTAAATAATAATCTCGTAAACAAATTAAAATGTACGGAAAATATATGTAAAAAAATATACTCATAAAAACTATAACTTAGAAAAAAATAAAATATGTAAAATAAACACATAATCACCCAAGTTATAAAAATAAATGATATAATACGGAAATATTTTAAAAACGTACCGTAAAATTAGGGGCATTTCATCTTTCCCCCCTTAATAAGAGTTTCGTCATCGAAACTAAGGCTCGAAAAGCGAGGGGTAGCACTCCCTCTTTTCTGTTTTTGTTTCCAAAGTCGCTATATCGGTGCCGTGTCAGGACCATAATAGTTTCACCAAAGGAATCACTTTGTTTCTTAACTTCTTTATCTCATAACCAAGAATCTGTATTGGTTACTCCTCGTAAGAACCATCCTCTTTGAACTCAACATCTTCATATCTGAATGCATGCTTAGGGTCTGAAATATAATTTCTCAACTAAGATACATGAAAGAAATTATGTACCCGCCTCGTGGAAGGTGGCAACGCCACTCGATAAGCTAAAGATCCGATCCTCTCTATGATCTCAAACGGTCCAACATATCGAGGACTTAGCATCCCTCTTTTACCAAATTTGAACAAACTTTTAGTTGGTG